>VDFB02000015.1:608429373-608998996 GCA_007258455.2 Sequoia sempervirens | reverse complement strand
ATTGACATGGGTGTATGCAAAGCTATTATAAATGTATGCAAACTTCAAAAGATTAAAATCTTAATTACAAAATATGCTAAATGTATGCACCTATGTTACCATGGAAGCCATTAATGGATGCTTTAAGCTAATGATGCAAGTAAATTAAGCTAAAATGATGTTAAATGTGTGCTAAATATGAGTGCAAGTGAAAGTTATTCTAATAGCATAAGTTTGTTGTTAAAAGATGGATCCATGTGTCTCCAAATAGTGCTTTATTTATAGGAAAGCAAATGAGAAATGAAGGGTCAAGATCAAAAAAGCTAATCAATGGTCAAGGATGGAAGAAGTTGGAGGCATGGATCATGGATTCTCATCAAAGGATGAGAATGCAAGTTGATATTTAATCAAGGGTTCTCATTCCTTCAAACAAACACACTTTTAACCTATACAAGAGGTCACAAGTTAACTTGCACAAGAAGTTTTGAGTTAACTTACACATGAAGTTTTGGGTTAACTTGCACATGAAGTTTTGTAAGAATATTACCTTTTTCAAATGAGTGAGGAGAAAGAATATTCTTTGGAATATTCTCATGGGCGAGGAAATAGATATTTTGCAAATTAAAACAAATTTTAATTGTGCAAAAGGGGAAGGAATATTTCATGGGAATATTCCCCCTGCAAGTGGAAGAATTAGTAATTTGATAATTAAAGCAAAGTTTCAATTATGCAAATTAGGGGAATTATATGATATTCATTAAATAATTGATTTAATAGAGATCAAATGAAAAAGCAATGGATTTGATCTATCAATGGTCACAAATGAAAGGAGGATGAAACATGAATCAAGGATTCTCACCAATGGATGAGAATCAAAGATCACATGGATCAAGAAAAGATCAAGGGCTCACAATCATGCAAACAAACACACTTTGCGACAACTTTAAAAAGTTGTTTCAAAGTTTTTTCAGAGTAATCATTACCTTTTTTTAGAGGAAAATAGGAGAATATTCCTTTGGAATATTCCTTATGCAAGTGGATGAGAGTGAAATTAACAATTTAGTTAATTAAAACTAAATTTGAATGTGCAAGATGAGGAATATGAGGATATTCATTAAATTATTGATTTATTTAATGAAAAGGAGATGCAAATATGATATTTAATTAAATAATTTAGGTTATTTAATTAAATAAGAGGACTTAGGGTTAAAATTAAAGAATTTGTATTATTTAATTAAATCAGATGAAATGTCAGTGTGAGAGGGGGTGAATTAACCCAATTAGGTCAATTAGATCAATAGGTGAAAATGAGGCATTTAATTAAATAATTAGGCTTATTTAATTAAACAAGCAAAAAGAGGATGGGTTTGAGGATGAAATGATGTTAGTTAGCCAATGTGATTCATTAAGACATTTTTAAGTGTCTATAATGGAAAGTATGAAAATGGCCTTACCAGAGCTATCCCTATCAATTCCACCAATCCCAATAAATCTAGGATTACCATGAGAATCTAGCCATCAATATTATTTGTTAAAACATTTGCAAGAGGATGGGATCAACCGCCATCTCTCTAAACCTTCTTTTTTATCTGACGACTCCTTCACACACAAAAATAACCAAACACCTACTCATGTAGACCCAGGCTATTTGCAATCTCTTCATCTCTCTTCTCTAAAGGGAATGACACCTCACATTTAGCCTCCACAGTCTCCTGAATCATGCAGACAATTATGTACCAAACCTGTTGAATCGTCAACTTACTTCCGTAGAAGATCCTATGATTCCTCTTAAGCTAGATATACCAAAGGATGAAAGCCAGACCAATGTTCCAAACAATCTAAAGAAAATAAGCCTATGTCGAAGGTCTCCCCAAACTACTCTAGTATTCAATTAGAGAGGAGTCATGCACAAAAGGATGTCTCCAGATACCCCACCAAAGGTACCAAATCAACTTAGAAAAAGGGAAACAAAAGAATAAGTGGGAAGGGTCCTCCTCACAACAACCACAAAGAACATAGACAAAGGGACCCTAAAACCCCCACTTTTGGAGATTATCCCAAGTCAAGCATCTATTCCAAGAAAGCACCGACAAGAAATAATTGCACTTGGACCAAGAAAACTTATACCAGACATTTTTTCACCATGGGACTTCCTACCCCCCATACTTTTTAGAAATCAACTCCTAGTATCCATTGGCCACCATATATACTCCCCTAGGATCATTGATCCAAGCCAAACTATCTCTCCCTGATTGAGTTGCACATTCTTCCATCAAGAATATTCCTAAGCTCAAGGCGATCTTCATCCAATCCCCCAACTAGCCACACACTAAGGTCCTTCCATCTAGACACTTCCACAAGCCCACAAAGTTGGGTAGATTTGAAATCCTCAATCCAGGACAAACAAACCTCCAAAAAATGATGACAAAGATCTTGTAGATTAGGGTACTTGGACATGATGGGAGAAAAACTATCCTGAGAATCATACCAAAAGAGGGCATCATAAACCCCTATTACAAATATAAAATAAGCCATCCTTAATCAATTTGGCACCCTTTTTTAATAGTTTCCCAAATCACAGAACCCTTACCCAAAAGAGGAAGCCATGGTACCTCCTCCTTTTCCACCCCCTTCAAATATTTATTATAGATAATCTTGGTGCAAATATGATCTTGTTCAATACACCATCTCCAGTCTAACTTAGTCGATAAAGCTAAACTCATAAAACTGGTCTACCACAATCTGAGACCTCAAAACTGTTTCGATCTACAAATAATCTCCCACTTCACTAGACTACACTTTGAGGACTCCAAACTACCAGACCATAAAAATTGCCTAGCCAGAGAGTCCAAATATTTAATAAAGTTTGTGGGTGCCACTTGAAGCATACACCTGTAATTGGGTAGAGCTTGCACCACAGACTTAAGAAGCAATAGTCGACCCACAAACAATAACCACCTATGGGTCCAATGATTCACTTTCGCTTGGAACTTGTCTAAAATACTTTTCTAAGAGCCTTTGGGGAGGGAACCAGTAGAGAGAGGAATGTCAAGATAAGTCAAAGGAAGTTGACCAATCTGAAACCTTAAGATATGAGAAATCCATCATTGAATAAGAACAAGAGTGTTAAAAAAGAAGATAGAAGATTTACCTTCATTAATTTGTTGTCTTGAAGCAGTAAGGTAGATATCCAAAAATTTATGGAAATGAGTAGCCTGTCTAATAATGGCCATTCCCATAAGAGTGGTATCATCAACAAATTGCAGGTGTGACTGGGGAGGCATACCACTACCCCAATTCCACCCATGAATTAGACCTTGATTAATATAACTCTTAATAAGTCTCCCCAAACCCTCAAGAAAGAGAATAAAAAAATAAGGAGACAAAGGATCCCCTTGACAAAGCTCTCTTGAACCTCCAAACAAGGAGGAAGACTCCCCATTAACAAGAATACAGAAGGAAGTGGTCGTGATGTAACTCATCACCAATGAAACCCACTCCTCAACAAAACCAAAAGCACCAAGCACTTTTCACAAAAAAGACCATTTGACTCTATCAAAAGCTTTTGTCATGTCCAATTTGATAAAAAATATTTTTTCTTTAGAAACTACCATGGAGTGAATAGTTTCCCTTGTAATATCCACACCTTCCAAGATATTCCCACCAACCACAAAGCCACCTATTCCTCAAATATCAGCTTGCCAATCCATCACTTTAACCTTTTCACAATCAACTCTAAAATAATCTTGTAGACCACATTACAAAGAGCTATAGGTCTAAACAAACTCAACCTATCAGCCCCATCACATTTAGGAATGAGATCCAAAAAGGTAGAGTTCAAAGCCTTCAACATTTGCTTATTCTCTTGAGATTCACAAACCACCTCAAGTAAATCCAGGTTAATGATTTCCCAAAATTCTTGAAAAATTCAGTCAGGAACCCATCAGGCCCCAGAGCTTTCCCTTTCTTCATTTGAAAAATGGTGGCCTCTAGTTCTTGCAAGGAAATTATGCTCATTCATCTCCAAAGTAACCAAGGAGGGAATACAAGCAAGGATATGATTTTCATCATCCATTAGATCAAGAGAATCTCCTTGAACAAAGTGAAAAATGCTAAGAATCCTCATTAGAAATATCCCCAAGAAAAGATAAATGATCACCCCTGGAGTTCACAAGATAATGAATTGAGTTACCATGTCTCCTAGCCTTCACAGCGTTGAAGAGAAAATTAGTATTTTTATCTCTTTCTTGTAGCCACTCAACCCACGCGTTTTGTTTCCAATAAATTTCTTCCCATAGCTTGCACTCTCCCAAAAATTTCAATGCCTTTGACTCTTCCAGATGAGATTCCTCAGAAAGACCATGCTCCTTAATTCTACGAGTGAAAACATCCAAACTTTCCTATGCAACCACCTTAGCATGAAAAATGTTGCCAAAACACTACTTATTCCACTCTTGAGCTGATACTTTATAAGCTATAATTGCTTGGAAAAATAATACATTATCATGCCAAATGAAGTTTTACCCCATTGCTACCAATTCGCTAGATGATCTTGTAGAGAGGGTTTCCACAACCACATTAGTTGAAACTTAAAGGAGGGGTTTATGAAAATACGAGCAGAAGAAGCAAATAGCTTGATTGGCCAATGATCTGAACCCCACCAATCAAGAATCTCAGAGTTGGTAGACTAGGGTCCACCAATCTAGAAGCAAGAAACTGAGAACCTATCCAACCTCTCAACAATACAATCCTAACTGTACCTCCTATTATTAAGGTATAAAGGCCATTACTAGGTTTTATATCCATTAAGTTCAAGGAAGAAATATTATATTTGAGAAGAGAATATGGCTCTAGCCTTGGGATTCCATCGTGCTTATCCTCCAACTCAGTGATAGCATTAAAATCTCCTACAACGATCCATGGAAGTAAAGGAGCAATAATTCGAATAAACTGAATATGAGACCATAATCATTGCTTCCCAAGCATATCAACAAGCACATAGATGTTTGATAAAAGAACTATCTCACCAGATTCTAGACTTGATGCAACAACAAAGATAGATTTTTTACTTGAAATCCACCAAAGAGGATGGATCTTCGAGGGATTCCATAAACAAGCCACACCACCAACACTACATTGAGCACCAATACACTGACAATGACCCCACTGCCAAAGTTTTGGCATCAAGCTATACATACCCTCTACAGAGAGTTTAGTTTCCTGAATAAACACCACATCAAGCGAATCACTTTGCACCAAATCACGAACAAATTTTGTCGAGAGCCACTGTTCAAGCCCCTTACATTCCATGAAAGAATAATCATCTATGAAAGTTGGAGAAATAAGAGTCAAGGGTTTTAACTGATCTTGACTCTACTAACATTTCACCCATCATCTTGATTTTATCCAAGCCATTTTTTCTCCCCACCTTGGAGGGTTTCTTAGGACCCTCTTTCTTTGAATTTTTTTGAAGAATCTCTAAGGAGAGAGAATCCTTATTTCCTTTCTCTAAATCTACCACCACCATCTCGAGAGGGGATGTGTTCTCAGCCAAGATTGTATCTGCAAGTCCATCCATAGTTATAGGGTCCACCAGATCAATAGAAACCACAAGATTTAGGTCAGTATCCATGCGAGCTAAATTCAACCCATCTACTTGAGTGCTCTAATAATCCACAGTTTTACAACCTTCGTAATCCTCCACCAAGGCACCGATGTCAAAGCCAACATACCAAGCTTCACCTCTTGTTGCCCCAGATTGTCTAACAACTAAAAGAAATTAAAGAATTCCTCCTCTTGATGCTCCTTAAAGGTTCTTTTCTGACCATAGTTCTTGTTCTGGGGTTTGACAGGAGTAAAACCCTCTTTATCTACCACAAGACCCAAAATGGGAGGGTTACCTTTATCCTCCTTAGAAGGGTTTCACTAAGACAGATTAGGAGAGGAGACAAAAGAGCAGGACCTAGGACACCTTCTCTACAAATGGTCATACTCATGACACAACCTACATTGGAAGGGGAGAGACTCATATTCAAGCTGATACACCCATGAGGACGAACCCACACAAATTTCCAAGGAGTGTGGAAGAGGGTTACTCAAATTAATTTCAACACAAATGTGTGCAAAAGTAAGTACCTTTTTATCCATCATTTGTTGAAAAGGACCCACCATATGCAAAACATCATTCTTCTAAAATTTAATCGGGAACCATGAAAGACACACCCAAACAAGAACACGATTCGGGAGCTCATTCAAAGGGTTGAAACCAACATGCCATGGTTTGCTAAACAAACCAACCTGATTATGAAAATAGGGACCCTCTTTAAAAATTTGTTGCGATCAGCCATGCAAGTAAAGACAACCATAAAGAAATTGTTAGCCATCAACATCACCTCCATTTCACCCTCAATATTCCATGTTCGACTAGCCCAAGACTCCAAAAATGGAAGAGAAACCTGCAACCCCATAAACCTACAGATTAAAGTATGTTTCAAGAAGTATTCAATATCTTCCACAATAGTTTCAAGATTAATCACCAGGATAGGCCTATCCTAGCTCCTCTCCAAACAACCATTAATTTTTGGGATATGGGGACCCCCATCCAAAGCCATCCCCTCCACCCTTGAAGTCTTATACAAAAAATTACTAGTAGCAACATGCATTGACGAAGATCCATATTTTGTTTAAAGCTGAAAGCTCCCCTGAAGCCATAGACAACAAAAATGTGATTGAAGAAAGACTCCTTATATCTCCTAAACTCCTTCACCATACACAAAGAGTGAACAACAAAATGTTTCACCAATAAATCCCAAGAAAACACCCCCAAAGACTAATAAACCCCTCCCTGTGACACACTAAAGCTCCCCCATGCAAATCTATTAACAACAATATCATGCAAAGGATAGGCTACACATGTAGGCCACAACCATCTATAGGCCGTGGGCCTACAAAATACCTCTCATGCCAACCTTCGTTCTCTCATTTTTTCGTATAACCTTAATTATTAATTATTAATTAAATTATAATTATAACTCCAAATATTATCATTTAAAAAGCATCGTAATTATTTTTAGAGTTAGAATTACCTTTAGGGTAAAAATTAGGGTTAAAACTAGCAACATTTACTTTTTATTTTTTATTGATCAATTTAAAAACATGTTCATTTTATTTTATCTTTATAATTATGATTATATAGAATAAGGTATAGCTAGACTTATAAGTTAGTTGAATTAATGCAATTAAATGTTAATTAAATATTTTCTCCAACATTCTCAATTATAAATACATTCCAAGTTCTTTGAAATGAATATGTATCATATGTATTTAGAAATTTGCTACATTTTAGTGAAAAATCCTAACTTCTTCAAATAATTAAAATATATTATTAGTAAATTTTGAAGTTACAATTAAATTAAATTAAAATAAAATATTTATTTTCTGAAATTAAATATATTTATTTACAAATTTAAAAAGAAACGAAGTAGAGAGATAAAAAATAAATTGCAAATATGAATGCAAACTAAATAAAAATAACTATTCAATCAACTAGTAGACATATTTTAATTGTATATGTGTGTGTTCTAATTTGTTGAGTATTTGGAAGACTCAGTGAGTTTTATTGTAAATGTTTTACCTCTCAAGTGATTCACTTTAAAATGAATAAATTAATAGATTAAAATATTATAAAAATATCGTTATTAATTATTTGAGGATTTTTTAACATGAAAAAAAAAAGATTAAAATATTGAAAAATAACTATTTGAAATATTTTTATGTACACAATCACTCCACATCAACAATAAAAAGAAATAAAGAGATATGGAGAGAGAAGAGATATAGAAATTAAAGAAAGAAAGAAAGAGGTGGATGAAGATAGAAGGGGAGAAAGAGAATTTATATAAAAAGAGAGATAGGGTGAGAGAATTAGAGAGATATAGAAAGAAAAAGGGATAAAGAGATTTAGATAAAAGGGGTGGAGACTAATAGAGATAAATATTGAGGGTTGGATGTATGTATGCAACAATAAACACCAGATCACGATGTGATTAAGTGTGTAAATTAGGAGGTGAGCAACCTATCTAGCATTTTAACCATGATCAAGACAATAAAAAGTGATTTGTAACAATCTAAGTCTATATTGGTCTTATTTTCTTTTGCTGAAAGTGGAGGCATTTGGAATATTAAAGGATTTTAGTTAGTTTAACTTGATTTCACTTTCATTTCATTTCAAAAACTAATGGAAACTTTCTATGCTTACAAATAATGTCGCACCACAATTTTTTTAAAAAATTTCGAGAATAATCAACATATAATATTAGGTTGCTTAATGAATTGTTTTTTGCCATGCACTCAAAACTTCATAATAGAGTCACATATTTGAAATGAAAGTAAATATTGGATCCAATTGATTCCTACTATCCCCAGTAATGGATGAAGATGTGGATCCATTTCCAACAACAGAGTAAGCAGAGATAGTATCAACAAGAGCAAGGGAAAAGCCTTGTTTGGTGTACCTTCTTGTGTATAGCCTACATAATGCCCCATTAGGTTTATAGCCACTAGTTGGGGTGTCAATGAAAAATATAGTAGCAACATAGATAAAAATTTTAAAAATGGTCAATGGTTCCATGCCTAGCCCCATTTCGATCATACCAATTTTGCTCTCAAATTGTCTACATATCAAAGAACAAAACTATCTTATCAACATTTGGTAAGAACTTTGTAGCAACACGACCTTGTTTATATTGTATTCTTAATAAATCTTAGTTGTTGAGAATGTTTAAAGCATGTTTTCCCTTAATTTTTAGCCTTTCCTAATAGTTATTAAGCCCATTATCCAATGCGAATAATGTTTGTGTGACAAAAAAATAGCATTTTTTTTGTAAAAAGAGTTAAATATAAAATTCGAAAGGTTGGATAAGATTTAAAATAGATGAATTTATTTTAATAAAATTGAAAATGGAATAAGTAGATTTTAATTTTAAATTTTTATCCACAAAACTTTGTTTTAAAATTATCCCAACAAAATAAATGTATATAACTTTTGGTTTTACCTTCTCCACTTTTCATTAATGTTTTGTAATGACAATATTATAAAATTACTTACTTTGTTAGCATATATTTTTTAATCTTTTTAAGTAATAATATTTTCAAATTAAGTTACAATTACAATTATATTGAATTTTTATCAAATTAGTATTAGAATTCAATCAATTAAAAATTAATATAAATTTCAATTGAAACTCTAATTAATAAAAAAACATTTTTTAAATTCAAGTGAACTATAATATTTTAACTAAAAATAGAATAAAAATTATATAACATGATTCTAAGTTACTAATTGTTAATTTGCAATTTATGGCCTACCTCTCAATCACAACCATGACTTAGCTATGAACTAGATAACAAACACTATACAAAAACTTATAATAAGAGTAAAACAAGTGATATGTGGCCTATTTTGTTGCCATGAATGGATTGAAAAATAGGTTTTGCATACAAGATGTTTGAAGTGTCAAATTTTTTGAGCTATTTTTACGTAGCCTTGTTCAAACTACCTACAAGGCATGTTGAAATTATCAAAATTGATAGCCAAAGAACTAATACTTGATAAATCATTTCATATAAATATATCTGAGATAGTTATATAGGAAACTAGTTTGCTCATTTATCTTCTTATATTCAATTTGTTGTAATCCTTTTATCTTATAATATAGTTATGTATACTTAAACTAGAAAAATATATATTCCTTTCATTGGTCACCATAGGCATGTGTTTTATCACATACTAAATTTTCTATAACTCAATTGATTTGCCAAGAATAGAAACTACCATCCTCATAGAACTTAATATATGAATTTATATTTATGCATTTGTTTAGTGATCTTCTCCAAGCCATATCATATGTTGCATAGGCAATACAAAAAATCATTTAATCCTTTCAAATTTTTGGAAAAGAACTAATTTCTTAAGAGGCTCATACCCATCCAAGTCTTTGTAAGCTTGTTTCTTTCCCTCAAATTTTGTTGAGGGACTTTAATATGTATGATATGGACATCTTTCAATCATGACACTCAATGTACAACTTTTTGTGCTTTAATCTAGTTTGTCTTGGAGAATCTTTTGGTTTCTTTGAGATTTACAATCACCTCAATAAACGAGAGTGATGCTATGTTGCATAAGATACATCTACACATACTTCAATAAAAGAGGTTGATGATATGTTGAAATAAGATACTCAATGCTTAGAGTAATGAGTTAATATTGATGGGAAAGTTAATGTTATAATTTTAGGGTTTGATCAAATAACTATTTTACAATCTACAAATTTTTGATATTCTACTCTATTTTAGATTTACATTTTAAATTCCCTATGAAAGTGAATTGTCACATGATCTTGAATATATAGTTGTTATTGAGTTGACATAAGTTTAATGCTTGGAATTTGCTAGTCTTTTAAAAAATACAAGACTATTTTTACATATACAACTTAAGTTATTCTAATGCATATAAACCAATACATTAATAGTCACTATCAGTGCACAATGATAACTTAAATGACAAATTACTTATTTAGTTCACTTAAATACTTTTCTTCATCAACTATGTCCTAGAAATAGTAGTTACTATCAATGCATAACAATAGCTTAAGTAACAAATTGCTTATTTTAATTCACCTAAATACCTATTCAAATAAACTATGTCCTAGCCATTCCTTTATCTATCTATATTATCAAACAAAACTAATTTAAGAATATAACTATCAATTGCTATCTTGCGAATTTGATTAGATCACCACTACTCTCATTTTTCCTACAAATGAAAGAACAAAATGTCCTGTGAGTTAATTACTTATTAATAAGTTGATTTTGATCCAATAAAAAAAAATTCTCTTCAAATAAAATTTAGTCTTTATAAATTTTAAAAATTATTTGTTGTGAAGATGATTGACTAAAAGTTTTGTGTTATGGGTGGGATTTTTAGAAAAAATGAAGGCAAACTATTTGAATTTATATATTGTCATTATTATGAACCAACTTATTTCACAATTTTTTCCCATTAAGCTAGAATATAGGCATGCAATCACTTTATCTCACTGAGCTAAAATTAAAATTTATTAATATTAATATATCATATAATGATTATGTCAATTTTGTATTAATATATTAACATTTATAAAATATATCTAAATTGTATTTTATAAGTGTTGTATTTTTTTAATTGTTTATTATTATTAAAATAAATTTAATGATAATTAATAAATGTATTTTAAGAACAAATGTCTACTAATATATTTATATGATATATTTTAATAATATAAAATTTAAAATTATTAAGATTTACATATTTTTAATAATTAATATATCTTTTAATGTAAAAATTCTAATAGATTTAATTTTTATTTTGTATTTTTATATTTTATTAATATATATATTTTTGGAAAAAGGGATTTAGCCTATATATTATATTATGTAGTAAAACATACAATAGTAGGAAGGATGTGGCCTATTGATTACAAAAATTGCCAAGACCAAGAACACTAGCTCGTATGAGAAGATTTAGCATAACAACTAGAAGAAACAACTAGAGATATTACAAAATTACAAGAATCTATGAGTATCTTCATCAAAATTCTACCATATTATCATAGATTATCAAACCATATCACCATTTTCCACAAAATTCTCATCCTGGCAACAGAGGAGGATCATTAGCATTGTGGTACCTACAATGAGAGTGGAGAAAAGAAATGGAAAAATATTTATCCTTAATTCCATTTACCAGTCGATTACCAATTTCTACAAAATGTATATCTAGAACCTTGTATAGATTTCTTACATAGTTCATTTGCAAAGCATGCTTAATGGCACCATAAACAACCACAAACCCTCTCTTATGTTTCAAGTAGCTTTTTTGAAAAAATCCACCAACCCAATCTTTCCCCTTATCAAAGTCATACATTTGCACACAATGTAGCAAACCATTATCATCCAGGAATTGGTCGTGGACCACCTCATCTACTATCACCTCTAGATATTCAAGGCATTGCACGGGATCTAAGACATTAGACACAAAAATTGAAAGTACTTGGGATGGGAAAATGAGGCATGAAGCTTGGGGTCAATATATTTCTTCATCAAGAATAATTTGAATGCATTCAACCACAATAGGGCAGTATACATTGAAGATTTGGCCCAAAAAAGGTTAGCGGTAAAGTCCAATCCTATACCCCGGGTCAACGAAGTAGGCACTGGGACAAGATTACTAACCCTTGCTTTTCCCACTATGAAACAGAGTCGAACTTGTGACCTTGAGGGAGCAAACTCCAAGCCCCAACCAACTCCACTACAAACCCCAAATCCCAGCCAACTCTACTACAATTGGTGACTTATTTTATTAATATATTAGTAATATTATTATTTATTATAAAATTTTATCTTTATAAAGTATTTATGTTTTTACTAATACATTTAATATAAAAATTAAAAATATCAAAAAAATAATAATTCTAATAATAATTCATAAAATTGTTTAAAAAAATCATTTATTAAATATTTTCTAATATTTTTAAATAATACAATTTTAAAAATATTAAATATACAATTATAAAATCAATACAATTTATATTTATAATAATATTATTATTAATACACAAATTAAAAATTGAAACAAACATATTATTATTATATTTATTTGACTTTAAAACTATTTATTGACATGGTTTTAAAAATTATATATAAGTAACAAAATAATTATTATTGTATGTTTATGTTTTGACTTCTTATAATACATTAAATAATTATAATTATAAAAATGTCAATATCAATAAATGCATGTAGCTACCCTTTTATTCCATTATGTTAGAATATAGAAATGCATTATCCTACAATTTATATTATAATAATTAACAATAATGTGTCATTTCATAAATGATTATGTAAATATATTATTTATATATTAAAATTTTAAAAATATCTAAATTGTATAAAAAATGTATCTTCCATTAAGCTAGAATATAGGCATGCTACCCCTATAATATAGGCATAAAAATTTATTCATTACTAAGAGATTATGTATATGACTTATGTACCTATACTACTGTTATCATCAAATAGTGCACCCTTACTGAGTTGCAAAACTCAGTCTACTAGTGAAACATGGGATAACTCCCCTGATTGTGAGCTCAAGATGTGGGAATTAACCTCCAGAGTGAGCTAGTTCTCTTGGAAATATCACCTAAACTAAATCACTTGTAAAGGAAAGAGATAGGAATTGCTATGAAAATGAAAACTTAAGATTCTAAGATGATGCACCAAATGAATTTTGACCTACACTTGTTTAGATGAACATAGCATGATCAACAAATTAAACTTTGACATACACAACCCAAAATTTCACATGTCTCTTACATAAGTATTTCATTACTAGGTTTGATAACTAGGACAAAATTTAGAAGGAAATAGAAATGCTTTCACAACTTAAACTTTGCTCCTAGCTGGTTAAACACAAGTAATGACCTGCAAAAGTACACATTTCTACATAAAGGCAATGAAAACAAGACAAAAATCAAGGGGAAGAAGCACCACCACAAGATTACATCAACCATTTTGAAGCTTGCACAATGAAACAACTTTGAGAAGGTAAAAACAACTTGTTTTATTAATCAAAATGCTTATAAATAGCATACAAATCTAAAAATAGTTACAATGCTTACTCTTTTGCTAGAAAGAACCTTCATGGTTACAATACATAGCTCCAAAATGAGCAATAAAACTAATTTTTGAGTTACAATGCATAGAAAGATCATAAAGAAGCTTTTGGAAGCTTACAATGCTTTTCCAAAAGTGAAAAAACTGATTACAAAGTGAAAAAGGATTTCCTTTTGTCCACTCTACGTTGGAGGAAAAATAGGATAGATTTAATGACCATTAGATAGTTCCCCTTTATGACTATTTCTAACTCTCCCTTGAACTTTGGGCGCTTGAAACTACCTTCATCATGTTTTGACAACTGAAAACTCCTTGGTGGCATTGAAGGAAGGTGATATTGACCCTTTCAAATGACTTTTGTCTCATACGACTACTAAAAAGACTCCTATATGCTTTCCAATCGATCCTATATCTACTCTTTGACTCAGCTAGATGTTTGCACATATTATCTTTCTATTCAAACTGCCTCTAAGTCACTTAATTGTTCTTTAATACTTCTCAACTACTATCCACTTGTCAAACTACCATAAATTCCCACCAATCTACTTAAAAGGCATATGTTAAAAATGTTTGAACTTGCTTAACTACTTTGAGGGCGTAGAAGTTATAGGAGTTATTTTCACACAAAGAAAACTATTGACTTTTATGTGTGACTTTTCAATAATGGAAAATCTCTGTCTTGTTTGTTGTAGTCTTTTACTAGCCTTTGCATATGGATATAAAGATAAGAATTCATATTATTGAAGTCTCAAATGCTCACTATCCTCTATTGTGTCATCATTTATTTTATGTGTGGAGGAAACAATGCCACTATCATGATGTCATCTGACTAGGTCCCTTGCCTCATGACCATAATAAGACTGCCCTGTTAAGCTCCTTCTTAACAGTCCTTTGAAAACCATATGATATGACACTTTGAGAAACCCTCATCATATCTTGACTGCCATCTTTCATATCTTCAAAAAAACCCTTGTTAACTGGCTCTTCTTTAACCTTCAAGCAAATATTAATGGACTTTACCCACTATAACTTGATGATGCTAGCTCATTTTTGCAATCCATTATCACTTATCAGCAATGGACCACTCACTGTCCTTGTTCTTTGTGACTGTCCATTCTTCTTGTCTCCATGGAAAATGCTATGAACTTTCAAAACTGTCTTCATAAACTATCATCTTTAATTCATCAAAGATTGGTCTATGCATTCATTCTCTTGCAAAATATCAAAATATTGTCTTTTGTGCTTAGACTTGGATTTTCCTCTTCTAGCACTATCAATCTTCATTCTTTCACAACCCCTCTATGTGTTTACAATGCTAAGTGGTATGGCTCCCTCTCAATCTGCTTTGTCACCCTTGTCACTTATTCCTTTAAGCATTGTCCTTCACAAAGCACTGTTGGTCTTTATTACATGCCAAGATGTTTCTCATGGATTGTCTCTATGCAATTTCATCACTTGCTAACACAAAACCTTATAGAATACTAGTTTGTAAGATTTGAACATCACCTCTATTTTCAACATGACTGTGTCTTTCCTTCGTAGAAACTTTGTAATGGAAGATGATAAACATTCTTCTCCCCTTTACAAATATCTAACTTTTTTCAAGCCAAATGACAGACCTTATAACAAGCTACAATAATTGTTCATTATTAAACTCTGCCTCTCTATGATATAGCTTCCTTATTCCAAGGATCAAATACGACCACCAAAAGATCATTCAATGCCATGAATATTATTTGTACACCCTAAAACCCTTAAGAACAAAAAATTTAATCATACATACTAGTCTTCCATCTCTGCACAAGAAATGAGATGATCCCTTTCTACCTATTCTCTTCCCTATGAAAATATTGTCAATTGCCAATTGTCTTGTTTACTGTCATTATAGGATTATCACAATTTTACTTAATGATCTCTACACACTGTTTGCCTTTCAGTGCACCTTTAATTTGATTGCACTTTCTTGAACCTCAAAATTTGGCATAAGGGTTTCTTTTCTTTTCAACTACTTGTAGTAGTTTGAAATATACCATGCTATTTGAAGACAAAGCAAGATAGTTTGAAACAGTTGTATGCTTCACAGATAAAAAATACTTCATTCCCATCCATGCTCCAATCTTTCCAACCTTTAAATTTTTCTATAAATGAAGCAAAATGCAGTCATAACATTAGTTTCTTCCTTCTGCACTATGCATCTATCCTCCTCTTCAATTATTCATAACCATGGTAGCGTGTATGAATTGTCCATGTAAGACTATCTTTAAACTTGTTGTTTGCATGGTGAAAGTCTATTTATCTTGAAGTTGTCTTTTGTTTCCTTTCTATTCATGCAAATTTCAGTCCTTTTCATTGTACCTTACTAATGAATTGTCTTTGTGCAACTATCAATGTCAAGAAATACTTGTCCTTTTCATTTGGTAACTCATATGTAGTGATCTTCCCTTCATACATAGGTTTGTACTTTTTTGTTTATTCATGATTGTGATTGCATTCATTTATGTCTATCTTCAATAAATGGTTGCTCATGGTTATGGATTTCCAAGTCATAGTTTCCAATTGTATGGGATGTCATAGATTTGGTACTGTAACATCCTTGAAAATGGGCATTGCCTATGATACAAAAGGCATAAATATGGTAGAAATAATTTACAACAACAACCTTAGTGATCTTTCCCAATGGGATCGACAGGTTTAGATAATGAATAAATTTGCACAACACCATAGTCAGCTGGTTACACAAAATCAACACCTTATAGACCACCACAACAATCAAAACCTCAAATGCATGATAAAGAAAAGTTGTAGGATATACTACAAATCAAAAGTTCCAATGCTTGATATACCAAATAACCACCATCTTCCAACCATATATTGTCATTGGTTTGTCCTTGGGAAGTGATTGCTCCAAAATTAGATCTCAAAGTAGCCTTGTCTTCACATTAAAACTCTACCCTTTTACTTGTATTTGCATTTACAATCAAAACCTTTGTCATCTAACTCTACTCATTATATCTTCCTCTTGTCTATTTTTTTTCACTTAAAGAATGCATGATTGTCATATTTCCTTGAAAATTTTCACTTCTTTGCACTATCTATTGTTACCTTGTGCTTCGCTTTCTTTTCTTAACCCAAACATCGAAAGGAAACACTTCCATCTGAACTTGATTTACATTCTCAATCTCTAATGACCCATCTACTTTAATCACAAATAAATCAAACTTATGATTACATAGGATAGTGAGGCTGGAACCATGAAGAGACACTGTTTTTGTTAATTGTCAACCCTTACATCAATATATGCATAGCCTGTAGAATTCAATAGATAACCTAAAATGCCCCTTTTCCCCTTTTGACTCCAGATTATTGACTAAAATAAACCTAAGTGTGATCTTGCAAGACTCCTTTAATAGCAACGACAAAAACTAGAATGATAGGCTTCAAAACCTAAAAGCATAACAGGGTTACATGATTCTAGAACTTGGAAAAACATATCTTCCATGAGAATGAATAAGATAATTGTGACAAACTCTCCTTTCATCATTTCAATGCACATTTCATGAATTTGAAAGAATGGATTGTACCAGATTCTAGAACGAAATAGATTCCTAAAAAGATATACATACCACATTGAACTAGCTTTCTCAAGAATTTTGGATGCGTGGATGTTGGCATGTTACTGCTTCATTAAACTCTTGCAATTTGTTCCTCCTTTTTCTATGTGGCGTGTCGTGACCCTGCCTACAACATGCCATGTGATCTAAGCAACGGTTTGTTGCTTCTATGCCATGAATGAAGCTATCCTTCAATGCTTTCTATGTGGTCTTCGAGGAGAAAACCCTAACTAATTTTGATGAAAGCCTTGACATTTTCAAAATACTCCCCCTCTTTGGTGTAAACACAAACCTTTTGCAATTTTTAAGTTTTTTGAAAAAACTTATTGAATGCCATAACATTTTCAAAAAGGTCAAAAATCACAACCTATAGACTCATGCCTTGGATAGAAAACACTTTACTGACTCAAACTTGGAAACCATTCAAGAATTTGGAAATTAGAATAGACACATGACTTATTGTAAACTCTTGAGAATACACTGTGAAAGACTATTTAAGATCAAAGGTATAAATAGGCTAACACTTTTGACGACCTTTGTGATTGTTTTTCCAATTAAAACTTAGTGACCATCTTCCTTAGACCATCCATTGGCTATAGGAGTAATGGAGAGACTTGGAAAACATACTGGAATCATACCTTGCTTACTATTGTAGCACCTCAAAAACAACACTTAACACCTTCAAACTCATCCAAACCTACCCAAGCAAACTCAAACATGACTGAAACTAAATGACCAATTGTGCAACAACACTTGGAAGAATGATAAAATACCTATAACCTGTGTGCAACAACACTTATTGACTCAAATAAACCTAATCTAACCTACCCTAACCAACAACAAGGTTCTCTCAAACAAAACCATTGACTTATTAAGTGAAATAACTACCTTTCCTTATCAAATTGCAATGTTTTTCATGCTCACGAGTAGGCCAAAAAAGGTGCAGCACAAGTAGAAACTCAATGAATAACTACAATGCTTCAAGAATAACACAAACATAGTCACTTACTCTTTTATTTTGATCATGCTTACTATTGTTTTTGACTGGACAAGTGAGCTGAAACTGATCTTCTTTCGTTGCAACTTCGTATCCATCTTCCTCCTTAGTTGTAACCTCATGCTTGGGTGCAAGAATGACTGGTGATGCTTTATTGACCTCCATTTTGGCAAAATGTTTGATAGGACACCCTCTTGAACAAACAAAATTCAAACTCTCATTGTTGGTTGCTTCCTTTTGGATTGCTTGTTCAATTTCATGCACATTGTAATGATTTGGTTCATGTTGTTCCAATGAAAACATGGTTGCTTTCTCTTCTATTTTGCGTTGCTCATAATTTTCTAATTTAGGAAGCACTATCTTGGCATCAATATTTGATCTTGATCAACTTCCATCTTGTTCTCCTCACGTTTTCCAATATTCACTCTTCAAAACAATGTTGTCATCATTTTGCTCTTGGTATATTAGCACCTTATCAAGACTATTTGTATTTTCCAGCTGTCCTGAAGTTGATGATGTTAATATGTGTGTCTTCTTCCCCTTGTTCAAAAAAAAAAGGAAGCTCATCAAACCATGAGGTAGAATATTCCTTTTCACCACCTCCTTCATTCTTTTCAATATTTTGTCCCAATTGATTTGTTGACATAAACATTAACATATCTTCTTCACCTCCAAAAAAGAGTGGAAGCTCATTAAACAAGTCAATTAAAGTTCCACATTCAACCCCTCTTGTTTTCCTTTCATTTTGTTCCGCTAATTGATCATGCTCATTAACCTCTTGCAACAAGTTTGATTCTTCCTCTTTTAACTCATCTGCAAGTGTACCAACAATAAGAAACTCTTTTTGTTCTTCCCCAAGCACTTCCTCTTCTTGTTTGATAAGGAAAGAAGGTTGATCCAACAAAGAAACATGGGAAGTTTGATGGGTACTTGGAAGAGTAATAGGCTCTTGACGAGATTGATTTTGAGAAACAAAGGTTTGATCTTGCATAGTCAAAATTTTTTGCAAAGGATGAAGACTCCTAAAACTTGGAACTGAAAACTTACTTGAAGATTCAAAAAGCTTATCTTGCTTGAAACTTGGAATCTTGAACCTAGAAATCTCCTCTTTTGTAGGCTGATTTGGGATGTAAGTAGTTGATTGGTATTCCATCCTCTAAGCATTGGCAAGCAATAACCTTATTTTCTCTTGTTTGGCAACAACTTCTCTTGCAAGAGACTCCTCATACTGCTCCCTTTGATAATCCGACTCCTGTTGGCATTGATAAGCTTGGTAAGCCAACTCATACTGCAAATCGAATTCTTGTTGCCTCTTGATACCATCCAACTGCTTATTGAAGTCTAGAAATATGTTTTTCATGTCACTAATCCCCATATTATTAGTATTTTCGGGTTGGCTAGGAAGGTAACCATGCTGGTTTGGCATAGAAATGACATATTGTGGCTAATTAAAAGGTTTCCAAAAAGATTGAGCAGGGTTGGGTGGATGACAAGCCTGATAATTTTGTTGATAAATTGTTTTTATAGGGTCATTTGGAATAAAACCAACAAGTTGTTCTATTTGGTATGGTTGATAAGAGGGCATATAAGCAAAATTTTTATGGAATGGAGGTGAAAAGACAAATTTTCCATGAAATTTTGACATGTTAAAGTATTCAAAAAGCTGAAAATTTCTTAAAAATTTCTTAAAACAAGAATAATCAAGATTGATTTTTACAAAACTTAAGTACATGCCAGAAATTAGTTTGCTAGAGCCAACATATTTTGATCTTAGATTCGCCGAGTGTGTGAAATTTTTTCCTCCAAAGGTAGAATTTGCTGGCATACACACCAAATACCAACAATGCGAAAGACAAGTTTTGAACATTGCTAGTTCAAATAGTCCCACCAGGCATGCCAAAAACTATTATCACATAAAATTACAAATACAGATCATCACTTTCCCTCTTTCTTTTAAATTTTTTTTTTAGCCTTCATTGAGGCATTCCAAATCTGTACTCTCTTATTCAACCTCTACTTTGTGCACCACCCTCAGTTTGAAGCCTCTATTGTCTTTCTTTCTCAAGACTGATTCTTCCACACCTATGTACTCTATGTGACTAATGCACATCCTCTAAAATTTGTTGTGTATATCCCTTGCACTGTTGTACCTTGGTATTTGGTTCGATGCCCCCCTTACTTCACTTCATTGGCTCTACACACCTCACCCTCCCTTATCAGTTGCACACCAATATTTTACCTATTGTGCTCCTTTCCACTTTCTAAGTTGGTTTTCCTTTGTTGATTAGAAGATGAAAAGGCCCCACTAAAAGATCCATAATATGGTCTTATTTTCATATCAAATAATCAATTGGACTTTTTCCCATCTATCAACTTCCTTCCCCTAGTTTATTGGCCTCTCGCTTCAATTGAAGATAATGAGGCACAATTTATTCATCAATTTCTAGATTTAATTCTTTGTTGGAATTTAATATACCAATTTCCTTTTCAAATGACAAGTCGATGGTCCATTTCTATGCTAAGATGGTCAATTTCTCTTCCTTCACATGGTGTTTGCAAACTTTACTTTGGCTAATCAATTC
Organism: Sequoia sempervirens; assembly: GCA_007258455.2. Taxonomy (NCBI): domain Eukaryota; kingdom Viridiplantae; phylum Streptophyta; class Pinopsida; order Cupressales; family Cupressaceae; genus Sequoia; species Sequoia sempervirens. The sequence goes on along the minus strand of VDFB02000015.1, from coordinate 608,978,117 downwards.
AAATTCTATTTTATACTCCTTTTCCACCATTCCTGCAACCATTGTGAGTCAATGCTTCATTGAGGCATTTGGTTAAACACTTTGATGGTAATTGACCTATGATTCCACATATGCACACATGTTTCCTAGTGCAATTGCAACTTTAGCATTGATAAATTATGTTATATTTGATGGGTGTCCATGTATAGTTATGAGGATGTTGGCAAAAGAAATGAAAATTTGGCTTTACACCAACCAAATTTATTGAATGAGACACCATATATCTGCTTCCAAAGTTTCATGATAAAGATGTGCAATTTAAGAGGTTTAGGCACAAATAGGAAAGAGGAAAACCAAAACAAGAAAAATAAACCAAAATTTGAAGAAGATCAAACCAACAATATTTTTTGGTGGTGCCGATTGCTTGTCCACTCGTGTTCTCCTACACTAGACACACCAGGTAAGTGAAATGTTCCTTGAGTTGGTAAACTCAAAAACATTGAAAGGTGCATGGGATGCTAATCCCATGTTTATTTCTAATCCACAACTGCTCCTTGTCCATGGGAGCCTTCCCTCTTCTACTCTTCTACTCAAACTCAACTCTCGAGCTACCTCCATTTTTGTTCTCTCATTTATTTGAAAAAATTCCTACCACAGGTCCACGTGTGACAACCAAATTATTTCAGGCTGCTATTCTATGTTCCTTTATTATGCTACTGCAATAAATCAGAATCCAATCTGCCCTTTTTTCTTGAAATCTTCCCTTTGAATGGCTGCAAATCACGATACTCACTCTGTTCCTCTTCCTCTATTCACTGCTTCTCCACACTACAACAAACAATATAGCTAGATTATTTCACCTTCTTTTCCTTCTCTTTCAGAGAATTCAACATATACTTTTGTCCATCTTTTCAGATGGTATAAACATTCTTTCTACCATCATAGATGGTCCCTTGTCAAACTACCATGGCCTACCCAACAACATGTGACAAGTAGTCATAAGCATCACATCACACAACACATCATCTCCATAAGAGCCAATCTAAAAATTGAATAACACTGATCACTCACAGTCATTTTTTGTTCCTTTTGCAACTAAGAAACTTTGTATGAAGAAGGATGCTTACACTTTTCAAAGCTAGCTTTTCTACCATCACATCTGGAACTAGGTTATCCATACTTCCACTATCTACTATAACTTTGTATCACTTACCTCCAGCCTTGCACACTATTCGAAAGATACTTTGTCTTTGGGATGGTTCCTCTTTATCCACCTTTGGATTCACCGACACTCTCCTCATCATAAGAGATTCACCTTCTTTTGGTTCTTCACCTTTTAGGATGCATCACCTTCCTCATCCTCTTACGCCAAGTGGTTTCTTGCTGTACTCTTTTTGCTACCTTCTTGAATTTGAGGACACTCAAAAGCATGGTGGCCAACTTCTACACATTGGTGACATCTACCTAGAAACCCTTTGCTACTGCTACCATGTCCTCTTGTTGATATCTCCTTTTCTTTGGTGTTTTGACCCACCTCTATTCCATTTGGGCTTGAATTCTTCTTTAATCTTTTTTCCTTTCCTATTGCTCATTTGTCCCTTTTTAGTTACAAATCTTACCCAACTTTTGGAATTTTTTAATTGCTTCCTCAATAACTTCTCCTTAGCCTTTAATGCATATTGATATGCTTCCTCAACTGTAGTAATTTTCAGCATACTCATCTCATCCTAAATGTTAAATTGTAAGCCATTCACACACTTGGCTACCTTTTCCCTATCGATTTGATGCCTTCCAGATCAAATAGCTAGCTTGTAAAACTCCTCCATGTAATCCTTTACTCATATCTTTTTGCTTCAGATTTTGCAACTTTTTGAACAACTCCATTTCATAGTCTCTAGGAATGAATTTGTTCTTCAACCTTGTAACCATTTGGTTCCACCTCATTATTCGAGAATCTCCATCCATTTCCTGCTCTCTTTGCAACCCTTTCTACCATAATGAAACATGTCCTTTCAATTTCCTTTGGGCTAACTTTACTTGTTGCAAGTCTCTAATTTCCTCCATTTTGAAATATTCTTCCAGCTCCCCTATCCAATCAATCAGCTCTTCTAGATTTAATGTTCTAAAAAAGTGTGGCACATCCATTTACTGCCTTTCGTAATTCTTGAAAGAGCCCTAAAAAATATTTCATCTCTGACATCCTCTAGCCGATCTTCTTCTTCTCCTCGCTCTTCCTCTTCGCTTTCTTCCTCATTCTCTAGATCTCTTGCAAAGCCCTTCCTCTTCGCTTTCTTCCTTATTCTTCAGATCTCTTGCATTACCAACAATTAATCTCACCTCGTTTCTAATATCTTCTCTTATCATGTCTCAAAATTGTTCCAATGCTACCTCTAATCCAAGTCTTCCTCTTCTTAGCGACATCTCTTTCAATCAATGACTTTTTCTTCTCAACCCTCAATTGTTCGGGACTCCACATGCACCCACAACAATTCTCTCAAGCTCTCAACAACCATTACTAACTTCCCATAGATCTTGGTGGATCCTATCCATGCGCAAGATCCTCAGATCTGATACCAATTGTTGCAAGATCACCTCTCTCCTACCTAAATCACAATCTCTTAACAAAAAAAACTTGCTGCTCAAAAACAAAACCAAATAACATAATTTAGTTTGATTTGATTAAAAATTAACAGAACATATATTAATTTATGTAACTTAGTATTTTAAAAAAAAATTACAAATAAAGGCCATCACTTGCCCTCTTTCTTTTAAAATTGTTTCTTAGCCTTCAATGAGGCATTCTAAATCTACACTCTCTTATGCATCCTCTACTATGTGCACCACCCTCATTTTGAAGCCTCTATTGTCTTTCTTTCTTAAGACTGATTCTTCCACACCTATGTAGTCCACATGACTAATGCACATCCTCTAACATTTGTTGCGTATATCCCTTACATTGTTGCACCTTGTTATTTGGTTTGATGCCCCCCTTACTTCACTTTGTTGGCTCTACACACCTCACCCTCCCTTATCAGCTACACATCAATCTTTTACTAGTTGCACCCCTTTCCACTTTCTAGGTCGGTTGTCCTTCATTGATCAAAAGATGAAAAGGACCTGCTAAAATATTTGTAATATGGTCTTATTTTCATATTGAATAATCAATCAACCTTTTTCCCATCTATTGGCTTCCTTCCCCAAGTTTATCTGCCTCTTTCTTGTGCTTCCATTGAAGATGATGAGGCATGGTTTATTCATCAATTTCTAGATTTAATTCTTTGTTGGAATTTAATATACCGATTTCCTTTTCAAATTCCAAGTTGATGGTCCATTGCTATGCTAAGATGGCTGATTTCTCTTCCTTGACATGGCGTTTGTAAACTTTACTTTGACCAATCAATTCAAATTTTGTTTTATACTCCTCCTTGTCCACTGCTCATGCAATCATTGTGAGTTCATCAAGGCATTTGGTTTAACACTTCGATGGTAATCAACCCATGCTTCCACATATGCACATGTGTTTCCCAGTGCAGTTGCAACTTCAACATTGATAAATTATGTTATATTTTATGGGCGTCCATTTCTAGTTATGAGGATGTTGGCAAAAGAAATGGAAATTTGGCTTTAGACTAGCCAATTACATTGAATGAGACACCATATATCTCCTTCCAAAGTGTCATGATAAAGATGTGGAATTTAAGAGGTTTAGGCACAAACATGAAAGAGGAAAAGCAAAATAAGAAAAACAAACCAAAATTTGAAGAAGATCAAACCAACAATATTTTTGGGTGGTGCTAATCACGTGTCCTCCCGCGTGCTCCTACACCATCAACACTATCAGGATAACTATGTTAGTCCAATATTCACATAGGATATTATGAGAGATAAATTTCTAAGAGTCTAGTTTATCTTTGATAAGAATTTTTCCAAAATGCTTTATAGGATAAACCAACACATAAGATGACAGATGTCTAGTGGTGTTTGATGAGTCTCTAACAAGTTATCTAAATATATTTATTTATGCAACCTATTAATGATGACTATTTATTCTTACGACAACCCACTATTGTATTACATTATAGCTTGTTTATAATATTAATCTATTTAATTTATTTGTGCCCTAGGTAAGATTATTAAATTTCCGCCGAGCTTCAACCATAAGTGAGGTGTTATGCTTCCCTTATCCAATGATAGCATAGGATTTCTATCAAGTTGGATTGATATATCATTTGGAGTATTATGATTATAGGGTTTAGTACCTTCCTCTACCCACCTAATTATGATTTAATGAATCATTAACATTTTACAAATGATAACAATGCCCCACTTTCATTTATTTAATTTTATATATATATTTTTTTATTTTAAGAGAGTTGATATTTATTATTTTAAAGTTTTTAACATAATTCCCAAAATAATGAAATGATTGAAAAATCTCAAATGATTTTTTTTCATTTACAAGTTAGTATAGTGTCTTGTATGGTTGGATTAATGAACGAAATATTTTCTTACCTTTCTCTTTGTGTTATCTCTATTTATTTTTAATTACATAAACGACAACCTAGTTAACTTAATGAGGGGCATATTATGAGATTCATATGTCTTTTAATGGATTAATGTGAGTCTAAGTTAGATCGCAACTAGCAAGTTATATTGTAAAGATGACTTCAATCCATGTTAAATTTATACAATTGTATCTCTTTTATTTAAAGGATGCCATAGTAGATAATATTCTCTTCCTTTCTCCAAAGAGGTTTGGGGATGCACTTGAGTCTCACTTGGTCCACAATAATAAAATACTAAACACCGAATAGCTATATATACACATATACTTCTTTTTTAAATCCCCTTGAAAGGAAATAATTATATTAATATAATTGAAGTTATCAACTCATGTTTTAATCTACTACACAAATAGATTTAATTGATTCACACACCCCACAAATATTTCATAAATATATGCTTGCTATCAATTTGTATATATACATAACAATTACATTAAAATATATAAACCATATCAAATTGTAGTATTTTGTAAATGATATTAATCCCCATGTTGTTAAATCCAAAGATGAGTGAGGGGCGCAATTTATAGGTATATAATTTAAATAAATGCAGATTTTAATTGATACGTTATTTGTTTGTTTACTAATATTATTTATTCTTCCTTTGAAGTCCGACTACCCTTGATACTCCAAACGATTTTCCCTAAGTTTTTTTTAACGACTTTGGAAGGATCTACATTGGAGTGAGGGTCGAAAACACTGTCCATTCAAAGGCATCTGATCCCCCTAAAGGAAATCAAGAAAAACACCCCTCTAAATTTTTTTTATCTTGTTTACTTGCTTTGAATTTATTTCTTCTTTTATTGTAGAGGTTTTGTACATAGTTTTATTTGCATGCAATTTATGTGGTAATGGCGTTGGGAGGGGAGGGAAAGAGGTGTTGAGCAGGATCAAAGTCAAAATGTTGAAATTGTTGCTTCCTATAACTGCATCCTCTCTTATATTTTTTTATTGCTGATTTTATTTACTCATTTTATTATTGTTCTATTTTATTTTGAAAAGAATCAAATCTTTGTTCAAGGTCAATCCAATAAGGCATTTTGCAAATATTATAATATACAACAGTAACTACAAATTGAAAGAATCCATGGAGACTTATGCTTACCCCTATTACTCCTGCTTGAGTAGCTCCACTTTTCCAATTTCCAAACCAAAGGAAAGGCCAATCAAAAAATAATATAATTCTCCTTCCCTTACATGCATACATGAATCACACATAGATTTATCTACTATACATATATTTTTCTAAATTAATGTTGTTACGATTATTTGGATTTAAACATTATTTATCTAGTCAAAGGGTTTCATATTATCACTTTATTTAAAGACATTTCCAAAAGACTCTAAATATTGTTGCATTATTATATGGGTTTATCCTATCCTTTTATTTACATAACACTAGCACAACACATAACTAAGTCAAATAACATTAAAAAGAACTCCAGATGCAACCTTGTTTTGCTGCAACCAACAACCCAAGAAGAAGGAAATACTCTTTTACTACACTTTCCATTTTCTCTTTTTTTTTTCATATAGATTTATTTACTTGAGGAAACTATAAAAATTATTTTTGATATACTTCTTGGCTAATGAATAATATTTGTATCACTAGTTTCCTTATAAACATTTTCCATAGGATATTATTTGTAGTAGCAAAGATGGTTATTTTCATCGATAACAGAGGATAAAAGTTTCAACTCATATACTTGCAATTGATAGTCAATGGGGAAGACCCCTCCACCCATCCTTAATGGGTCATAAAACCTTATAGGCTCTCACCATTCCCCCGAGCCAAGAGAGATCACCAAGGACCCCATGTAAGGTCTACATGATCATAGAAGACAAAATAAATGAACGCATCAAGTTTCACACACATAGCTATAAGAAGTCATTACTGGGTCTCAACACAAGAAAGACCAACCAACACATGGGGAGGAATCCTATCATTACAAGGAGGTCCTATTTGCCAAGATAAAACAAAAAAAACAACCTAGCAATACACAATATTCTACTCAAAATCCTAACATGAAATTTTTGCACATGAACTTGCAACAACAAAAGGATCATGAAGAGCATAAAAATAAAAGATAAAACTTGCCTCTTACTTGTGTAGGAACCATGAAACTCCACCTCCAAGCATCTTCCTTCCTCTTCCTTCTCTAATCAAACAGTAAAAAGTACCCTAAACAAAACTTCAAACAAATTTTTAACATCCTCCCCAAGTACCCCTAACCTAGGCACTTTGGTTGGAGTCTCAAAAATGACCTAATTGACCAAATTTTCTCATTTTACACCTCATAAAAATGGCTTGCAAAGTTACCCATGGGATTTAGTTTTACATCCTATTTAAGAAACTACACCTGAGCCTCTTCACCATAAGCTAAAACAATTAAACTTTTAGCTCCAAGGTTATTTGGTTCACATATAAGAAAACAATGCTTAACCCAGAGTTTACACAAACAAAACACATAACTTCACAACATAAAGTGGGGGTAATTAGGGTCCTAGTGATCATCTCGTCCTCCATTGACCATTTTTATTCTTGCGCACTTTTACCATTATCAATACTCCATAATATAAATAATTAAATTACAATATTCATAATGATACAATTAACTTGATAATAACTGAATTTGCATACCTTAGAAATGCTTGGTGTGCACTACTGGGAGGATCATAACCCAGACTCAAACACCCAAATACACAAATTATTTCCACTTAATGTTAGCAAATTTACAATTCTACTTCTTAAGATGTGTAAACATTATAGTTACAATTGACATTGATATGATAATCTCATTATTACTCCTTGGTTTAAAATATCATCACTATACTCATTATTTCAATTTAAATCCCTCTCCACATTGAATCAAGTTACAACAACTAATTAGTCAACTACGCAAGATCTTCTAAATTTTATAACACTCACCTAAGTACATAGAACATGACATTTAAAATAACTACTTTGATTAGTTCAAGTAAATAAGATGCCAAATATTACAAGGTTAACTTTTCATTTTTAAGATGGAAGAATCACATGATCAACAATTTCACAATAATAAATGATAATGCAAGAACTACTTTCTTTCCCACTCATCTACAAGGTAATGAATTTATAAATTATCTATGACATATACCACACTTATTAATGACACCATCTTAAATGCTATAACACATCATGTACACCTAAATTCATGAATGAGTAAAAGGATCATTATTATAACCTACAATCTTATTGTCACTACACAAAAACATGGCACAAGATATAACTGTATGATACTCAAACACCTTAAGATATATACCACATGATAAGAAATTAATGATGTATTGAACACAACTTACATCACATGGTCCACATTAGGTGAAGATTACCGATCTCTTCATTTTAACTTGACTAGCTATCACTATTGAAGTTCACTATTGGTGCTAAATGAGTTGCAACTATCATATGAAAGGTGGGGCCTTACATCCTCCTCCCCTTAGAACAAAATTCATCTTAGAAGTTACTAAGGGTTGGGAAACATGTACTCCCACCTACAAGTGCACATAAATGTGTTGAAATTATTCCTTAAGTTGGCAAAAAAACTATTCATTTACAATAAGTATAAGATAAATAATCTGTTACACCATATAGGTTACTATGCAATTGAAGCAAGACAATACACAATATATTTGTTCACAAAGGTTCAATGCAAGAATGTCAACATCCATTCTCATATCTCTAAGATTAAAAATCATTTTTTCTTAGAATAGAGTCACATAACATAATCAATTCACATTATTATAATTATCATTCAATATGACTTATATTTTAACAATTGTCACGCCTAAGGTTTAGATTTATTTACATGTGTCCTTGAGAAGATATTTAATTTTCAACCACCACACCCATATCATGTCACAGTCTATAAGAACATTAAATTCTCTTCCCATTAGTTATTGGTTTACTAACACTTAGTTCACACTTATTTCACATCACATTAACTTAAACCCAACACATACATCACAACTAACTCCACACAACTCACATCATAGGCTTCACAACATGGGCTCTATGAGGAGGACATGCACCACCATGTAACCAAGTAATCATATTACCAAGATCAATAGGAAAGATGATATCAGGGTCCTCCCTGAGGACCATTCCATGCATTTCCTAGTACCATTCTCTTGTTTGTGTAAGGGGATTAGCCTCCAAGAGAAAGGTACACCAATAATCACACACAAAGATCTAGGAGGGAATGGATCACGACCATCCTGTGTTGGTTCTATTTGAAACCTTCATCCTAACAATAAAATTCCCCAAGCCATCTACTCCCCTATACATCCTGCCAAAGACCCCCCCTAGATATGATAGTTTACATATAACACAATACTCCACACATACCAATAGTTGTAAAAAATTGAGAAAGCCTCAAACCAACAATAATTTTAATAAAGTATATTTCAATGCTAAATTTATCAATAAAATGCAAGAATAAAGTAACTTCTGGAAGTAGAAATCAAGGAAACATTTCAAAATTCTTGTAAGGGTAAAACCAAATGAGTCCTTGAGGCAATAAGCATTATCTCAAAATTAAAAATGACCAACGTCCAAAAGAAATAATTCAACACTGTTGGCTTGGAAATTTAAGAAAATTTATAAAGAATCATAAATGATAATTCAACAATCTCAAACATTTTCCACATTACAAGCACTATGTGCCCCTCACAAGCCACCTAAGGGGAGGAGAGGAATGGTGGTCTCAAACCACATGAATATCATATAAGGTAGTAGCATGCTAAAAATATTGGTCACAAACCATGAGAACATCATAAAATTACCATAATGAGTGAAGGTGGTCTCAAACCACAAAATCTTAATAGAATTTCCATATCATACTGAGTAACCATGTGTTCTATGGATCCCAAAATATATCTTGCCATTTATCAAATACCAAGTGTCTAGAATATGTCCAGAGTATCGTCCATGAAGAAGTGAATATATTTTCCATGATGAGAATAATTTAACCAAGGTTACCTTATGAATAATGCCAATTACCATGTCCTAACCCTCAAGTTACCATTGTTTTATAATGTCTCAAAACCACTAGATCACTACACACATGTCTCACCATATCCTCACAAGGTCTACTTGTTGATTGATTTGGTGTTAATAAATTGTAATGTACATCATCATGTCTTATAGCCTTGACCATAAAAAGTGTCTAAACTATGAATATCATATTGTAGTGCCATATCTCATAGTGGTTCCAAGGTCCATAACCAATGAAGAAAACTACTAAATCATACTATCATTATAATTCTCATAATGTAATACCAAGTACCAATGACTAACAATGAAACAGGCTGAAGGTTCCATGGTGCAATGTGGTCCATCCTCACACATCACAACACACTTACCAAGATCTAGGCTTGCACTATGAACCAACTAATGTGGTTATAATCATGAGGGAGTAGATTACAATGCAAGTCCATGGAGAAGTACAACCTTCTAATGGAGGTCCTAAATCCATCAACCCCTCATTAGGACACATGACATTTGTCCAACTTGTAGATCCATTTGAAAAATTACAAATAGAAGTGTTTCACTTTTTAACCCTAGTTGACTAACTTCCATCTCCACCATGCATAACTACTCAAACATTCTTCAGATTTACCCTACAATAATTGAAAAAGTTCTTAGGTTCACCATTATATATTAATCTACAATAAACAATAATATTAAACATTTTAAACAAGACCTATAATTCATAATGATACGTGTTATTTATTTCATGCAATCTAATTTTTCAAATATACCCCATTTTAAATATTCTTACAACACCTCTCAAATCATACTTATAAATGCTACTAAACCAATCTTTCAAATCAATCAACCATTAATAAATATTGCTAATCTAATTCAAACCTTTACATAAAAACCTCTCTAATCAAAATGATATGTAGTATTCAAATTAGATTTCTCATCACTTCTCTCATTAATTTTAGCTATGCCTAATATAAATTCCCTCCAACAATTTAATTCCTTCGACTGGCTCCACAAAATACCCTCAATTCCCTATAAATTTAATTTGAATTCTACATTGCACATTTCACAGTTTCATTGCTCTTGTTGTAATTTCAAACATGCCTATTGATTCTATATTGCACATTTCACATTATCAACCACCTATTACAACTTCATACACATTTGTTCTAGCTTCCAAAGTATATATATTTGATAGTTATAAGAATAAAATTGATGAATCTATTATATTTATGTTTCTGATTCATATATGTCCAAATTATGTATATTTGAGAGTTGTTATAATAATAGAATTGATTAAACTATTCAATTTGAGTTTATGATTTAAATATGTCCAAAGTATGTATATTTGAGAAATGTTATATTTATAAAATTTGATTAAATTGTTTGATTTATGTTTATGATTAATACATGTCATGCTTTTTTTCAAAAAATATTAGCAATAATACATTTTATAGCATGTATCAGTCTTATATGAAAGTTGTAGGAATGTTAAATTTGAAATCGTCCCTTTAAACACATGACAAAAGTTAACTAAAAACTATTTTGAATACCATGTATCATAATTGGTTGTATTTTAAGCATACAACTAAATGAGCATGTTCTTCTATTTGGTAAAGGTTTTCTTAAATCTGAAATAGATAACAAGTATCATTATGAATTTTAGGGTGTTATTTATGATTCAATATTTAGGAATATACATAAATATATATAGTATCAGTTGAGGTTTTTTGTGGCATGAGAAGGTTTTGGACACAAGTTCCTTGCTTATGTGCTCACTGCCACAATAATACACTTATCATAGCCAATACCACCACCAAGTCCTCTCCCCTATATATATGTTCACTAGCATTGAGCTTTCCACTTGTGTTGTAATTCGTAAAACATGCTCCTCTTGTTGTATGCATTAAATATAACAAGCTATATTAATCAAATGTATGAATCATAAGCATATAACCAATTGTTAGTAATTGCAATAAATATATATGCTTCTTACAACTTTCTCAATGTAGATGAAGAAAAAATCCTAAGCTAGAACTAGGAAAGTTGACAAAAGATTACAAACAACAATACCTATACAGAAGAGAAGTGTTAGGCTACTAGTTTCTTTAGAGGATGAGGTTATTCCAATTGTACGACCAATTGAACCTATGATCCAAGTCAATGCATATGTTATAACAAATAATATTTCATTGCATTGAGAATGGTCTATCAATGATATGGAAGCCACCATGAAAGATGTTGAAGAAAATGGAATTTCTACGAGGGGGGCAACAAAGAAGTGGGGCCTTCCAACAACCACAGTGACCAATTGGTTGATTGGCGTAACTTCCACCAAAAAGAAAGGACCCCCAACTATTTTGAAAGAGGAAGAAGATGAGAAGGATGTTGAATGGTGCAAGGAGATGACTAAAATTGGCCATGGACTTGAAATTGTGAATTTAAAGGTTGAAGTAGCACAAATATTCCAAACAAGACCAAATCCATTCAAGGATGAGCCTAGTAAGTCTTGATGGACATGTTTCAAAAAATGACACCCTGATCTTACTTTGAGGATAATAGGACTTGATAGTGACATGGAATTCAATTTGAGCCTTGCAATTGTTGTAATGTTCTATAAAACATTAGAAATGGCATATGTGCCTAATGCATATGGTCCATTCAAGATTTGGAATTGTGATGAGATTGACATTCAAGCCGATAGAAATAGTGCAGTGTGAGTGCTTGCCAAAAAGGACAACAAAAGTGTTTCATACATTATATTGAAGAGTCAATAGTGGATAAAAAAATTATGTTGTGTTAATGTTGGCGGACACAAAATTCTTAGTTTTTACTTGTTTAAGAGAAGAAACAACTAAATAATTACGATGCTAATTGTGAACCAAATGCATACATGGTTGCTCAACCCCATGCATGGATGACAAAAGATATGTTTTTAAATTGGTAGTACCATTTTGTTGGTTTTGTCCTTGAGGCTATCTCAACCACTAATAGTCACATGTTGATATTTGATGGTCATGGAAGCCACATTGTCTTCTCAACTATTCAAGAGGCAAGGCCACTTGGTATTGGTATACTAAACCTACCAACCCACACATCTCATGAGTTTCAACCATTAGATGTTAGCATCTTCTCAGCCTTCAAATCACATTTTAAGAGTGAAAGAGCAGCATGGAAAACTAAGTCTCCACATTTAGAGATAAAAAGGGTAGAGTTAGCAACACTATTGAACCTTGTATTTCAAAAAGCATTGACTATTGAGAACATTAAATTTGGTTTTAAGAGGAATTGTATTTTCCCTCTAAATCTAGATGCATCAATGGAGGATATGAAGTCAAGTGACACATTTTAATTTACTACACCTGAGGATGATTCAACTAAAAAAGATTTCTAAGTCTATCCAGTATTGTTGTGTCCCAATCATAGGTGGAAGGGACATATGTAAACCCTGTAGATGAAAGAATTGAGCCATTGATAGAAGAAATATGTAGTCCAATAGAAACACTTGTTTTTCTAGACTAATATATTGATGCAGAAGATTCGCTTTCTCTACCCACTGCATCAAACCAACCATCATGGTTGTTGGAGGGGGTTACAAATATTGGTATTGAGTTGAATATGGATGAAGACCAAAGTATCCCATTTCCATATCCACCAAAAAAAATGGGCCCATTTTCCTTACTGCATTATTATGTTGATTGTGGAGAATGTGTAGTCGTTTAATTGGGAGGAGGTCATGATGTGGATGAAAGTGTTAGTGAGGTGCAAGTTCAAAATAAACAAGATTCCAACAATCCATTTGGAGGCAAAATCAATTCCAAAATATCTTGATTCTTGAAATTACCTGTTCAGCTAATGAAGGATATGCCGAAGCATCAAGTTGACTATGAGATTCGTTTAAGTAGACACTATCAACTCCTCACCATAGATGAAACTATTAATGGATCAAGAGGAAAAGAAGAAGGAAATACAACAATTAAAAGATAAGAAAAGAGAATAGATGGAACAATGAAAGCTTAAAATAATTGTAGCAAGAGACATGAAGAAATTGAGAATTGAATAAGATCTTCAATGACAAGTAGTGAAGCTACATAGAGATCAAAAAAATAAAGATAAGGAACAAAAAAAGGAGCAACAACATATTGAATGGGAACAAGATAAAAGAAAGAGAGAGTTGGAAAGGGTTGGAAACAATTTAGTGAGGGAAAGGTGCTTGCATAATCTTTTAAATCCCTTGCTAGAACAACATGAAATATTCAAGGACTTAGTATTTATTCACTTCCCTCACTATTTTCCACCAATTCCTAACACACATTCTAGCTAGATCCAATAATGTAGCAATCCTACAACTTCTCAGATAACAAATGTGAATGACCAGTTTCTTGGGAAAGTTTCACCAAGCAACAATGCATCAACAAAGCCCATGCCCTCATCTAAATTATCTTTTCCAATTTGGTTTGAATGATAAGAATGATAGGTTGTAAGAGGTGAACAATTTTTTGTGATTCATCTGTAATTCTCACATTAACACAACATGATAAATCATGTGCCAATTTTGTTTCTGTCAAATTTTTGAAGGCGACCCATTTATATAGAAAGAACCAAGTTTTCCTGTAGAATATTTTTATGTTATGTGAGTAATTGAAATTATGTTTACAATACTAATATGTCCATCTTTGTTATTTCCTTGGCATGGACAACCACCTAAACATTTCCCAAACCACCATCCTATAAGTGTATATTTATATATCAATTAATTGGTTTGTAAAAGGATTATAAATATTCCTGTTATAATATTGTTTAAGCTATGTGTAATCATTAACGGTTGTATTTATATAATCCATAACAATTTTTTATTTTATAATGGGGTTTGAATTTTTATACAACTTTTAATGTGACATTGCTAAAATATGTGTGTATGTATGTATCAATTAGTCAATTTTAAAAATATATACTAAATTATAATATAAATATTTATAACCCTTTCTGAAATTGATTAATTGATACATATATATACAACTTCAAACCCCATTACAAAATAAAATCAGTTATGGATTATATACAATTTGAGTAAGAAACTATGGGTATAAACATTATCACCTCTTGCAATTGAAGGAAAGTCTTCTAAATGTTCTTTGTGTGGATAATATTTTTCTAGATCTAGATTGTTATCTCCCAAACCAAGATAGTGATGTTCAAAATGGTCTCAAGACCTTGCTAAGTTTAAGGGTTTGCCATTGATACCCTATATTGAGATGAGAAAAGAATAGTTTGAAGTTTTATACAATTTTTTTGTATGATAATCTTGTACAATGTATAAATTGAAACCTACATCCTATGTGTACCTTTATTTAAGGTTTAAGAGTGACCAATGGTTGTGGTGACTGTACTAGTTTGGGATAGTTTGTGAGACAATAGTTTGTAGCTATTATCTCTAAATCTTGCACCCGAACTGAGTTGTAAAACTCAGTTAGCTAGAGAAACATGGAAACACTTCTAGGCTATGGGGAACCTAATGATGAAGTGAATCTCCAGATAGGCCGGCTTCCTAGCTAGTTATAGCACCTAATCTACTAATTTTTTAAGGAAAAGGGAGAAGGAATACTGAAAATGATAAAAATTGAAAGTATAAATCGAAGTGATACACCAAACCTAAAAGGAGATAGTGAAACTCAGAACTTCACACTTAATTCTAATTTGATAGAAATTCGGTTCACACAACCTATTACAACAATATTCATGCATAAATGTTTCGCTAGAAGGTCAAATACATTGACTTGCAGAAGGAAGTAAAACTTCACAATAAGCAAGTGGTTGTATTTAACTGACACAACCAACAACCTGAATGAACATGGTAATTACAGAAAAAGAATAAGGCATGAGACAAAACTATAATGAAACTAAGTATGTTTACAAGATAGTTTGATCAATCACAAAGCATACACTTAAACTGTAAGAACAAGAAGGAGAGGAATCAATTTCAGAAATGAATAAGGTAAATTTTATTCAATACCTCCAAGAGTTACAAAATATGTAAAAATATGTATCTAAGGACTGTAATAGTCACTATATAACCAATCTGTATAATCAAAAATTATTACAATGAAGTCACATAAGTGACTATATCACTCAACTCTCAACAAGATCCATCAAAATAGGACTTGGAAATTTCTTGGGTCGGATGTCCTTCAAAAGCCTAAAACATAGCATGCATATCTACTCCAAAAAGGCTCCAAAGGGGTGAAAAAGTTGTATTTGACCAAGCCAAACATGATGACACCTCAAACTTCCCTCAAAAAGCTCCAATTTTGTCTCAAAATTAATTGAACACCTCTATATGCTCTCCTTATGTTTGCAAATATTTCTCAACTCCCCTAAATGCTCTCAAAAGACATCAACAATAAATAACTATCTCTCCCAATCGACCAAGTCACCTTCATTTGCAATAAATAACAATAATATGACTATTAAGGATTCTAATCACACCTTAAAGTCATATATTTTACAATGGATAAATATGCAAATAAAATCTTATGAATATCTTAAAGCATGTACAGGTTGAAAAAGACACCTAGGTGATAAGGTGGCATTCATGTATTGATGTGGCATTGACATTTCTAAAGTTATGAAAACACAAGGCATTATATTTTCCTAAGGCATGGAATATCTTCCCTTGGCCGTGGGTTCATGTATTATTTGATTTGATTTTCTTAAATAAAGGCATAAAATGCCATTTTATTTTGATCGACATACTTAAGATTTAGGGTTTCAACCCTAAAAAAAAAGCAAAAGGAAAACAATGAAAAGCATCATTTCATTTTTATCTTTTTAAAACTTCTGGAAGAAGTTTGGCCACCGCCCCAGGGTTTCATGGAAGCTTGACTGAAGGATTTCTATGGAGGATTTTACAATTATAGAGGCAATTTTGTATGGAATCTGTTGATTTTCTTCAAAACACCCACTGGTAAGCGTTTTCTTGAAGTAATTTTGACAAAAATACCTCTATTTCTACTTGACTTTACTGATATAAGTCCTCCATGGTCGCGACATTCTATATCTTTCTCACCCATTTTAAATGTTTTTCACTTCCTATGATTCTTCATCTTGGTTGGCCGCGTGACCATGTTTAGCCTCTGAAGGTCCTAGGAAGATTTCTCTCATGGGTACATATTATTTCTCCCTCATTTGAAGCATCTTCAATACATCTTCTTCAGAAGAAAAAGGCTTGGCCTTTTGTGTATTTATTTCAAAAACATTCATATGATTTTATGCATATTTCCTTTTCTTTGGGCTGCAAACATGTTCATTTTTGTAGAAAATAAAAACTCTTAAAAGAAAATATGATTTCCAAGCCACAAAATATACTTTGTATTTTTTCTTCTATAGAAAAAGAACACTTCATTTTCATGGTCGAGGGTTTGAGATGACCATTCTAGATTCTTTAATTTCCAAGTTCTCATGCTTTATTGAAAGAAATTAAAATCTAAAAAGTACAGGACCAAGGGCTTTACGTTTTCTATTTGAACAAAACACCTCCAGAGTTTGCTTGTATTTACTCCTATAGCTCTTGAGATTCTATTTCAAACTCTGGGCTTTCATTTATACTATTTGAAATGAAGAGGGTTTCAAGCCCCAAATTATGAGCTTTGTGTCTCAGGTATAGGCTGTGAGCTTTTCCATGGAACTATGAAGAAGATTCACCTTGTTTTATTGTAACTTCTTCTGCATATTCTTTATTAATTTTGTATGGTTTCCATTTTCTTGTTCCTCCAGACCTTTTGAGAATCTTCAACATGAAAAACCTTAAAGAATGATACTTATGCAATTTTTTAAACATAATCCCTTCAAATTTCTAATTACCTTTGTCATATATATCATTTAAGCCTCTGTCATACTATGAATCATGTATTGAGCCGTTCCTATAGACACAAGGCTTGATTGAATCATGATTGTAATCTCCTGTAGATTTCATTTTGTTCTTATCCTGTAATCATTGCATTTCAACATGAATGATGACTCTTTAGCATTATGTAGCAGTTACTTGCATATTTCACATGCTCTATTTATACTTGTTACAATGTGTGATAAGGCATCATGCAACCTTATATCCATTGAAATTTTCTTGAATATTGTTCCTGATTTGAAAACTTCTTTGATTGTAGAAATTTAACATAGTTGCTTTTGATCCAATTGGAAATATTATCCTTCAATTTTCCTCATTTGCAAGAATGCTCTCTCTTTGCTATTTGCTAGTTTCACATAGGGTAACCATCAATATTTCTCTGAATTACCTTTTGTACATTGAAAACATGTTGTTCATATGCCATATTCTAGAAAGAACAGTATTATTTGAAAAACGTAGGTCAAAATGTAGTATTAGCTTCCCTGAGTAGTGCAACTCATATGCTTTATATTCAAGCACTTGAATTAAGTGCAACTCACTTAAGTATGATTTCCCTAGAAACATTGTTCTCTCTTTATAATATTGGCATCTTTTAATACTACCATTCTTTTGATTGGATCACACAATGCAAACCATTTATGTTGTCCTACATTGAATGATAAAAATAAGCTGTCATATTATCACCAACTTTGTCTTTGCATTGACACTATCTTTGAGTTCTTTGTATGCCATACACATCCAAAACAACAAATGATCCTTAATATGTACATTTTTCAACAAATTTCAACTGTTTTGTATGCAGTAATGCACTAAATCTCAGTCATATTGATGTTGAAAACATGCTTTTACCTTGTTGTTCTCATGAATTCCTGACTATTTAAATGAGCTAATGCTTATCATTCTATGATAGCATTCTATGATGAATGAACAACATTGTTTAATTCTCTAAAGCATTATGATCCTGTCATGCATATATCCATTGCTTGTATTAGTGAATATAGCAAACACATTGCCATGAATGATAGATTTATTTCTGATTGTATTATAATGTTTTTGGAAAGCTTAACAAGCTTATCTCATTAAAACACTGAATGTTAGCACGCTGGGCTCAACCCTTGTGGGAGCCACATTTATCCCACTTGCTAAAATTTGATAGATTAGATTAGAAACACAAATATGCACATGAATCAAACAAGTAAGTGAAATAAAATAAATATCTTGAATGTTTTTGATGGCTTCAATGGATTTCTAGGATATCCAAGATATGCATGCTTATTTAATGTAGATTGAGATCAGTATATATGTGCATAGGTGTATGTTCATGTATAGTTGGAAAATTTTCATTGCTTAGAGCATTGCTCTAACACCATTGCTTATGTCAAATGCAGGAACTAGTGGCAACATGAAGCTAGGAAGGACAAAAGCATCTCAATACAACAACAAGACAAGATGGCGCAACAAAACCAGTCATTCACAAGCAATGACTGGTTTCTCTCTTTACATGTACATTCCTTTTACTTATTCATGTATATTCTTTTCTTTTTCTGCATTAAATAAGTTAAGTCAATCTCACGACTTGTGTGAGATAATGTACACTTTTTACATTTAATAAAGATTACTTTGTTCAGAAAGGAAAGATTTGAATTCTTCTTCTATTACATGCATGGGTATGAATGTGGTAATTTGTAATTGTAATCTTTTCTGGATTGTTTCATTTATACATCTGAATGTAATGTAAGAATTATTTAAATGAACCTCTTTCTCAGTTTAAAACCAACAAGCTCAACTTGATTGAGCTATAAGTGAAAAATTGGTAACAATAGCATGATTATACACCAACCTTATAAGCATCAATAACCTTGTCTTGAACTAATGTTGGTTTTTTCCACTATGGATTTTTTGATCAAAGATTCTAATCATGGAAATATATTGTCTCTCATTGCATTGGAAATTAGTTGAAAATCCATCTTACACATACTAATTGAATATGTATGGAAATTTTTCAAGAGATAATTATATTAGAGTCTAACCATTCCTATAAGGGTTGAGTTAATCTTGAATTTATATTCACTAAAATGGTAAATCATCATTGTGAAAATGTATTGGGTTCCATATTTATCCTTGGGAATGGGGTTAGGTAGTGGTCCAATATTGGGCTTAATTTTTTAGTACCTATCCTAGCTATGAGTTGTGATGCATTGTTTAAGTTGGATCTATTGAATCCTTCAACCTTGACATGAAGATCACTTGAGACTGCTACATGAACTAATGAATTATGACATATGTGTGTAGAGATTTATCTCTATGTTTTGAAGGTAAAATCTATGCTAACTTATGTTTCCTTTAAAAAAGAATGAAATATTAGACTTATGCTATGTAACTTGCCTAGACTTGAATTAGAGATAATGGTTAGATGATAAAAAGTTGAATTTAAGTATAACTACTTCATTCAATGTTGAGTATGGGTTTATAAGTAGGCTCGTTTTATGATTAAGAACTTATTTCCTTGTTGAATTTATTCTAGTATTGAAATTAAATTCTTTGTGTAAATAATTTGTATTGTGTGTCAAGATAATTTTTAAGCTAGTTTTTTTTTGGTCAAGTTTAAGAAAGATGGAGTCTATGTGGGTAGTGGTTTTGTAGGGGTGGTAACACAACCAATAGCTGGATGTGATTTGCATGAAGCCATTTTTTAGTGCATGTGTGTGTTGGAGTGTTGTGGGATTGGATGGAGGTTGTGTAGTGTGTGTGGGGTTTTCTTCTTTTGTTTTGGGGGGAGGGGGGTTGATCTTTTGTGACTGTTTTGTTTTCCTTTTCTTTTGTTCCATGCAATGTTTTAGATTTGGGAATGGGGTCGAATTTAGGGAGCCTTATGTGCTTATCCTTTTTGGTGCATGTTGTTGTATTGGTGGTGCTTGCGGGTATGGAAGGAAATGCAATTTTTTTATTCCTTGAGGTTGTGTCAGGGGTATCCCTGTTGTCGGTTGGACACTCTAAAGTGATGGATTTTTTGAGAAACTATTTAAATGAAGGGGTTTCATCCTAGTATGGGGGTCCTCATGTGCCAAAGGTAAATTGGTGCCTGGAAAGGAGTTTGACTTGACCCATCTTGGTTATTCAACTAGAATCAATTATGGAAGATGTTAGCTATTTGAATAGCCACATGTTAATTTGCAAGTGTATGGGAATCTATGTTTCTTTTCCCTTCCTAGAGTCATGGGAACATCAAATATGGAACCCTAAGGGAGATATGGAGATTATTTAGGCAGCCAATAATTAATTTTTGGTGGTCTTCTCTTTCATAGTAGATCGAGACAAGGATTTCGAGGGGGGTCCTTATTTCTACAACTAGGTGGGGTTATTCATTAAACCTTGGCATGTGGGCTTTAATCTGATGAAGTAGCTTCCATCAAGGGTCCTATTCTGGGTGAGACTTACGTGGATATCGATGGAGTTTTGGAGGAATGACATTTTACACATGATTGCTCTATTATTAGGCAAATCAGTGGGACCTTCACAACAAACACTTGACAATAAGGTAATTTTATGTGCTTGTGTTTGCATTGAAATTGATTTAAATCATCCATTACTAGATTCATTATAAATTCAAGCCATATCTACCTCATGTATCCAACAACTTTACTATGAGGCTCTTCCTTTTTTCTATCATCTCTATCATGAGTATGGTCATTTGCAAAGGAAATGCCCAAAACTTGGTTCTTTAGGGAGGTCTACAAGTGATGTCTCATCCAAGGTGCCCTATCATCCTAGAATCCTTCACAAGAAAAGGGAAAGCCCCTATAGTTGAGGGGATTTTGATAAGGATGGTTTTATCCTTGTTAAGAACTATAACAGGGGCAGAGGCTAGAAGAGAACTCTCAAGGATCGACAAGGTGATGTTTATTATAACCGGTTTGATGCTTTAGAAGACAATATTCTTTAGGAGGTAAACCAAGATGGGATGTTCTTAGGTATGGATACTTTGGGTGTGGTGTCAGTCACTACCGTAGTGGATGCCAATATTAATGGCTTGGTGGTTGAGAGGGTGGAGTATCAGATGGAAACATACCAAGTTTTAGTTACTCCTATAGATGAGGTCCATTTTGGGAGAAATGATGGGGGTGACAACTTGGATTTAGCTTTGCTTGGGCTAGTTCTAGAAGTTACAGTATAGGATATAGGGAAAGATGGAAAGGTTGTGCCTATCTTGGGATTACAATAAAAAATTTTAAAAAGGGGGGCTCTAAGAAGACTTCTAAGCTAGGAAGGAAGAAAGATTAGGATAAAGTCAAACCTACAAGGGAGAAAATGGTGGAGTCAGGTTTAGTTAAGACTATTGACTCCCATTTTGGTGCCTCTCATAAATAATTGTTATGTCCTAGAGTGCAAGGGGGTTGAACAACATCCTTAGACAAAAGGTTGTTTGAGATTTAATTAAGGGAACATTCTCTTGATATTTTTTTTATTCATGAATGAAATTTATTTGTGGAAGGTATGATCAAAATGGCTTCTACATTGTGGTTTAGAGGTAATTTCCAGTACATTGGTCCTTAGGGTAGTGTTGGAGGAATTTCCAATCTCTGGGACCCACACAAGATCTCTCCTATCTAGTGGATTTCAAGTAGAAATTCTTTTATGGTGGCCTCTAGTTTTAAATCTAGTGAAACTGTCTTGTGCACTAATGTTTATGCTCCAATTGATCAGCATGGTAAGTGTTTCCTTTGGGCCCACATTGGATATGTGTGCTCTTTAGGTTTGTTGTATCCTTCGATTTTGGTTGGGGATTTTAATGCTATTACTAGCTTGGAGGAAAAGAAAGGGGGAATTGATAGGTTGGTGTGGGGTTGATAGGTTGGCGCCTACCTTAGTGATTTTTAGAAATAACATAGCCTTGCTTAACTTGATGGATGTAAAGCTGGGAAATGGTATGTTCACTTAGAGTAACAAGAGGTGTGGTGAAGGATATATCTCTAAAAGATTGGATAGGTTTTTGGTCTCTAGATTTTGGGTTGGTAGTGATTGGATTATTGGCTCAAAGACTCTAGATTGGAGAGGCTCATATCACTGGCTTATCAAATTATCTATGTAGATGAGGGGTACTTCTAAGAACCCATCCTTCAAATTCCAACTCATGTGGCTACATGATACATCACTACAGGATTTAATGAGGGATTAGCGGAGTAAAGGTATTCCTAAGCATGGTACAACTATGTACACCTTTATTAAGGGAATTCAATTTGTGAAGTACCAAATTAAGAAGTGGAATAGGCAGAGTTTTGGGAATATCTTTTTGGAAAAATTACCTACCTAACATTGGTTGGATATTATCACTAAGAAAAATAGGGATCAAGGGCCCTCCATGGACTCCCTTAGATAGGAAGTGGAAGCCATGAAAGAGTTAATTGAATGGGAGCTAAGATAAGAGAATTTTTGGAAACAAAAGTCTAGGATTGACTGGTTGCAAGAGGGAGATAGGAATACAACATTTTTCTTCAACTTTGTCAAAGCTAGAAGGCATGGTAACTTGATTTCCTCTTTGTTGTCCTCTCAGGGGCATAAAATTTGTTCACTTAGGGACATTTCTTAGGAGGTTATTAAATTTTATTCTTCTTTGTTCAAGGAGGACTCTCTTGATGTTGGATTGGAAGAGAATCTTATTTTGGAGTGTATTCCCTCAGTTGTGTTAAAAGATGCAAGACAACTGAGAGGGGGGTGAATCAGTTGTCACAAAATTCAAAACTTAAAACTTCAACACTTATCAATTCCACAACCATACTATTCTATTATTAAGCATGAGCATGAGATACCAAAAGTAAAATAATACACGGAACACCATATTTTATGTGGAAAACCCAAGTAGGGAAAAACCACGGTGAGGATTAACTCACAATATAAAGTAGTTCTAGAATTGAATATATAAGGCTCACTACCAAGGGATCACTACCCTGAAGGGGACTCACTGTCCAGATACAAAAGCTCACTTCTTACAAGGAGGATCACTGCCTACAAAAGGATTTATAGAACAAAATTGGGCTTCATAGCCAAAATGAACTGAGAATAATACATCTAACAAGTGTTGATGTAGTTTCGGTGATGCTCAATAAACTGAATTAACACACTTTATCACTTTTTCTCACTTTCACATTTAATATTGCTTCATTGTTCACATATACACACACTTCTATCTCTCTCTCTTAAAACTGTCCAACCTATACATATATATACACGATCTTCTCAACAAGCATCAATTAGGTCGACCTAATTAGATACACTTAATATTTACCAAAAATACTAAGTGTCGACTTCAAGTATTCACAAAATATTTCCAAGAAGTAGTTCAAACACCCAACACGCTACATCATGTTGGCATAGACCTAAGATAGGTCACACATACATATGTATAGTAAAATTAATCCACTATATCACAATTACCCAAAAAGCCGGCCAGGAATAGACTTCAATGCAAAAAGAAACCAATAGAATAATGCCACTACATCATACGAGCACCAGAGCACATAATATTCTGAATATGCATGCCTTCAACAACCATAAACAATTTTCCAAAACCGCAAGCATCAATTGCCAACTGCGAAGGATTGCAAACAAGAATACCAAAGAGTGCAACTAGAATACCGGTTTAGATACCAAACCAAAATACCGGATCAGACACTATCTTAGACTTGTAACCACAACACGGTGACATCAATGAAAACACCAAAATGTACAGATAATCATTCTTCTCTGTTCTTCCAACAATCTCCCCCTTTTTTATTGATGGCAACATGTGCCAAAAGTGTTCTTCCTCCAATTTCTCCCAACTTCCAAAAACTCTCCAACTCTAATCTCTCCCCCTTTGACATCAATGGAAAAGGGCAACCAAAAAGGATGTAAACATGGTGACATCAAAATTTACAAAAAGATTCCAGTTCTTCAAAAACTTCCAACCATCCAAAATTTTAGACAATAATTCAATTATCTTCATTTTGTTCAAATTCCTTTTCCTCTTCCTTTTCTTCACCAAAACAAACAAAACAATAGAAATTGAACACTTTGGATTCAAGTAAAAATGACACTCTTCACCTGAAACACCTTCTTGTACCTTTCTTTGAGAACTGGACACAACTTTGAGTTGAATGTAGCTGAATCCATTCTTGTGTAGATGCTTTCCTAGAAGCCCAATAGAGTAAAATAAGATGACCAATATGAACACTATCTTTCAACATCTTTTGCATCAGTAAGTATTCCAGAAAGATGGTCTAAGCAAACCTCAACAATCTCCTTAAGGAGCCAAATGGTCTTCACCACATCATCTCTTTGTCTTTGTACAACAATCAGTTTAGCTTGTAGTTCTCCAACTCTCAACCTTTGTTTCCCTTCTTTGTCTTCAAATATATCAAAGTTCTTTCCAATGTTGTTCATTTCAAATTCAATTGCTTCAATTCTACTTCTGAAATTATCTACCGCAGTAGGCCACCAGAGGAAATATTTGTAAATATCTGATATTTCTTTAATGCATTTCTTTGTTTCCATGATAAGTTTAGATAGTATTAGCTTTGCTTTGATACACCTCTTTTCAACCAAGGCTTCAAACTTACATCCTTCTAGAACTTCAAGTAACATTATTTCTTCAAAAATTTCAACTAAATTTTCTGGTAGGGAGCCAGAGACACTTGATACATCAATACCTTTTCGAAGTAGATAAGCTACCATAGCATCATCAATTTTTAGTCTATCAATAGGAGAGGTTGCATTCCATATCTCACCAATCTTCTTCTTTTTTCCTTTAACCAACATAGTCTGGATGTCATCTAGATCAGAGGATTTAGAGGCAAGGATTCTTTTTCCTTCTCTTCCAAAAAGACAATGATTTCTTCACTTATAACTTTTCTTTTCTTCGATTCTAGAGGGGAATCACCATTAACAACTTCCAATTCTCTTTTACCAGAGGATGAACCCACTTCAAACTGATTTGGTGTTGACATACCAAAGAAAAGATTTTCTTTCAAGGATGTGAGATAAGATTTGCACACACCTACATTATCTGCCAATGCTTCCAGGTATCTGTAGATTTGTTTCCTAATAAGAATACCAGATTCCCACACAACATTTTCTCTTCCTGGTAGGGAACTCAAAAAATAAAACAACAAGCATACAAGCAAAGATCCAAACCAAAAGGGATAACCCTCAACCACCGACATTTAGACATTTTCAGAAAGACTCTCAAGCAATAGGCCACACAAGTCAAACTTCCTATTCTCCTTAACCATCATATGTGCAATATAAACAACAATAGCCAATGTCGAACCTTCACAATTTCTAAAATAGATTTTGTAAGAAACACCATACACAACATACCTTACAGCCAAATCCTCGAGAGTGTTTATCAATAGGGCTCGAGGGTCTTTACTAATGCCAGTCAGTTCCTCCACATCTTTGTACTTCACAGTTTTCCTTCTAGGAAGATCCCCAATGATACATAAGCCGATAATCACTTCAATCACTTCCTTTGAGATTAAGTAGGGTTTGTCCAAAAAAAAAAAACTCTTTATCAACAAACCACATAAATTTTCTCTAAAAATCCATGCTTGGGGATTTTATGCTCTGTAATTCATTATCGTTCAACCCTAGTTCCATTTCTTTCATCTTTCTATGATCAAATTCATCCAATTCAACTACTTTTAGCTTCAGTGGAATGATGCCACTCCATTCTCTGTCCATTTCTACGCTTTCTTCAATTCATTAATTGAAACCTCTTTGTTTTTCTTCTTCCCCTTTTGCAAACTGAGAAAAGATTCTAGATTACTTGTGACAATTTCTTCGAATTATCTTCAGAATTGCTTCAATCTTGCTTCAAGATCACTCTAGGGCACCTTTCAAGTGCTCAATTAATCAAGAAGACTCACAAATTTCAACTTATACACCACTGAATTTACCCTAAAACACATTAAATGCAACAAACATCAAAAAGCCACTAAAAACATTCTTCCCAACATAGTAAACCCTAATTTTGTCCACAAATTATCATGCCAACATGCTTTTCTTTGGGTCCTTTTCCAAAACCTCTAAATACTCATTCTTCACATTGCATCCTTGTGCCAAATTTTGACACGCCATTCATCAGGGGGTTTTTATAATTTTCCTAATAATGCTCCCCTTAAGACCATGCTAGGTCTAATTATCGAATAAATCGTCTATACCGGATGAGGGAAAAGACTCATCAATAGTTTCAGGTTCTTCTTCTTCTTCTTCTTCTTCTCTCTTTCTTATTCCATATCTTATTCATTTCTTGTTTCATCTCTTATTTTTCAATCTTCTTTACCGTATCATTCTTCTCTATCAGAGCAAACTGCTTTCCTTTCTTGCTTCTACAAACCTTTGAGATATGTCCTGGTTTATTACAATTATAGCAGACAACATTTTTCTAATTAGTCTGACCTCCATTAATTCTTGACCTACATTTATTTTCTCTGTGGCAAATTTTTTTGTAGGTATAGTAGTAGCCATTAAAGGATTGATTCATTCTGCCTCCATGAAACTTGTTCATCATCACCCGACTGATCATTCTCTCCTGAGATTTGCATTCAGTACCCTTATCTCTAACCTTCTTGCATGAAAAAAATTGTTCAAAGAAAGAGCCAGGAAACTGATTCCAATTCATCCCACTCTTGCATTCTATTGCCTTGTGTCCATATTTATTACAGGAAAAACAAATACCATTGAAAGAGCAATACCTTTGTGCATTAGGCTGTCTTACAGGCTGTCTCCTTGCAAACTTCCTTGAATTTATCTTCTACTTCCCTTTTTCTTGAGTCATTTGATTTTCCTTAGAACTTTCACCTGCATCATTTCCCAAACCAGATTTGTCTTTACTTTATTTTTGTCCAACAAGCAATTCTCCAAGATTTGTCTGGTGTAGGAGCATCTTATGTCTCCATCAAACATTTTTGTGAAATTTGAATTTTCAAATGAAAAAGAATTGTAAAAGGTCATGATAAGGCCTATTCAATTGTAAATGATTAATCAATAGGTAATTATGTGGGAAAAAGGATGAAAAAGGAAAAAATGGAAAAAAAAAATGTAAAAGTTGCTAATTATGCAAAATGCAAAAAAAAGAAAAAAAAATCAGGAAGTTCAAGAGTCTTTGTGGGAAAATGGAAGAGATTGGTTAGTGAAAGAAGTTGAAGAGGTAGTTATTAGGTGGAAAAATCTTTAAAAATCATGTAAAGGGCGAGGACAAGCAATTTTTTGTATTCTTGAATCAAATCTTGGTAATAAAGTTCCCTACTCTTCCAAAATTTTATGAGTTTTCTCTCTTTTACCAGTCCTGTATAGACTATACAACAGACTTAGGGTTGCAATCTTGTGTTGATTTCATAAAGGGGTGTATGTGCCTTAAAAATAAGTTGATTTGAGAGGTCTTATTGGAGTTTAGGGGTATGTTTTAATCTATTTTCCAAATCTGGTTTGAAAACCAGTCAAAAGTTTTGAAGGTCTTGTGAGTATAGGATTCACCATCCCACCAATATAGGTTTAGAAGATTGGTGGGATGGATATTTTAGAGTGTTTTTAGTATTTTTTGAGTGTTTTTTGTGTGTGTATTGGAGTAGGGAAGTTAGGAATATGGAATATGCTATTGCTACAAGGGAAAAAAAAAGAGTTTTCCATGCATGAAAAGTTGCTATAGACTAGGGTTTTGAAAGATAACAATGGTAGAGGATAAAATATTGTTACTAAAGCTTTTTTAGACATTTATTAACATTTTTGACATGGTGGAAAGGTATCATGAGTTTGGTAAAGGTCACTTTGAAAGGCCCTCACTGTTTTTGTATTGTTTCTCCTACAAACAAGGGTTTTAATATACAACACTTTGCACAACCTTTTTGTCCTCAAAAGTGAATGATTATTAAGTTTTGAGACATTATCTAAGACTTTTTAAAGTCATTTAGTGATTTGGAATAGAATGAATGGT
This sequence comes from Sequoia sempervirens, assembly GCA_007258455.2. Lineage (NCBI taxonomy): Eukaryota > Viridiplantae > Streptophyta > Pinopsida > Cupressales > Cupressaceae > Sequoia > Sequoia sempervirens. The sequence goes on along the minus strand of VDFB02000015.1, from coordinate 608,949,672 downwards.
AGATTCTTTGGAAATTTGACCTATTTTGAGGCCTTTAGGCATTGTACAGTCCATTTTCTGATGTTTTCTTTCAAGCAACAGTACTAGATGTTGCGATATGTTTAATTTGATTAAAATGGGCTTCCAAAATAGTAGCTAGCTTAAGGAGTTTCAATGTATATTGACCGGTACCCCCATTTTTGAGTGTTTGGCAGTGCTACAAGAAATGTGGCCTTTGTAAGCAATAACTAAAATATGATAAAATAGTGTTTGAATTTGAGCTAATTATGCCTTAGTGATGTTGTAAAAGATATCTAAGTGCTTGGTAGAGGTTTTGAAGGGAGATTTGATCGATTTGAAGTATTGAGCAAAGTGAAACCTATGTGGAAAAGGGTAGGTGGACTGCAAACTAAAGGAAAATCTAAAGGATCAGTGATTTATGGGTAAGTATTTGTTTTATCTTAGTCAAAAACATTTTGTTTACTATGTCTTAGATATCTGAGTAAGTGATGGTAGCAAGAAAGAGTGGTTTGTGGTCATTTTGTCTTGAAAATTAGATTGGAATGAAGAATTAAATGGTGCATGTTTTGGTATTTGGTCTACTAAGTAGATTATTGCTTTGGTTATGTCAAGATCGATGATGGTGAAGTTGTTTTTTGAGTTTGATATAGAGATGGGATGCTGATGTTATGTTTTGGTTTGTTGATTCCTAGTGAATGTTCAAAGAATTTGTTGGATTTTGGAATATTATCTTCTCCAAATGAGTTTGGGTTAGATGTACCCTAATTTTGTGTGGTTTTGGCATTTGATATTGCATCATATTCTCACAAAGTTTTTCCTTTTCCAATTCAATCCTCAAGTTTACTATCTCCTGTTCAAGTTTAGAGCATTCGTAAGAATTATTCTCCACCATTGTATTCAAAGATTCTTCAATTATTTTCTTTTCTTCTATAGTGACTTTCAGTCCAATTATCTCTTATTTCAGTTTCTCACTCACTTCTCTGTGTCTTTCCTTGAATTTCTTCAGTTGTTCTTTCAGCTTCCAGACACATTCATTGCTTCATCAAGATTCTCTTTCAAATCTTTGTTTTCTCTTTCCACTTTTTCAAGATCGTCAAGAGTAGTTCGAAGCTCTCCTTTATCATCCATGTAATCAACCTTCAGGATCCTCCTCAAGTGGTTAAGATTTTCACTAAGGAACTAAAGCTCTGATACCAATTGTTAAAAGATGCAGGACAATTAAGAGGGGGGGTGAATCAGTTGTCACAAAATTCAAAACTTAAAACTTCAACACTTATCAATTCCACAACCATACTATTATGTTATTAAGCATGAGCATGAGATACAAAAATGAAAAGTAAAATAACATACTGAACACTAGATTTTACATGGAAAACCCAAGGAGGGAAAAACCACAGTGAGAATTAACTCACAATATAAATTAGTTCTAGAACTAAATATATAAGGCTCATTGCCCTAAAGAGGACTCACTATTTAGATAAAAAAGTTCACTGCTTACAAGGAGGCTCATTTCCTACAAAAGGATTTACAGAACAAAATTGGAATTCACAGCCAAAATGAACTGAGAATAATACACCTAACAAGTGTTGATGCAGTTCTGGTGATGCTTAATAAATTGACTTAACACACTTCGTCACTTTCACTCACTTTTAGATTTACTGTTGCTTCATTGTTCGCATATACACTCACACTTCTATCTCTCTCTCTTAAAACTATCCAACATATACATATATATACACGATCTTCTCAACAAGCATCAATTAGGTCGGCCTACTTAGATGCACTTTATATTTACCAAAAATACTAAGTGTCATCTCCAAGTATTCACAAAATATTTCCAAGAAGTAGTTCAAACATTCAACATGCTACATCATGTTGGCATACACCTAAGATAGGTTGCACATACATTTGCATAGAAAAATTAATCCACCATATCACAATTAACCCAAGAAGTCAGCCAGGAATAGACTTCAATGCAAAAAGCAACCAACAGAATAATGCCACTACATCATATGAGCACCAAAGCACATAATATTCTAAATATGCATGCCTTCAACAACCATAAACAATTTTCCAAAACCGCAAGAATCAACTACCAACTACGGAGGATTGCAAACAAGAATACCAGAGTGTAGCTCAAATATCGGTTTAGCTACCAGATCAAAATACCGGATCAGGCACTGTCTTAGACTTGTAGCCACAACATGGTGACATCAATGACAACACAAAATTGTAGAGATAGTCATTCTTCTCTGTTCTTCCAACAAGTTGTGCCTAATGAGGAAAATGTAGCTCTTTGTAGTCCCATTTTGTTGGAGGAAGTGGAGGAGGTGGTGTTTAAGATGAAGAAAGGTAAAGCCCCTGGCCCGAATGGTTTCTCGATCAAGTTTTTCCAAGAATTTTGGGAGATTATTAAATTCGATTTATTAGATGTGGTCTAAGAATCATAGAGCAACAACAACAAGAATATGTTGAGGTCAATGAATTCCACTTTCCTTGTGCTTATTCCTAAGCGTGAGGGTGTGAATTCACTTGTATACACCAATTGTTAGAAGTTTGTCATTGAGAAGATTGGAAGATGTATGACAAATGATGCTACTATGGTATTGTCATTGATGTCAACATTGTTGTAGTATCAACATTGATGTATTGCTGGTGTTTGATGAGAATGATTGAATGTAGTAATGGAAACCCATTGCATAATTGTAATTTTGTTCGTCTGATGCAAACCAAATATCTTATAGAATTTCCTAAGTCCTAGAGTATAGTTTACAGTGTACAGTGAACCAATTGTGTGGTTTGCATTGCTCCACCATGAAGAATCTAGTTATGCAATTTTGAGGTAATTTTGGTGTATGTTGGGGGAATCTAAATCCAAGGTTTACCATCTTGAATCCCTCCATAGTTTAAGTTGGAGTTGATAGGGTATCGCTCTAGATATGGCAAAGTTACAATGACAGAGTACCTAATTGGAATACTCTACATTCCACCGTGGATGATTATCTTGCTATGCGGTTTTGATGGAGTGTTTACAAATGTCAAAAGTGTTTTTGTTCCATGTGTCAAGTGCTTGGAAAGTATGTGTATCAAAATGTGGATGAACATTTGGTTCATTCCATTGTTTCTTCACTAGCGGTGCCGACCTAAAGGGTTTGATGTTGTACAAAGTTAAAGTAAGTTTGGATTAGACTTATGGGAATAATTATAGGTCCCTACGGACCTATTTTGATTATTTATATATGTTTTGGGTTGTATGTGTTGGTGTTTTAAGATGAAAAGTTATGAGGATGTGCAATATATCAACTATGCCAACCTAATTTATGTTTGTGTTAGAAGTAGTATACAAGGTTAATTACTTGTGTGAAGGGATGTATGACATGTGTGGTGTAATGTATGAGATGCGAGATAATTAAGTGTGTGAGATTGTAAGTAAAGCAGAGTGCGAAGAGGTTGATAAGAAAAGAAGCATGAAGTGTGTTAAGTTAGTTTACAAGGCTTAAATGGAACTATCTTATGTAAGGAAGGAAATACTATCCACACACCAAAAGAGCACATAATTTATTGAAGTAGTCAAAGTGTTGCAAGAAGGGATTCCCAGAGCTACTATTGATGAGTCTTTGTTTGATGTTGAAAAACTGAAGCTACGATTAGATTCCTTTAAAGATTATTCCTCCTATTTGAAAGAAATATTGGAAAGAGAAATGCTTAAGAAGGTAAATGATAGAATAGTGAGAGAGATATCAGAAAAGTGAGTGTTGCACATGGGAAATTGCAAGAAAATATGAGACATGTGTAGAAGTGTTTGGATGAAGCACGAGTTTTATTTCAATTTTTCTTAAAATGGCTAAATTCAATGAAGAGCATCAAGGATCAGATGGAATCAATTGAGTCATAGATTTCTTCGGCCTCTAGAGTATATGATTCAGTTAATGACACAAATGGTGCTACAAGGACTACAATAGAAAATTTGCATGGACAATTTTTCTAGTTGTAGGAATAGAAAGAAAAGATGATCATATATTACTATCAATTGAGGGATCTGGTATGTGCAAGGGTTACCTCCTTAACCAATGTTATAGCACATCAGAGAAGTTATCACAGAAGAAACCAATGCCTAGTTCACTGGATGAAGGAGAAGACCTCCTTATACAATTTGAGAGCCAGAGCAACACACTTGTCTTTTCTTAGAAGGATTGGGAGACACACCTTGTAAAGCTGAAGATGTCTTACAAGAATATTCTTCCCTCTAGTTGATTATGTAAATTTTAGTTTTATTTATACAATTCTAGATTTCTCTACACATATGCAGAAGTAGTAGACAATGTTGCAATGCATTTTTGATCATTTTTTATGGATAACTATGTAAGGGGAAGCTATTATCATGGACATATGTATATACATACAAAGGGGGAGAATAGTTGAAGTAGTTTACCAAGTTTGACATTGAGATTCCTTTGCCCTTGATATCAAAGGGGGAGAATAGTTTGGGCATGTTGCCATCAATGACAAAGGGGGAGATTGTTTGAAGGTTTTCATTGAGAAGATTGGTAGATGTATGGTAGGTGATGCTACTATGGTGTTGTCATTGATGTCAACATTGATGTATTGCTGGGGCCTAATGAGCATGATTGAATGTAGTGATGGAAACCCATTGCATAGTTATAGTTTTGTTGGTCTGGTGTAGATCAATTATCTTATAGAATTTCCTAAGTCATAGAGTATGGTTTCTAGTGTATAGTGAATGAGTTTTGTGGTCCACATTGCTCCACCATGAAGAATCTGGTTATGCGGTTCTAAGGTAATTTTGGTGTATGTTGGGGGGATCTAAATCCAAGGTTTCCCATCTTGAATTACTTCACAGTTAAAGTTGGATTTGATAGAGTATAGCTCTAGATATGGAAAAGTTATAATGATAGTACCTAATTGGAACACTCTACATTCCACTATGGATGATTATCTTGATATGCAGTTTTGAGGGAATGTTTATAGATGTTAGAAGTGTCTTTTTTCCATGTGTCAAGTGCTTTGGAAGTATGTGTGTCAAAATACGGATGAAACATTGGTTCATTTCATTATTGCTTCACCAATGATGCTGACCTAAAGGGTTTTTGAGGTCGTACGAAGTTAAGGTAATTTTGGATTGGACTTATGGGAATAATTATAGGTCCATATTGACCTATTTTTATTATGTATATGTTTTGGGTTGTGTGTGTTGGTGTTTTGAGCCAACAAGTTATGAGGATGCACATTACATCAATTAGGATGACCTAATTTATGTTTATGTTGGAAGTGGTATATATAGGTGTTGGAAGTGGTATATATAGAAGGTTAATTCCTTGTGTGAAGGGATGTATGAGATGTGTGGTGTAATGTATGAGATACGAGACAATTAAGTGTGCGAGATCTAAAGTAGATCAAAGTGAAAAGAGGTTGATAAGCAAAGAAGCATGAGGTGTGTTAAGTTAGTTTATAGGGATTAATTGGAATTGTCTTCAACATATTGTAGATGCATTGTATTAGTTCAAATTTTTGGCAGTGAGCCACCCTCTTTTATATCTTGGAAGTGAGACATTTCTTCTATTCTCTGGACAGTGACTCCTTTGGACAGTGAGTCCACCTAGTAGTGAGCCATTATGTAGTATTGGTTATAATATATTGTGAGCTAATCCTCACCCTGGTTTTTCCCTTTTTAGGTTTTCCACGTAAAATCTAATTTTCTTGTTTTCTTTGATGTGATGCATCCTTTCTATGTTACTTTCCATTACTGCAAGTTTAATGTGATGAATTGAATGGATATTTAAGTTAATGAAGTTAATTAATTTATGTGAATACTAATTCACCCCCCCTCTCAGTATTCTAGGTATTCAACACCAATTTCCTTGTGCAATGTGGTCCATAAGATCATATGTAAGCGTATGGCAGAGAGACTTAGGCTGTGGCTTAACAAAGTCATCTCAAAGGAGTATGGTGGGTTTGTGATAGGTAGGTAGATTCTTGGTGGAGTGGTTATTGTAGTTGAAGCTATCCACTCTATGAACATCTCCAAGGAAAAGGAAATGTTCATCAAGTTGGACATGGCTAAAGCTTATGATCGGGTTAGATAGAACTTCCTCCAAAAAGTGCTTAGTTCCTTTTGTTTTGGTGAGGGATAGATTAGTTGGGTGATGAGTTATGTTATGTTGATGTATTTCTTAGTTTTGATTAATGGTGAGCCATCTGCTCTCTTTGGGGCTTCTCAAGGCCTTAGGTAGGGTGATCCCCTATCACCTTATCTCTTTATTATTATGGTTGAGGTATTAGGGAGAATTTTGAATGTACACAAAAGGCAGGGCTTGATTCATGGATGGCACTAGGGTGATGGTCTACATCCTTAGTCTCATCTTCAGTTCATGGATGACACCACCCTTCTGGGGGTTGCTAAAATCATATACGCAACTAACTTCATGCATGCTCTAGATATCTATCTTGCTAATTTAGGCCAAAGGATCAATGAAGCTAAGTCCTCTATTTTCTTTTTCAATACTTCTCCCACCATTCAAGTTAGAATTGCTCAGACTTTGAGGTTTCATATTGGTACACATCCTTTTGTGTATTTGGGTACCTCCCTCTCTATTGGTTCTTTGCCAAGGGAAACTTGGAATTGCATCTTGGAAAAATTTTGGGTTCAGGTTAGCAATTGGACCTATAGTTGGTTGTCCTCCATTGGAAGAGTTTTGTTATTAAAATATGTGGTTCAGGTGCTTCCCCTTTATAGGTGTATGGTGCACCTTGCACCAACTAGTTTTATTTAACATTTGGATGCTTTAGCTAGACAATTCTTATGGGATAGTAGCCTCTATCCTCTTCAAAGTGGAGTTTGGTTAAGTGGGAGAGTATATATAAACCAAAGTAATTTGGTAGTTTGGGCTTGAGGCAAGTTGCTTTCACAAGCTAGGCTTTGGCTGCCAAGCTTTATTGGTAGTGGTGCACTAATTAGGATCAAGCTTGGGATTGGATCTTGACTTCTAAATATCTAAGGGGAATTGATAGGAAAGACATGCCTAGGGTCTCTTTGACTAGTAAGGGGTCTATGATATGGGACACTCTTAAAAAGGGTGCTAGCCTAATCAAGGATGGTCTATTTTGGATTTGCAATAGGCGATGTGATGCTCTTTTTTGGTTTGACTCTTGGGATGGCCAACCACCAATCACTATCTCACATTCACCTTTGTTGAATCTTTGTCACACCTTTTAGGAGGTTGGCTGGTCTTGAGTGGAAGAATTCAAAGAGATGAAGAGGTTGGGGCATGTCGAAGTTTGCAAGTGGAAGGATTCTCAAGCTTGGCCTCTTGGAGGTTCAGGGGAGGACCGTGATGAGTTATCTCACATTTTGGCTTGTAGAGCTTGTAGTTATTTTTCAAGGAGTGATATATTGGCTTGGATTCATCATCCTAGAAGGAATTACTTCGTGGTTGTGGGGTACTAGGAACTTTATAGAAATAAATATGGTGGGGAGGAGGTCCCTTGGTGGAAGTGGGTGTGGAACAAGTAAGCATGGCCTGAATGAAAATTTTCCCTTTGGCTAGTTGCCCACAATAGGTGTCTCACATGGGATAATCTTTAGAAGAGAGGATTTCAGGGGCCATCTAGGTGCACTCTATGTGGGACTTGTGAGGAATATGCCTCACACTTGTTTTTCTTATGTGCATATTCTAGGATCATTTAACATCAATGGTGGATGGTTTGGAATTAGACATGTGTCAATGTCTCATCTTTGGTCAAGTTTTGGAGGACTTTGGGCAGGCCCTTTGCACATGCTTTTTATCTCCAAGTGGCCTAGGGAATAGGGACCTCCTGCATTCTTTGGGAAATCTGGTTGGAAAGAAACAGTAGAATTTTCAAGGGGGAGGGGTTGGTTGCTATTCAGGTGTGGTAGAGGATACAAGGTATGGTTCAGGAAACTATCCAAGAAAAGTGTGATTTGGATTCCTCTCTAGGGGTTGATGATTTGGTGGTGTTGAAGAGGCTAGGTATTGATATTAGTGGTTCAAGTCCGATTGGTTCTAGAGGAAGAAGGCCTCCTAGTAGGAAGATTCAGTGGGATGGAAAATAGTCAATGCCCCTTGTTGGTGTCCTAAATCTTAATTCTAATGGTTTGTCTAGAGGTAATCCCGACTTTGCTTGGGTTGGTAGTATCAATAGGGATAGTTCTAGAAATGTTATTTTCTTTTTCTCTAGTTTTTAGGAGTAACATTCTATCAATCTTATGGAAGCCTGTGCTATCCTCATGGCCTCGGAGAAGGGTTGTGCTCTTGGATGGTGTAAGTTCCTTTGTGAGTCATATTCTTATATTTTGGTTTCTATGTTGAATAGTCATAACTTGGAAAGGGCTAATTAGCAACTGGAATCGATGGTTCAATATATTCACTAGATCAATAATTCATTAGACTTGGTGTCTTTCTCCCATATCCCTAGGGAGTGGAATAATGTTGTGGATTTTCTAACTAAATGGGCTTCCAAGAGGAGGGGTAATTGGCAGGTGGATGGTTGGGAGCATCTTCCCTTGGACTATTCCCCAATGTTGAATATGTTGATCCAAGAGGACAATATGGGATCTAGCAGGGTGGTTGAGGGGGGCTAATTGGTTGGTTCTTGGTTCTTTGGATGTTGTGGGGTTGTGAAGGCCTGGTGGGCCTTGTTGTTTGGACTCTGCAACTTTGGATATAATGCTGATTTTCTGATGGAATAAATTTTTACCCCTTTTTATATATAAAAAAATTTAAGCTAGTTTAAATGGAGAAGATCCATGTTAAAAATGTATGTGTTTTTTGTAGTGAGAAAGGGATATATTGTGTATAAATACTTATTTTGAATAGAGGGTTATTAATGTAAATTCATTAATGGGGTATTGAGAAAACTATTATTTTCTTTGCACTTGTGTGTTAAAGGTCTTTAAAACAATTGACTTGCTTGGAAATTAATACTATGGTTTCTAGAGCATAAATGGAATGGTATAATGCTCTAACTCTAAGGCATTGAAATGAAAAACTAGTTAGGAGTTAACATATTTTATTTTCAAATGTTTTTTTAGCTATATTGAATTATGAATTTATTGACTTAGCATTTGAATTGTAAATGGAACTTATGAGGTAGAGTTAGAAAAAAAACTAAGAAGTTACACCATAAGGTTATCGAGTCTATAATAAGTATCACGATGAATTCAAATCCACTTTTATAGTCAACAATAAAAAATGCATTAATTAACTGGTGGGAAACCTTCCCATGATATAGTAGCATGTCAAAGCCTTGGTTTGTAAAGTTTGAAATCTAGAATAGAGATGTATCACTGAAAATTAGGAGAAGCGAATTGATCTCTAGGAAGAATCTTCTAGGTGAAAATTATTGAACTAAGATCACAATGAAAAGAGGTGATTGACCTAAAGTACCTACAATAATGCCTCGATATATAATGATGAACTCTTAAATCATATATCAAGGAAAATTAGGTATTCATTCATTTGATTGAATGAATTGGTCCAATTTACAATACATAGCCTATAGTTGATAAATACCAGGTCATCTTTAAGGAAAATAAATCAAGAATATGGATGCATAAGTGGATACTCTAACCAAGATGGTTTGATTAACTTGATGGAATTATTAAATCATGATTGACTAGCATGCCAAATCCTTTTTATAAAGTTTGAAACCTAGAGTGGATATGCATCCTTAAAAACTAGAAGAGAATTTATCTCTAATAGGAGTTTTCTATGTTCCAATTATTGAACCAATACCATAATAAAATTTGTGATTGGCCTAGAGGACTTGAGATAGTTCATTGATATAGAACAAATAATTTATAAATGATTTATTAAGCTAAATAGTTGATCATGTTTTCTAGATTGAATGAATTGGTCTAGTTTGTAGGAACTAGTTTAGAGCTAATAACTCCTAGGTCACCCTTATTTTAAGGAAATAAAAAAGAGATATGGTCAAGTGGACAATCCAACCATTTTCTAGATTGTATAATTCTTAGGGTGCTTACTAAATAGTGTTAGTTAATGTTTAAGCTTATGTATTACCCTTGTAAATTTATGGGTAAGAGAATTATTTTTGGATGATCCTATGGGATGAATATCTTTGTTAGTTGTAGAAAATCCTAATTAATATGATGTATATTCTATCAATTATTATGGATATTTGTATGAAATTTTTTTAGGAAAACCGAAAGTGTTATGACACATAACTCAAATGTGGAATGAGCCAATTATCTCCAATATATGCTTAAGATTTTTTAAGTGAATGATTGAATACCTATGTTGGAATTGGAATTAAATTCTCTTGAGATTAGAATATTAGTCTCCTATGTTGTATTGAAAACTTGGAATTTCAAATAAGTGTCTTTCCCTACAAGATTAAACCTTTCAAAAATTGAGGATCTAATTTCATGGGTCATTGCACAAAAGACCAAATGATGATTTGTACAAAGAATAAGTAAAAGGTGACATGAATAATGTGCAACACATATTTAATGCCACTTGTTCTAACATTCCACACTTTATTTTCATGTGTTGTTCATATGTTATCTAGGAAAATAGAAATAATAATAACATAAAGCCAAAAATAAAATGTAAAAATATAGATTGTGGGTAGTATGAGCTAGGTGAGTCTATCCAATAAATTCATACTTATCTAGTGTGTTTATAGTATGCTCTAAAAACATCACTCAAATTAATTCCTTTGTGCAACTATCCATGCAATCATGAAGTATGCCCTCATGAACAAAAGTGTGACGTAAATATATCAAATGTGATGTAGGCTTGGGAAGAATAATCATAGATGCTATATTTTATGATTTTACTTTCACCTCATTTGGAATTCAACATATAGAGTGTTGTGATCCATAAAATAATTAGTAGAAGAATATTCATCACATAACTTTATATGATACATCAGCTTATATAGTCTTGTTGTCTATAATATCTTAACATTTATGTTTTGATGCAATACAAAAATAATATAACATAAATCCAAAAATAAAATGTAAAAAAGTATATTGTGGGTAGTACGAGCTAGGTGAGTTTATCCAATAAATTCATACTTATCTAGTGTGTCTATAATATGCTCTAAAAACCATCACTAAAACTAGTTCCCCTATGGAACTATCCATGCAATCATGCAGCACACCCCCACGAACAAAAGTGTGACATGTAAATATATCAAATATGATGTAGGCTTGGGAAGAACAATCATGGATGTTATATTATGTGATTCCTCTTTCATCTCATTTGGAACTTCAACATATAGTGTGTTGTGTTCCATATAATTGTTAGTAGAAGAATATTCATCACGTAACTTTATATGATTAACCTCAACTTATATAATCTTGTTGTCTATAATATCTTAACATTTATGTTTCAATGCAATGCATATATTTATAAAATGTTCATGTATGTAATGAAAAGCACAAAAATATTTAAACTTGCATGGTTTAGTCTAAGACATATATTATCTTAATTGGGGGTGAAGTTACAAGATTATGTATTTTTTTTTCTAATACAACTTATGGAAACTCCTCCAATACAATGAATTCTCTAAATCTCTTTTCTTTGATATATGCAATGATGGTGCTAACTCATGAACACAAGAAAAAGTGCTAGAAATAGATGATATAAAAGAGGATCTTCAAACAAAGAAAATGATGGGCTCTATAATTAGATAGTTTTCCTTTTACCATTTCATACTTTTCATCATCTCTTTTTGCTAAGTTTCAAGACATTACAAAATCCTTTTATACCTTTTATATACTTTTAAGCAGTCTTAAGCATGTGGAAATGGAAACATGTTATGTTGATATGTACATATATGAATTCATGAATGTCTATGAAATTTAGTATGATTTTATGTTTAAATTATGATTTTTAATAATAAGGATACCTTAGGAATAAGACTAAAATTTGCAACAAGAAGAATTGTCAACCCGCAGCAACAGGTTTCTCAATCTACAACATAAGGATTGCAGATTGTTGCAAAGAAGAAGTCAATCGACTGGGGTGTGACACTTTCAGAAGAAAATAGAGGTGATAATTTATTTATCAGCTTGAGATTTGCCTAAAATCACTCTTACATGCTGATGAGACAACAAGGAGGAGTCTAATTGCAACAAAATTGAATTATGACATAATTGTTTTGTGAACATGTTTCAAATATGAGTGGTTAAGTTGTTGGACATAGAGTTTGTATTTGGTTTTTCTACTCCTGTTTTAGATAGTTATTATTTTCTATTTCAAAACTTATTCCTCTTCCTATCTTTGAGGAAGAGTTGACATTTGTTTTATAAGTCTGTTTTCAATCCATGAATAATGAAACTCCTCATAGATCCTATATAGTAGGATCTTCTATCGAGGAGGAGAGTTAGTTATCTTGTTACTATTATTGCTAAGTAGTTGCAATAGTGTTATGAATAGAATGTGTGTTATTTGAACAAATATATTTAACAGATTCATGTTAGATTTTGTGTAATAATTCAGTGTTAGGATGCAATAAAGATAATTGATTTGATATCATGATTTTCTGAGTAAGTGAGTATTTGATAAATACTATGGAAGCAACAACTCAAGAAAGGGCTATTGAGGTACTGCTAAACCACTTTAGTTTCAGTTGTTAAAATAGATAATACATTGTGAATTCAATTGGTAGTTTTCAAATATTTGAATTTGAATGTATGTGTTTTAATTCATGAGTTGGATTTTATAGCTTAATATTTTGTTTCATACTTCGAAGAAATTAGCTAGGTTAGGACACTGCAATTCAATAGTTAACAAATATAGTCTTTAGCATTAGGTAGCCATAGCATAAGGTAATAGTTTATATTATTTCTCTATTTTGTGAATTAGCAGTTTATTCTAATTTCTACCTTTTACTATATTTTCATATGTTCATTAGCCTATACTCCATTGATGTAGATTTCCATAATCTTTGAATGCATATATATTTTCTAGCACTATCTAAAGTTTTATGACTCCCTAGTTGATGATTTGATGCAATCCTCTTATGAAAGATGAACTAGTAGGGATTCTGAGGTCCTTTGAGAAGTGTGTATACCAAGTAACACCGAGTTAATTATAAATTATAGCGGTCTTACATTTTTGGTGCCATTTTTGGGGATGGTGCTAAGTTCAAGATTATTCTATGTATTTTTCAATTCCTTTCAAGCTTTCATAGTCTAGCAATTTTATTTTAACATTAGGGTAAATAGGTATTTTAGCCATCAACAACAACATGAGTTACTAAAAATGTGTAGAAGTTGCTGATGTAAGGAGTCAAAACCATTGCATGTGAAGGTAGAGAGATGCTCTAAGAAGATTTATCCCCTCAGTGCACAAATAAATTGAAGAAACTAGTGGACAAAGCAAAGAGATTGAGGGGACCGACGAAGAAGAATCACACCTTACACTAGTAGCTCCACCAATCATAAAGGATAATTCTTGAATACATTTTAGCATCATGGGTAATATAGCAGTGGAAAATATAATAGAGCATGTAACATTTGAATTCCTAATAACCAGCTAGGAAAGGGTCATTGTACTAAAGAACATACCTCCTTTAACACTCCCTATCTTCTATGGACTAGTTACGAAAGGTCCATACACCTTTCTTTTTGAGTTTGATGTGCTATGCCAAAGCTATGACTACACCACATATGCTCATCGACTCAAATTTTTCTTAGCTACACTAGCATGTGCTACTCTGCATTGGTTCATGGGGTTGGGAAGATATGTTGTTCCCAACTGGAATACAATGAAGACAAAATTCTTGGAGAAATACCAAGATTATTGTAGAGGCACAAATAGAAAGAGGGATGACATCTTTATGATGTCATAGAGAGAAGATGAGCCATTGGAAGATTATGTTGAGAGGTTTCAGTTCTACCTTAAGAAATCCCATCATAACAAATTTTCTGATGAATCCTTACAACTGGTATTTTTAAGGGGAGTTCATGAAGACAATATGGATGCACTCAATCTCATTGGATTAAGGTTGCATAACTACCCTTTGATGATATTTGTAAAGTGTGTAGAAATTATTCTAGGTCATACATCAAGAAGACCAGGGGTTACATGGTCTCTTCTCTCAACAAATCATCCATTTGAGTTTCAAGGGTAGATCTTAGTAATATTCTAACATGAAGGAGGACATCATTAGCCACTTGGCTACCCAACTGAATACCCTCCATAGCAAGAAGAACCAAGAAGATGCAGAGGTATCCCTCACAAAATTTTGTGCACATTGCCACTAGAAGAAGATAAATTGCAATTGCAAAAAGTTGATCAGTATATTTGAAGACAAGTAGGGGAAGCCAAAGTTTCATACCCTAGAAGATGAAGAAGGTCAATTATTTTAAATTGCAACACAAGCCATGAAAACCAAGACAAGGTATGCCACAAGATTACTTGACCTATAATATGTTGTTTCAAGGTAGTAATTCAAACTTCCCAAGTTGAAACCCTTGACCTTGGACCAATGTATAAAATCCACAATGGATAATACCTAAAGCCTCTAATTGGACTCAATAACAACAAGGCATATGGCCACCACAAAATTACCAAGGACCAAAATATAATTCCTAGTGGCCACACCAATAAAATTAATGGTCATCATAATGGTGAGGAGGTCAAGAATGGAAAAATCAAAATCTCAATTACCCACAACCACAACAACCCTTGCAGCAATAAAAACCAACCATAATGCCCAATCTGGCTATGGTTGCACCAACACCACCAAGAGTACCTCAATTGCCAACACAACTTGCACTTAACCCCAATAATAAGTATGCCCAATAGGCTTATGCTAATGAAACCATCCAATGCCCTACTTATGGAGTTGAGGTGAGTGATGTCCACCTTAGATAAGGGAAAATTCTAGTTGGGCCTTCATCTCCTCACATCACATATTTGATGGATGCAGAAATCCCAAAAAAAACTATGTACAAACAACCCATGGAACCTGAATTAAATCAGGATAAACCAACAACCATAAATCTAGAAACTCCATTTCGTGAGAGACTAACAATACAAAAACACCATTCAGAAACTGAAATTGATCTATTAGGACAACTTAGAGATGTTTGCATAAAGATAACCCTCATACTAGAAATTAAGGAAGTGATAATTTATACCGAGATAGTAAGAGAGGTATGCCTCAAGAAGCTAAGTAGAAAACACAAGGACCCTCAAATTGTGCATTTTTTAGAATAGCTTGTAAACATTATGTTAGGAAACATAGTTGTTCCTAAATATGTAGACACTGGAAGCCCTGTTGTGGATGTCAAAATTAATGGCACTCTCATTAAGAATACCTTAATTGACCTAGGAGCATCCATCAATGTGATGAGAAAGGAAACCATGAAGCAATTACAACTAATGGAGCTCCAACCTACACCTATTGTGTAACAGTTAGCAAATAGGTCTACGGTAAAACTAGAGGGAAATATAGAAGAATTGGTTATAACATTAGAATCATGGAAATATCCTGCATACTTTATGGTATTACAACCTAAAGAAAATATTGCAGGGTGCTCCCTAATTCTAGGGAGACCTTGGTTGGATACTATAGATGCCTTTATAGGTTGTAGATTGACGCAAGAGCATCCTAGGTGAAAAACTAATCATCAACCAAAATATTTTCAAATTTTAAATTTTCATTTGTATTTCATGTTAGGAGGCTAATTTTTATAAGTTGAGAATAATTATATTTAATTAAATAAAAATCACCTTTGCTATCTGGAAGTGGAGATAGTGGAGGTGTAATTGCATTTAAAAAAAATAAAAAATGAAATGGCAAGTTTAGGAGTTGGGATTGGGAGTTACAAAATGGAATTAAAAATCATTTATTGATTTTTCTATTGTGGAAATAACTTATTATGATGAGTTGATCATGACTTTTCCAAATGGGAGGGAAATTTTTATTTTTATTTTTGGAGAGGGTTTTGATGCATGTTTGGCATTCATTTTGGGGCTGCAAGTTTTGGAGAAAGGGAGAGCTTGGCGTGGAATTCTCCAAGGGGGTTTTGGAAGACCTTTGTTGTAGGTTGAGAGGATTATGGCAGCCATTAAATATTGAAGGCTCCATTGTTGAAGATTGAAGGGTTTCAGATGATTGATTGTACAAGAAGGTGCAAATTTAGAGGTGCTCATGGAGCACATTGGTTACTTTTTGTTCAAGTATGTTTTGTGAATCATTTTTAGATTATGTAAGGGGCATATGTTGCTTCCCATTAGTAATTTGATGACTAAAATTGATTATGTAATCAAATTTCCATAATTAGAAGGTGTTTTGTTGAAAATTTCAATTATTTTCATGATTTTTTTTTGCTGATTTGTATGCACTATTGAGGTTATTCGAATGTTTGTTTTCAAAAAAGAGGGCTATTGTGAACCCCTCTTTCATCAGTGGTATCAGATCAAGAGTTCTTGAGTGTGCAAGCAAACGCATTGATGTGACACAGTTTGCACCAGGGCTTATGGTGGTGTGTGTGTGATTTGTGTGTAGATAGATTGTCAAACGTGAGCCAATCTATACTGGAGAGGATGGGATGGGTCATGAGGAGGCCCGTAAGAATTTTATTTTGGGAACAATATTAGGAAAAGTGGAAAATTGGAATTACCATGAAGAATTTGAAAAGCACCAAGCTGAAGTAGATGTATTGGAAATATGATTAAGGAGGAAGTGAGAATATGGGAAGAAGCATGTTCTCTTGAACGAGGACAAGGAAAAGAAAAGAAGCATAAAGAAAGGATGGAGAAAGAGAGAAGAGAAAATGGTCAGTATGGATCACAAATTTAATGGTAATTTTAATGATTTTGTTTTATCTGAAGATGCATTTTTTGCAAGATTTAGCAAAGACAAAGAAAGTGGTGAAAATGAGAAGAATACAATAACAACAAAAGAGGTATCATTTAATTATGTTAGTGATTATTTACATGCAAAAGAAGCAGATGAAGTTGTGGATGAAGTTGCAACAATTCCAAAAATGGATTTTGATAGTCCTAGATTTGAGAAAGAGAATGAAGAAGAAGAATATAGTATCTTGTTGAAAGAGGAGATAAGGAAGTTAGAAAGATTATTTGAGGGGGGAATGATAGAAGAAAATGAGGAAATGAAAGAGGTTGCAGCTGCTACATGCCTCTTTGAAGGAGGAAAATTTAAAGCAATGAACAAGGAGAAGGAAACAAAGGTAATTGTTGATTTATCAAATTTTGTCAATGTTGCTAATGAAGATAATTTTTGTGAGGGTGAAATGGTAAAAGGAAGTGAAGAAAGAGAGATGGTAAGGTGCAACAGTAACATGTTACAAGCTGAAATACATAATGGTATGATGACTTTTGTTGACATAAAAGAAGAAGAGGGTGAAGGAGAAATAGGTGAGAAAGATACACATATAGAATTCATTGATTTTCATGAATTCAATAATGTTGATTTGTGTGTAGGTGTTGAGAATGATAAAGTGGGATGTAAAGATGAACCATGGTATAGTGAGGTGAATTTCATGAGGGGATGAAAGAGAGGAAAGATGAAGGAAGGAAGAGATAGGGAGTTTCTAAGTAAGGTGAAGAAGAAGAAATATGTGGATAAGGAAGAAGGATGGATGAAGAAAAATCACATGATCTACAATTTTTTATGAGTTCAACTCATGAAACATTTCGTTCTACTCGGGGTGTTTGATGCAGGAGCATCCTAGGTGAAAAAGCAATCAACATCAACCAATTTTTTTTCAAATTTTAAGTTTGCATTTTCATTTCATGTTAGGAGGCTAATTTTAATAAGTTTAGAATAATTATATTTAATTAAGTAAAAATCACCTTTGTTATGCAAGTTGGAAGTGGAGATAATGGAGGTGTAATTGCATTTTTTTTGAATTTTTTTGAAAAAGAAAGTTTAGGCGTTGGGATTGGGAGTTACAAAATGGAATTAAAAATAATTTATTGATTTTTCTATTGTGGAAATAGCTCATTATGATGAGTTGGTTGTGATTTTTCCTAATGGGAGGGAATGTTTTATTTTTTATTTTTGGAGAGGGTTTTGTTGCATGTTTGGCATTCATTTTGGGGATGCAAGTTTTGGAGAAAGGGAGAGCTTGGCACGTGGAATTATCCAAGGGGGTTTTGGATGACCTTTGTTGTAGGTTGAGAGGATTATAGTAACCTTTAAATATTAAAGGTTCTACTATTGAATATTGAAGGGTTTCAAGTGATTGATTGCAGAAGGTGTAGATTTAGAGGTACTCATGGAGCACATTGGTTTCTTTTTGATGTAGTATATTTTGTGAATCATTTTTAGATTATGTAAGGGGAATATGTTGTTCCCATTAGTAATTTTATGACTAAAATTGATTGCATAATCAAATTTCCATAATGAGAAGATCTTTTGTTGAAAATTTTAATTATTTTTGTGAAACTTTGTTGCTGATTTGTATGCATTGTTGAGGTTATTTGAATGTTTATTTTCAAAAAAGAGGGATATTGTGGACCCCTCTTTCATCACAGATCTAGTAACATGATCATTTCCAATAGAAATATAACAAAAAAGATAGTCCTTTATCCACCTGCACAACCACATATAGATTTGGAGAAAATTGTATGGCCTGCCCTAGATGAGGATGATCAATACTCATTACAAATGTTAATGACTATTGAACATAGTTCTATGTTGGAAATTCAAGATGAAGATAAAATTCTTGCAAACATCATGCAAAACAAGTATGGTAGGTACCCTCAACAATATGATGTTTAACATGTTTGCAAGACCCCCCTATCAAATATAATCATTGCCAATACATTTGAGTCTATCTCTTATATTTTCCATACCTGATTGCCCCATAATTACACCCCAAATATAGAAGGCTTAGATATTGCCTCTATCAAAACATCAACCTTGATAGTTGAGATTACGTTGGGTAAGAAATTAAACGTAAACAATTAATTGATTGTTGCACAAACATGTTCACTATTGAAAGTGCTTCAAGCACACACAACTACATTTGCATGGGATTATAATGATATGAAAAGGAATAGACCTAAGACTTTGCATGCATTGAATTTACATTAATTATGGATACAAATTAGTGAGGTAACCTCAAAGACAAATGAACCCAATTGTTTGTGACATAGTTAAGACAAAAATACAAAAGTTATTTGATGTAGGGCTCATTTATCCAATCTTTGATAGTCAATGGGTATCTCCATTAGTAATAGTACCTGAGAGGGGAGGAAAATGGAGAGTGTGTGTTAATTACTATGATTTAAATGTAACAACCAGAAGAGACAACTTACCCTTGTCATTCATTGATTAAGTGCTAGATTCATTAGGAGGAAAATAATAATTTTCCTTCTTAGATGGGTTCAATGGATATAACTAGATTAAGATAGCTCTAAAGGACTAAGACAAGACAACCTTTACTTTTCCTTGGGGTATATATGCTTACTTTGTCTTATAATTTGAACTATACAATGCACCTACCACATTCCAAAGGGAAATATTGAGTATATTATTAGACTTTGTTCATGATTCCATGGAAGTTTACATGGATGAATTTACAACCTATGGGAATACCTATGATGAATCAATTTCTAAATTGGACAAGGTACTATAGAGATGTTAAGATTGCCACCTATCCTTAAGTCATGAAATTTTTTTCATGATGATGACAAAAGGAGTAGTCTTGGGACAATTTGTGTCCAATAATGGGATCCAAGTAAACCCAAATAAGATTGAGGTAGTTTCTACACTACCTGTACCTCAGAAAAAAGGATGTTAGAAGCTTTTTTGGTCATTCTAGGGACTACATGAGATTTATATAAGACTTTAGTAAAATTGCATCACCATTGTTTGTCATATTATCTAAAGATGTGGAGTTTGACTAGACACCTTCCTGTCAGCATGCCTTTGAAGCCCTTACATTGCTTTTTCATATCCATACAGATGCTTCTGATTTTACAATTGGAGCTATGTTAGGAAAAAAGGAATGAAATCTAGAGTATGACATCTATTATATCAACAAGAACCTTTAGGGGGTAGAGCTCAATTACATAGTAACTGGAAAGGAGATGTTAGCAGTGGTCTATGCAATTAATAAATTTAGGAAATACATCATAGGGTATTTTATATTCATTCACACTAGATCATACAACAATCAGGTACTTGATGAATAAACTAGTAGTTGGAGGTATGATGGAAAGGGAGATTCTCCCTCTCAAATCTGATCACAAACAAACATAAAATACTATGCAAGAAGGCAACAAATTAACATGAAACATATAAAATGGAAGAGAAATATGAAACATGCATTAACTTCAAAATTTGAAAATTAAATACATAAACATGGAGCTCATATGCTCACATACAATATGGGCTTCACACATACAAAAATATGCAACTCAACATTCTAGCTTCATTTCAGTGACATTTGGGTATGCAACCGCAACTTCTCCAAAAGCCCCCCTCACCAAATGAGAAAGAATCATTATATAGAAATTATGTGAGAAGAAACCACCATTGGTTTCCCAAAAAAACCTCCAAAAACCATAAAAAAATCCCACGCCCAACTTGAGGAGAGATTAGAAAATAAAATATAAAATAATTCATTTCATTCACCACCTTCACATGGGTGCCTAGCTTTTGGCCAATTATGACATCTTCTTTGACTCCAGTGGCCCCGATGGCTCTAAATACAATCATACAACAACATGAAATCTTGTGGCACAAACATGCAATTAAATGCAAGGCATGCAATTAAAAATGAAAGCACATGCACCCCCAAGTGGTCCCCACCAAGAATGGAACACCCAAGAGGGGTATTTTCCCAATTTTTTCTTAGAAAATATTCATAAATACATAATTCCCACCAAAATTACAATTAAAATTTCATAACAAGGGAATTTAAAATATTTATTCTCCTAACCTCTAAGCCCTTATTGAAAATAGACCAATTAAAATAACAATATTTTTGCTAACACAAGATTGCCATTTCACCTTGGATGCTCTTGCATCAAAAACCCAGGGCAGAAGAAAAGTGACCCTATCAATTCTCAAGAGGATAACCAAGAGGCTTAACCTCAACTTATAATAACCAAGATGAGTCCTCAATAGGCCTTCTAAACCATTTAACCAAGTACTTCATATACTACTTATTTCTTGTACTCCTACTCGTCCTACTGTCCAACATTGACTCTATCTTTTCCTCCTCTGAAGTAGGTGCTAATATATGAATTGGTTCACCTATTGTACCTTCATCAATTTCAGCTTCATGTAACTTTTTTATATCAGAAATATTGAATATAGGTGAAATATTAAGTCCACTAGGCAACTCTACTTCATACTACTCACAATTCTACAAGGTCCAAACTTCTTCATTTTTAGCTTGTTACAAGTACCGACTGGAAATATTTATTTCCTCAAGTGTACCATTACCTCACCACCAACCTAAAACTCCTTATGTCTCCTCTTCAAAGCAGCCTTGGACTTGTACTGAAAATTCATTTTATTGATGTGTTTTCTTACCTCTTTGTGTATGCTCTTTATGTGATCAACATAGTTCTCTGCTTCTATACTTTTCTTATCAACATTATCAATATTTTTCAGATCTGAAACAACTCTAAGGATACTTCCATAAACAATTTGGAATGGTGACTTACCAGTACTTCTATTCACTGAGTTGTTAAATACAAATTTTGCTTGAGGTAGAATCAAATCCCACCTCTTTGGCTTGTCTCCGACTAGGCATCTCAACAAATTACCCAAGATCATATTCACCACCTTTGTTTGGAAATCTGTTTGAGGATGGTAGGGTGAGAAAAAAATCAAACTAGTCCTTAGCTTCTTCCATAATTTCCTCCAAAAGTATCCCACGAACTTTGTATCTTTATCTGAAACAATGCTCTTCGGAAGACCATGTAACTGTTGCCAATTTTTGGCCTCAGCTCAATTGGTGGAGCTGGCTGAATGTTATTTATCATAAGGTGAAATTGTAGTTAGGTTCAAATGTTGTTTCACATTATTATCATTATTCATTGAGTAACAATTATACATTTTAAAAGAGAAATAGAGTTTCAGAAATGGAGTTTTTAGAATGCCATTCAGATGTTCCAGAAATGATAGAAATACCGAATTGAACAAATGAGAAAAATAGCATTTGAAGTGCTTTCTTTCATTTCATAAAAAGACTCATATTTTACAAGGCTTCATTTGATTTCAAGAATTAGATATTACAACATTGCATTTAAATGCTTTTTCTTTTCAATGAAAAGGAAGAATTGAAATCAAAGATCCACACAAGCCGTGGATGTGATTGTTACAATACATTTCTAATAGCACATTGCACTACTGAAGATGCAGAAAATAAAACATATAAGTGATGGCATAATCATCACTTATTGCCTGATTATCGATGTTTGATGCTGAATGGTGCACCATTGTCTTCTTGTGCTCTGTCGACCTGTAAGAGGAAAAGAGGGGTGTCAGTGGCTCTGATTATGATGTAACCTATATGAAGCATCCACAATAGTACAACCTACTATTAACCATGCATTGAAACAATCAATTAAGTGCAGTACGAAAGAAATCAGCTAAGGAGAAATAACAATATCATGGTCATCATATTCTTTTTTTTATGCTAACATTGTTTGTTTCCTTGTGTAGGTATAGGTAAAGTCATGAAGCTGAGCACTATTCGAAGACCAAGCATGTGGAGAAAAATGGGCTCCCACAAGGGTAGAGCTTGACATGCTGCCCTATTCTTTAATGGGCTGATTTTAAAGATACATCATCATGTTCATCAAGTGAAATAAAGTGCAAATGAAGGAGTAAAAGTAGAGTTATCCATCGAGTAACTAAACCAACTATGCATTCATAACAATCAATTTTATTTTTTGAAGGCTATAGGTGAACAATGAGTTTAGTTCACTAAATGAATTCAGCTGAGTACATTTACATCAGATATTGCTGCAAAGTCCATGTTTTGTGTTATCTTGTTGATCGTGATCATAAATGTCATGCGAGTTTTAGTCCATCAATTCATTCTTTTCACAGTCAAGGATAGTGAATAGGCATACATTATGCCTTAAAAGTTTATTTTGATTCTCATCATGAAATAGATCAGTTCTGAAAGCATTTTGATAAGTGGAACATAAAAATTCATGAAGAGTACCATGTCGCCCAAGAGTACAAAGGATAGACAGTGCATTTGAGTGTTGAATGAATCACTAGTTCCAGTTGATTAATAAGTAAATATAACATTATGAATTGTAATAACAAGTGATCATTCCAAAATAATAAGGGAAGAGCAAGCATTTTCTTTCCAGAAGAAGTTATGAGTTGTCAGTTATGCATATGAGCTGGTGAGTAGCATGTGGTCATGATGTTACAATGTTTCAATTTAGTTTCTCTACATAAAATCCAAGAGTAGAAGGCAAAGGGTTGCTGGTTAAGATTAAGGAAAGTTAGAAGAACATTGTTGTGCGTAAAGTGAACAAGCATGGAGACAGTATACATTAAGAGGTCCTTCTCTTTATAATGAACAACCACATAATCATGTTGGAGGTAAGAAATGCAAATGCCTTAAAAGCCTAGTTTATCATGATTAACTGAAAATGTAGAAATTGGAGAGGAGTCGAAATTAGTTTTAATAATAAATGCCAATTATGGGTTTTTGCAACTGAAAGTGCAAAGAGACTATGGTGATGGAGCTAAGTTGTATGAGAATGTTAAGGATAATAGGTGTGTTTCCAGATCATCAGTTTAGTATTCTTTCAAAAATAGAATATCAAGCAAAGCATTACTGGTTATTTGAGTCGAACTCATAAGACTAAATGCAAATGAGTATATAAAATTTTCACCATTTTCAATCTCCATGTGGGTATTCCTTTTCAAATTAAAAAAAGTTGTTCTGTCAACCCAACTGAATACATTTGTATTGGTAAATTTTCATTTTTAGGGTTCGAGTTTCAAAATGCAGAGGTGGGTCAAGCATCAGAAGAAGAGAAAATACAGTTTTCTTCAGAGATATACAAATACCCATGTTTCAGGAGTACGAAATAGAGCCATTCTCAACTATCTATGATACCCACATGTGGGTTTGTTTTCAAAACACAGAAAAATGCAATAATGAAGATAACCCATATGGGTTTTCACATAAGAAAGCAATAGAGTTACAAATGCAATTTCTGTGATAAATCAAGCTTCTGAGAGAAAGAAAATATAGTTTTCTTTAGAGATTTTAGGTACCCACATTCGGTTTTGGTTTTAAAATACAAAAAATTCAATTACAGTGATAACCCACAAAAAGAGACAACAACAAAATATGAAAATGCAAGTTTCCTGAGTTGGGTTGAGCATCAGAAGAAAGAAAAGATAGTTTTATTCAAGTTTCCATGATACCCACAAGTGGGTTTATCTTCAGAAAGACATAATGATCAATTTTCTATTCTGGGTCGAACCCAAAATATACAAAGAAAATCTTTCTATGAATAACATTTGGCGTGGCCTGAACATGGCCAAAATTCATGAGTAAAGAAGAAATTCTTTAAGCCTCTGAGAACAAAATGTTTAGCAAAGGAGATTACTAGTCTAGATCTGTGGAAAAGCACTCTAGCCATGACCATAAGTTTCAGATAGCTTCCAAATGCCAAGGGTCCAAGATCTTAAGTGATATCCAAGCTCTCATAGTGGGAATGGAGCATAGAAATAATAGATATGAGCACAGAAAAGCAAGACAAGGAGATATTAGAGTGTGTAAAGCCATAGCCTTAAGGCCATAATGAACAAAAGTGAGAATCCGTGGAGCTGTGAGTAAATGGCTTACCCCTGCACAGTAGAAGAAGCAAAATACACAAGGCGAGCTCTCTCATAGAGCCTTCAATGGACCTCAAGCTCGTAGAAGAATGACCCAACAAACAGAAGTCACAGAAAGTGCAAAGAAAGGTTAGAAATAAGTATGGCAAGGCCGTGGCCTTAAACTCTTTTGCTTTTCTAGAATGAAGAAAAGGAAGCTTCAATACAAAGTGAAAGAATTTCGATACTCTGAAGCAAAGCTTACCCACTGAAAATTCAACTATCTGAAGAAGCATGATGAGTTTCCCAAAGGCACACGAGCTCGATTTCGACCCAATCATGGCGCTATTCTTCCAAACAAGGCTTCTTTCCTTCAAACTCACAGGTGCAAAATGAAATGATCTTTAGGGTTTGGCATTCTTTTCTCATGCCCTAATTCAAGCGACATCATCATCATCTAGAGTCTTCGGTCAAAGCACATGTTGAATTTCAAATGGAGGTCGAAATGTATAATCTTTGCATTATAATTTATCAAAGTTTGAATGTTGATATTTGAAGGGGGGCCGAAGTTCTTAAGTTGGTCGATATGTTAATTCTTTTAAGACTTATTCATGTGCTAGGTCAATGTTTTAGGTCTTAGGACTTATTATATGCTTTAGTGAAATATGGGTTTCTGCTTTATGATTAATGCTTTAAGATAAAGGTTGAAGGTATGATATGCATAAAGAGTGCTTTATGATCTAAAAGTGATTATTCTTTTGTCACTTAAGTTGTGTATTCTTATGAGGGGTCAATGATCCATTTAAGGTTCTTATTTAATTGATTTTAGAGAAATCAATGAGAGTTGAAGATAGAGGGAGATAATAATGTGTTTTATTTTTATGATTTTGTGAGAAAATCAGAATATTGTAATGGAGAGATAAGGAGCTATTCTTTTTTGCAAAAGATTTTTAATCTTTAATTGCACAAATAGACAAATTGTGTAAATCTACAATCCTGTAAAGTAAAATCATAAAATGATATCCTATAAATTGCTTTATGATTTCTTGCTATTTTTAGCATATTTTTATTGACTTTTCTTCTTGGTCGGATTTGAGTCCTATCTTGGAGAGATAAGGTGTTTTTTGAGTTTTTAAAGCAAATCCAACCTATTTTTTGAGGCTTGACAGTGTGATCATAAAAGCAGTGTGCCTTTTTCTTCTTTTAGGGAGTTTTTGAGACAAATTGAAGCCTTTTTCCTTGAGTTTTTTCTAAGCTTGGATTAGGGTTTCTTGAGAGTTATGTTTTAAAGGACTTAGTCTTTTTTCAGCTCTCCTTCTCAACAGTTCAGAGCAAGAGTTCTTGCTCATACACATTTTGAGCTTGTGAACTCATTTTGGTACTTAGTTTCAGGTTATGGCATTCTCCTTCAGTTGAATAAAGACAACATTCTTACTTCTCATTTCTGTGTCCATTTGCAGTTTCAGTTTGATTTTATCTTGTGATTTTTGTTTACAGAGTCCTTGTTTTGTCCTTAAACTATAATTCTTAATGCAGAAAGTTCAGAATATAGGTTTCATGTTGTGCTTCAAGTCAGGTCTTCATGCAAATTAATTGTGTATTAACTATTCATGAGAAGTTGTGAAATACTACATCTTTCTAAAAGTTGTTTGTGAGGAAGATATCATAATCATCATTGAATCATTATCAGGTTTTGAAGTTATCGTTTAGACTCAGATTTATTTTCAGATTCATCTATTTTATCCCTTTCCTCATAAGTAATTTTAGAATAGGACTTATCATTAAGAGAACCAGCTCACTCTGGAGATTCCTCCTTCGCTCAGATCACCCACATCTGAAGGAGGTTTCCATGTTTCAGTAGATTGCTGAATATTGCATTTAGCAAGGTGCAAATCTATTGACAACAATTTTTGGCATGCCTGGTGGGACCTTGAAAGCTACTTTCAGAGAATTTTTAATATTTGCGTTTACTGTTTGGTGTATACAGTAGATTTTCCAGCCTTCTGGAGGCTATCACAATATACCTGGCGACTCCAGTTCTATTTTTTCATGCTAGTCATCCTGCACATGAGAAAGACACAGAAAAGATCAAGTTCTACACCCTTCAAGTACTGAGAGCTATCCCCATCATGAAGAAGAGGCAGGACAACAAGAAGGCTTTTTGAAACTCCTGCAAGATTGAAGTCAACACCTCCTGTTCTTGGTGCTCTAGTTCTGTCACCTGGTGTACTAGTTCCAATATCACAAGTACCACCAATGGAAACACCATCGAGGAAGCACCCATTCACACCCTTTAATGGACGTATTCCATTAGATATTGCTCAACATGATGATATTCTAGTTACATCCCTTTGAGGACTACCATATTTCACCAGAGAGGATTACACTACACCAATTGAGCACATCCGTGATGTGGCCATGCTATGCTCGGTGCACAATATCATGCAAGAGAACATTGCTCTAAGGCTGTTAGTTGTGTCACTTAAGGGAAAAGCATTGCAGTGGTTCAGAGGCCTTATAGCCAACTCGATCGTGACATGGGATGCGTTAGGTAATGGTCTATACCAACATTTTGCTGATAAATTTGACAATTTATCTTTATTGGAGCATTTGAGCACCATTCAAAGGGCACCACACAAACACTTGGCGGACTTTAATTACCGATTCCAAAGAACCTGGGATAGGATTCCTGCAACGGTAAAACCCTTATCGACACATGCGTTTCTGTTTTGTCTAAAAGCTTTGAACAGTAAGATTGCTGTTATGACTCAGTCTATGGGTGGTCTAACGCTTCCTAACGCTTATAATATTGCCATTAACATTGAAAATTGCCTCATTCAAGCTGGAGACATAGCTCCTAGACCCCCTATGCCTTTATTTCTAGAAATACAACCAACTATTCCTGCTGCTATACCTCCCTTGGCTACTGTCCCGCCTATTCTAGTGAGAGGATATCATAGTACAGCCCAAGAAGTCACTACCCAAATCCGGAGATGTAAGAGATAAAAATCATATTAAAGACCTTTGGGAATGATCTTGTGGCTATTAAGAAGCATGTTGGCCAAGAAAATAAGCCTTATTAGGCCCCTTATTAGTAAAGCCAACAAAATAGACCCGCTTTTCAAAATAATTATCAAGCCTAAAGAAGGAATTTTAACCCTAGGCCATTCTAGCTATACAATCCGAACACAGCCAGTTCATCAAAAGAACTTGTGCGGCAAAATAATGTTGCCTAGGATTGCGATTGGTGTTATTTGTGCAATCAACCCCATAGCCAATTAGCATGCGCCAATGGAATGAGGAATCAAGCTTTAATGGTTCATAATAGCTATGTTGTTCCAGAATATGTTGTAGATCATAATCAAGAACAACAAGATAATGTAGAGGTCACCTTGCTAAACTGGAAGAGCTCCAAATTCTGTGGCATGAATGGCCAAGGTTAGCCAAATTCTCTTATTTCAACTAATACTAGATCTAAAAAGCGTGCTATGGAATTAGGACAACAAGCTAGAAGTTCACAGCAGCAGCCTTCAGTCAGTAAGCAGCCTATTTTATCAGAGGTTAACGTTGCCACACAGCCTAAAATGCATATTTTGCAAAGAGGGTAGGAGATACCCAACAAGGAACAACTAAAAACGCATTCTCAGTCTTTGCAGAGGAAAAATGAAGCTGCTGTCATAAAAAACCAGCAGAAGGTAAACTCTTCATCATTTAATATTATTGAGCATCTCAAGAAAACTACTGTCAACATGTTGATATTAGATACTTTATAGCTTCCAGGGCAGAAAAGTTTACTGCAGGGTGCTTTGGCTGAGTTGTCTATTTCTGACAACTCTAATCAAGGAGTTACGAAGGTTGTAATGGCTAATGACCTGGAGGATAAGAGTGGGCAGAAAGCAAAATAGGTAAAACCCCCTCTATTTTATTTAAGTCTGATCATTGGCTTTAAAATTGTGCATAACTATATGGTTGATTTTGGTGCCAGTAGTTCAGTCATTCCTAAGAGTTTAGCTAATAAATTAGGTCTTGTTTATGAGCCTAATCCTTAGAAAGGAATAGTACAATTAGATGGGTCTGCTATTAAGACTGTTGGTATTATAAAAAACTTAGCTCTTACCTTGCACGCATCCCCAAGTTTTGCTATTCATCAAGATATTCATGTTATAGACTTACCACCGCATTTCGCCATTTATCTGTCAAGGGATTTCACAACCAAGTTGGGTGGGTTTTTGTCTTCTGATTGGTCTCATCTATTTTTTAGAATGAGGTATGGTACAAAAGTGACCATAAAGTCTGAGCCTCTTTCCAAAGACCATATCGAACCATACTTGCCAGATCCTATAAACGCTAACCTCTACGCCACCTCTGCAATGGAGGAGCAAACCATGACCTTAGACTGTAGCACCTAGGAAGACTACATCAATCTCAATGAATGGGAAGCCGAAGACTGCATTAGTCTCAATGAATGGGAAGCCAAAGATCACGAGCTTGATCCATTTCAAAACACAGATGAGGTAGGATTAGGAGTCTATATGATTCGAGAGTCTGATTACAACATGCCTAATCTTTGTAAAGAGGATGAACCATCTGCAAGAAAAGATAATGAACTTTGGAAACTTTATTTCGATGGTTCAAGAAGCAGTGTTGGTGCCAGGGGTGGAGCTATGTTGATATCACCCGAAGGTGATAAATATGATTCAACTTTCAGATTTGCTTTCAGCTATTCGAATAATATAGCCAAATATGAAGCATTGGTGCATGGCCTTGAATGGGCCTGCAAATGAGGTATTAAATGTTTGCAAGTTTATGGTGATTCCAAGTTAATTGTGAATCAAGTCAAAAATTTAAATGCTGCTAAGAATGATTTGCTTAAGAAATACAAGCATCGTGTATGGTATTTAATGGAATATTTTAATGCTTTTAATATCTTGTCAATTCCTCAGAATCAAAATAAATATGCTGACAGGCTCGTTGCCATAGGAGCCCAATTTGACATCCCCAAAGAAATTCATAAGGTAGAAGCACGTCAGTACGTGAAGATAGTGGTCAGACCTTTTGTACCTGACAATAACATGAGCTGGCAGGTTTTTGACAACGATGAGAAAATCGTGAACTTTTTGATTACTGAAGTTGAGTTCGTAGATGGAAATCAACAAAAATGGCAACAACAGTATGAGTACTAGATTGTGCAATTAAAAACAAATAAGCTTCCAAAAGGATTGGTGACCTTGGAATCAATATTTAACTGAGATGATCAAGTGTGAAAGGACAAGTGTAGCTTGAAATTTAAAGAAGAACATTATGTAGCCATCAAGATCTTCAAAGGCAAGCTTCCCAAGTTGGGAAAGGTATATAGCCAAGAGGAACAACAAGCATTCATTCTATTATGTTAGAAATATAGTGATATTTTTGCTTTGGAATACAAGGATTTAAGAGGCTTTAACCCCAAACTAGCCTAGTATACCATTGAGCTTGAACCCGATGCAAAGCCAGTAAGGTAGAAGCAAAGACCGCTTAATCCCAAGTTAGAACACCTTATGAAGGCTGAATTGAATAAACTAGTTGAAAGCGGTATTATTTTTCCTATCAAGCACACCTCTTGGGTGTCAAATTTAGTACCAGTCAGGAAGAAGAGTGGGGAAATCAGATTATGTGTCAATTTATGAGATCTAAATAGAGCACCATTGAAGGACCATTACCCACTCCCTTCCATGGAGCAAATTTTACAAGTAGTTTTTAGTTCTGAAAGATTTTCTTTGTTAGATGGTTACTCAGGTTACAACCAGATTCTGGTTAAGCAAGAGGATCAATTCAAAACAATGTTTACAACCAAATGGGGCACGATGGCCTACAAGAAGATGCCTTTCGGCTTATCAAATGCTAGAGCAACTTTTCAACATGCTATGGATATGGCCTTTCATAGCCTTATGAACAAGTTTATTCTGGTATATTTAGATGATATTACTATTTTTTTTAGAAATGCTAATGAACACTAGGATCATTTGGAGAATATTTTTTAGAGGTACAGAGAGTTCGGAGTATCTCTCAATCCAAAGAAGTGTATATTTTCAGTGCACGAAGGCAAACTACTTGGACACATTGTCTCAAAGCAAGGTATTTCAATTGATCCTGAAAGAGTTTTTGCAATTCTTGAATTGCCATTACCAGCTCACAAGAAAGGCTTGCAAAGCTTTCTTGGGAGAATAAATTTTGTGAGGTTCATACCAAATATCGTAGCCTTGCTGCAACCTCTCACTTCTATGCTAAAGAAGAATATGCTATTCAGCTAGACCAAGGAAGGCAAGAGGAGCTTCGAGTAGATCAAGGAAGCGCTCGCAGCCGCTCCT
The DNA here is from genome assembly GCA_007258455.2 of Sequoia sempervirens. Classification (NCBI taxonomy): domain Eukaryota; kingdom Viridiplantae; phylum Streptophyta; class Pinopsida; order Cupressales; family Cupressaceae; genus Sequoia; species Sequoia sempervirens. The sequence goes on along the minus strand of VDFB02000015.1, from coordinate 608,918,521 downwards.
ACTCTCATTAATCCAAACTTTGACAAGGATTTTATTCTATATGATTTTGGAGGAGTGGATATTGTTACGGCTATGTTATGCCAGCAAAAAGATGAAGGCTTGGAGCAACTTGTTGCATTTTTCAGCCAAGTTTTGCATGATTACAAGGTAAAATACTCTTTTGTTGAGAAACATGTTTTTACTGTTGTAAGAAGTTTGAAGAAGTTCAAACACATGCTATCCAACAACAAGATTCATTTTTTGGTAGCTCATTCGACTGTTAAAGATTTTCTGCTTAACAAGGATATTAATGATAAGCGTGTTGGTTGGATTACCAAAGTAATGGAGTTTGATGTTGATATAAAAGTAATCAAGCTCATTAGAGGCAAGGGTTTGTGTGAACATATTGATGGAAATGAGGACAATAGCTCAAATGAAGCTACAAATACAAAAATAGTGTTAAAAAATGATGTTCTAGGTGTTGTTCAAGCACCTCCTGCTACATAGTTGCAACAAATGATACATTATCTGCAAACTGGTGAATGCCCCAAAGGCTTAGACAGAGCAAAAAGAAGGTATTATAGATTACAAGCCATCCCTTATGAAATCATTGATGGCATTATTTATAGGAGGGATTTCCAAGGTGTCTTATTACGTTGCATTAAGTCTGATCAGGTTGACAAGTTGTTGACAGAGTTTCATGATGGACCTTCAGGAGATCACTTTGTTGCAAGAACAAAAGCTCTGAATATTATGCGAGCTGGTTATTACTAGCCAGATTTGTTTAAAGATGCTATTGCATGGGTCAGAAAGTGTGAGAAATGTGTTTTGTTTGCTGGTAAACAGAGGCTTGCATCGCTGCCCCTGCATCTGATTCAGGTAGAACAACCCTTTGCTAAGTGGGGCCTAAATTTTATTGGCCCTATCAATCCACCTTCAAGTGTGTGTCATAAATGGATTCTTACTGCCATAGATTATTTTACAATGTGGACCCAAGCTATTGCTTTAAGGAAGTGAACAAGACTTCAGTGCTTAATTTCTATCAGGATCTCATATCAAGATTTGGTGTTCTAGATTTGATCATTTCAGATAATGGTTTGGCCTTTATAGGATTGAAGATTTTTGATTGGTCTATTAGAAATAACATCTATTTGAGCATGTCATCAAATTATTATCCATAGGGAAATGGATAGGTGAAATCCACAAATAAGAATCTAATTCAGATAATCAAGAAGACTGTTGAAGATAATCAGAGGATGTGGCATGAAAAGCTGAAGCTAGCCCTTTGGGCTGATAGAATAACTCCTAACAGAGCCACTGGTTGTTCACCTTTTGTTTTAACTTACAATAGAGAGGCTAAGTTTCCTATTTCAATTGAGTTACCAACATTAAGTTATGTTAAAGAACTAGAGTTGCTAAATGAACAACCTCTTGAAGTGAGGTTTGCACAGCTGGTCGAGCTCGAAGAAACTAGAAAGGAAGCTCTCCGATAGCTGGAAATAGATCAAGCGCAAATGAAGGCTGATTTTGACAAGAGGGCGATGCCTCATGATTTCATTGTTAGAGATCTAGTTTTCAAGTGGAATGAATTTAAAAGTAGACCTGGATGACATTCCAAGTTTGATGCAATGTGGGATGGGCCTTATGTGATCACAGAATGCAAGGAACACAACGCATTCCAACTTTCAAAGATGACTGGCGAGGTGTTGTCTATCCCAGTAAATGGGATCCACCTCAAGCATTGCCTTTGAGATAGGTTATCTCATAGTAGTAGAGTATTTTGCAAATAAGTGTGTTTCGCACATTTAATTTTAGTAGTTTTTCTTTCTCTAAGCGCTGCTACACATTGTTCTATTGGCCATCAGGGCCTGTTAGTTTTACTTTCAGTTCTATTTTGTTTTCTTGCTGCTATTTGGAGTGTTGCTGTTCAAGTTTCTAAGTTTCAAGAAGGGGCATAATTGACTCCGCGCCCAATGAATTGTTTAAAGGCCACTAATCTATGCTTAGCAGGCAAGCATATAGCGGAAATTGCCAAAATGTTGCCAATTTTTGGCCTTAGCTCAATTGGTGGAGTTGGCTAAATGTTATTTATCATAAGGTGAAATTGTAGTTAGGTTCAAATGTTGTTTCACATTATTATCATTATTCATTGAGCAACAATTATACATTTTAAAAGAGAAATAGGATTTCAGAAATGGAGTTTTCAGAATGCCATTTAGATGTTCCAAAAATGACAGAAATACCGTATTGAACAAATGAGCAAAATAACATTTGAAGTGCTTTCTTTCATTTCATAAAAAGACTCATATTTTACAAGGCTTCATTTGATTTCAAGAATCAGATATTACAACATTGCATTTAAATGCTTTTTCTTTTCAATGAAAAGGAAGAATTGAAATCAAAGATCCACACAAGCCGTGGATGTGACTATTACAATACATTTCTAATAGCACATTGCACTACTGAAGATGCAGAAAATAAAACATATAAGTGACGACATAATCATCATTGCTTGATTATCAATGTTTGATGCTGAATGGTCCACCATTGTCTTCTTGTGCTCTGTCGACCTGTAAGAGGAAAAGAGGGGTGTTAGTGGTTCCAATTATGATGTAACCTATATGAAGCACCCACAATAGTACAACCTACTATTAACCATGCATTGAAACAATCAATTAAGTGCAGTACAGAAGAAATCAACTGAGGAGAAATAACAATATCATGATCATCATATTTTTTTTTTATGCTAACATTATTTGTTTCCTTGTGTAGGTCTAGGTAAAGTCACGAAGCTGAACACTATTTGAAGACCAAGCATGTGGAGAAAAATGGGCTCCCACAAGGGTAGAGCTCGGCATGCTGCCCTATTCTTTAATGGGCTGATTTTAAAGATACATCATCATGTTCATCAAGTGAAATAAAGTGCAACTAAAGGAGTAAAAGCAGAGTTATCCATCGAGTAACTAAACCAACTATGCATTCATAACAATCATGTTTGTTTTCTGAAGGCTACAAGTGAACAGTGAGTTTAGTTCACTAAATGAATTCAGCTAAGTACATTTACATCAGATATTGCTGCAAAGTTCATGTTTTGTGTTATCTTGTTGATCCTGATCATATATGTCATGCGAGTTTCAGTCCATCAATTCATTCTTTTCATAGTCAAGAATAGTGAACAAGCATACATTATGCCTTAACGGTTTGTTTTGATTCTCATCATGAAAGAGATCAATTTTGAAAGCAGTTTGATAAGTGGAACATAAAAATGCATGAAGAGTTCCATGTCGCCCAAGAGTACAAAGGATAGACAGTGCATTTGAGTGTTGAATGAATCACTAGTTCCAGTTGATTAATAAGTAAATACAACATTATGAATTGTAATAACAAGTGATCATTCTAGAATAATAAGGGAAGAGCAAGCATTTTCTTTCCAGAAGAAGTTATGAGTTGTCAGTTATGCATATGAGCTGGTGAGTAGCATGTGGTCATGATGTTACAATGTTTCAATTTAGTTTCTCTACATAAAATCCAAGAGTAGAAGGCAAAGGGTTGCTGGTTAAGATTAAGGAAAGTCAGAAGAACACTGTTGTGCGTATAGTGAACAAGCATGGAGACAGTATACATTAAGAAGTCCTTCTCTTCATAACAAACAACCACAGAATCATGTTGGAGGTAAGAAATTCAAATGCTCGAGAAGCCTAGTTTATCATGATTAACTGAAAATACAGAAATTGGAGAGGAGTCGAAATCAATTTTAATAAGAAATGCCAATTATGGGTTTTTGCTACTGAAAGTGCAAAGAGACTATAGTGATGGAGCTAAGTTGTATGAGAATGTTAAGGATAACAGGTGTGTTTCCAGATCATCAGTTTAGTCTTCTTTCAAAAATAGAATATCAAGCAAAGCATTACTGGTTATTTGAGTTGAACTCATAAGACTAAATGCAAATGAGTATACAAAATTTTCACCATTTTCAATCTCCATGTGGGTATTCCTTTTCAAATTAAAAATAGTTGTTTTGTCAACCCACCCAAATACATTTGTACTGGTAAATTTTCATTTTTAGGGTTCGAGTTTCAAAATGCAAAGGTGGGTCGAGCATCAGAAGAAGAGAAAATACAATTTTCTTTAGAGATATACAAATACCCATGTTTTAGGAGTATGAAATAGAGCCATTCTCAACTATCTATGATACCCACATGTGGGTTTGTTTTCAAAACACAAAAAAATGCAATAATGAAGATAAACCATATGGGTTTTTACATAAGAAAGTAGTAGAGTTACAAATGCAATTTCTGTGATAAATCAAGCTTATGAGGGAAAGAAAATACAGTTTTCTTTAGAGATTTTAGGTACCCACATTCGGTTTTGGTTTTAAAATACAGAAAATTCAATTACAATGATAACCCACAAAAAGAGAGCAAGAAAATGTGAAAATGCAAGTTTCCTGATTTGGGTTGAGCATCAGAAGAAAGAAAAGACAGTTATATTCAAGTTTCCATGATACCCACAAGTGGGTTTATCTTCCAAAAGACATAATGATCAATTTTCTATTTTGGGTCGAACCCAAAATCTACAAAGCAAAGCTTTCTATGAATCACATCTGGCGCAGAAAGAAACATGGCCAAAATTCATGAGTAAAGAAGAAATTCTTTAAGCCTCTAAGAACAAAATGTTTGGCAAAGGAGATTACTAGTCCAGATCTATGGAAAAGTACTCTAGCCGCGTCCAGAAGTTTTAGATAGCTTCCAAATGCCAAGGGTCTGAGCTCTTAAGTGATAGCCAAGCTCTCATAGTGGGAATGGAGCATAGAAATAATAGATATGAGCACAAAAAAGAAAGACAAGGAGATATTAGAGTGTGTAAAGCCACAACCTTAAGGCTATAATGAACGAAAGTGAGAAGCCGTGGAGCTGTGAGTAAATGGCTTACCCCTGCATAGTAGAAGAAGCAAAAAACACAGGGCGAACTCTCTCATAGAGCCTTCAATGGACCTCGAGCTCGTAGAAGAATGACCTAGCAAACAAAAGTCACAGAAAGTGCAAAGAAAGGTTATAAATAAGTATGGCAAGGCCATAGCCTTAAACTCTTTTGCTTTTCTAGAATGAAGAAAAGGAAGCTTCAATAAAAAAGTGAAAGAATTTTGATACTCTGAAGCAAAGCTTACCCACTGAAAATTCAACTATCTGAAGAAGCATGATGAGTTTCCCAAAGGCACACGAGCTCGATTTCGACCCAATCATGGCGCTATTCTTCCAAACAAGGCTTCTTTCCTTCAAACTCACAGGTGCAAAATGAAATGATCTTTAGGGTTTGGCATTCTTTTCTCATGCCCTAATTCAAGCGACATCATCATCATCTAGAGTCTTCGGTCAAAGCATGTTGAATTTCAAATGGAGGTCGAAATGTATAATCTTTGCATTATAATTTATCAAAGTTTGAATGTTGATATTTGAAGGGGGGCCGAAGTTCTTAAGTTGGTCGATATGTTAATTCTTTTAAGACTTATTCATGTGCTAGGTCAATGTTTTAGGTCTTAGGACTTATTATATGCTTTAGTGAAATATGGGTTTCTGCTTTATGATTATTGCTTTAAGATAAAGGTTGAAGGTATGATATGCATAAAGAGTGCTTTATGATCTAAAAGTGATTATTCTTTTGTCACTTAAGTTGTGTATTCTTATGAGGGGTCAATGATCCATTTAAGGTTCTTATTTAATTGATTTTAGAGAAATCAATGAGAGCTGAAGATAGAGGGAGATAATAATGTGTTTTATTTTTATGATTTTGTGAGAAAATCAAAATATTGTAATGGAGAGATAAGGAGCTTTTCTTTTTTGCAAAAGATTTTTAATCTTTAATTGCAAAAATAGACAAATTGTGCAAATCTGCAATCTTGTAAAGCAGAATCGTAAAGCGATATCCTATAAATTGCTTTATGATTTCTTGTTATTTTTAGCAGATTTTTATTGACTTTTCTTCTTGGTCGGATTTGAGTCCTATCTTGGAGAGACAAGGTGTTTTTTGATTTTTTAAGCAAATCCAACCTATTTTTAGAGGCTTGACAGTGTGATCATAAAATCAATGTGCCTTTTTCTACTTTTGGGCAGTTTTTGAGACAAATTGAAGCCTTTTTCCTTGAGCTTTTTTCTAAGCTCGGATTAGGGTTTCTTGAGAGTTATGTTTTAAAGGACTTAGTCATTTTTCAGCTCTCCTTCTCAGTAGTTCATATCAAGAGTTCCTGCTCATACTCATTTTGAACTTGTGAGATCATTTTGGTACTCAGTTTCAGGTTATGGCATTCTCCTTCAGTTGAATAAGGACAACATTCTTACTTCTCATTTCTGTGTCCAGTTGCAATTTTAGTTTGATTTTATCTTGTGATTTCTATTTACAGAGTCCTGTTTTGTCCTTAAACTGTAATTCTTAATGTAGAAAGTTCATAATACAGGTTTCATGTTGTGCTTCAAGTCAGGTCTTCATGCAAATTAATTGTGTATTAACTGTTCATGAGAAGTTGTGAAATACTACATCTTTCTGAAAGTTGTTTGTGAGGAAGATATCATAATCATCATTGAATCATTATTAGGTTTTGAAGTTATCGTTTAGACTCAAATTTATTTTCAGATTCATCTTTTTATCCCTTTCCTCAGAAGTAATTTTAGAATAGGACTTATCATTCAGAGAACCAACTCACTCTGGAGATTCCTCCTTCGCTCAAATCATCCACATCTAAAGGAGGTTTCCATGTTTCAGTATGTTGGTGAATATTTCATTCAGTAGGGTACAAATCTATTGACAACAGTAACCTCACTATCTCTTTGAAAAACAACTTTGCAACATGTACAACATCATTAGTATTTTTACATGGAATGAAATGAGCCATTTAAAAAAATCTACTTACCACCACATATATTGATTCATATCCCCTTTGGGTCCTTGGAAAACCCAAAATAAAGTCCATACTAATCTCTTCCCATGGCCTCTTAGGTATCAGTAAAGGCTGATATAAACCTGTGTTTTTACTAGTTCCTTTAGCCACCTAACAAACTCTACAACCTTACACATATTTTCTGATATATTGCTAAAACTGAGGCCAATAACATTTCTCTCCCATAAGTTCTATGGTTTTATCAAAACCGAAATGTCTTGCAAGTCCTCCACTATATTTTTCCTTAATCAAATTCATTCTCATTGAACTTCTAGGAATACATAACTTATTACCTTTGAACAACATACCATCTTGGATTAAATAATCCAACCACTTGGTTCTATCACCAACAATAGGATCTTTGCAAGCCTTCCAAGCCTCTCCAAAATCAAGATCCTCTTCATACAACTCCTCCAACTCATTGAATCCAACAACCTCAAACTACATTTCAATCAACAAACCTTGCCTTCTATTCAAAGCATCTACAACTTTGTTAGATTTCCCACTTCTATGTTTTAAAACAAAAGTTTAACTTTGCAAGAACTCTACCCATTTCATATGCCTCTGATTTAACTTCCCTTGACTACTCAAATATTGAAGTGCTTGATGACCAGTAAACAAAACAAACTCCTTAGGAAAAAGATAGTGTCTCCACTTTTTCAATGCTTGCACAATAGCATAAAATTCATAATCATACATTGAATATTTTTGTTTTGCATCATTTAACTTCTCACTAAAGTAAACAATTGGTTAAACACCTTCTTGACTTAAAACAATGCCAATCGCATTACCACTTGCATCACAATCAACTTGGAATACCTTGCTAAAATCTGGAAGTGCTAAAATAGGTTGCTCCATCAGTTTGGCCTTTAACAAATCAAAACTTCTTGCTATCCCTATAGTCCATCTAAGATCTCTTTTGTCCCCTCTCATTGTCTCAATTAGTGGTGCACAAATACTATTGAAAAATCTAATAAAATTCCTATAAAAACTTACCAAACCATGAAATGATCTCACCTTGGTAGCACTTCTAGGTGTAGGCCATTCTAAAATAGCTATAACCTTTTATGGATCCATCTTGAGTCCTTCACTTTAAATAATGAACCCCAAGTATACCAACTCCCTCTTCATAAAACTGCACTTCTTCAAGTTAATGAGCAACTTCTCTTCTCTCAACTTTTGAAAAACAAATCTGATATGCATCAAATGCTCTTCTAGTGTCTTACTAAGTATTAATATGTCATCCAGATGAACCATAACAAATCTGCCCAAAAACTCTTTCAATACCTCATTCATCAATATCATAAATGTACTAGGAGCATTGGTTAGTCTAAAAGGCATGACCAACCACTCATACAAACCTTCTTTGGTCTTGAACTTTGTCTTCCACTTATCTCCTCTAATTCAAATTTGATGGTAACCACTCTTCAAGTCAATCTTGGTGAAGTATTCAGCCCCACTCAAACAATCCATTATATCATCTAGTATTGGTAATGAAAATATATATTTGACTGTGATCTTGTTTATATCCCTTGAATCTATGCACATCCTCCATTCTCCCCTTTCTTAGGTGCCAAAATAACAAGCATTGCACATGGAATTAGGATCTCCCTAATCAAGCCTTTCTGCAATAATTATTGAACTTGCTTATTCAAATATTCACTCTCTGTTGGAGACATTTTGTGGGCTGCTTTGTTAGGAAAACTTGGTCCCGGTATCAGATCAATTTGATGACTTATCTTTCTCATAGGTCGCAGCCCCTTAGGTGCATTCTTTGAAATAATCTCTTGAAACTCTTGCAACAAATCTGCAATCTCTATAGGAACATCTTCTACATTTTCATACTTAGTTTTAGGAATCAAAGAAAAATAAACTTTCTCATGTCTCATACCATCTAAGAATTTCATTGCATCCACTAAAAAAACTCTTCCATTACCACAAACGTGAACCAAGTCTTCTTTCAAAGGCTTGAATTTATGTTTCACTTCATCCTTAGTTATTATATATATGTATTAGCACAACCATCATGCATTTCCTTCCTATCATATTGCCAATGCCTTATAAAAAATATGACATGCATCCATAGGAATTATATCACACAATATTTCATCAAAAAAACCTCTTATTTTAAATTTTACCAAACATTGTTCGTTGACCAAGATATTTTGATTGTCTTGTACCCATGTTATCTGGTATAAATTCAGGTGCTTCTTCCTCCCTAGCTTCAATTTTATCACCATTTCTTCGAATACCAAGTTAGTTGTGCTTCCACTATCTATGATGATATTACAAGTCTTTCCTTCACATTGCATCTTAACTTTAATAATCTCTTCTTGAGCTAGTTCATTTTCCTCATTCAACAATGCTCTTCTTGTCATTAGGACTTCACCTCATTCTACTTCTTCTAAATGTGATGAGTGTGCATCCACCTCATTGATGTTTGCTACTCTATTCTAATTTTATGATCTTCTATTGTTCCTTTATTGATTATGAGGGCATTCATATGCTCTATGTCCCTTTTCTCCACATTGAAAACAGGTTCTGTGAAAGCCACCTCTTCTGAGTCCTCTACTTGATCTTCCTCTACCTCTTGGATTTTGATCTTTGGAAGCATAATAATTTTCTGATTTCTAATTTTTTATGCTTCCTTGGTCTTCAAACTTCTGATTTTTTAGATTTCCATCATAATTTCTTCCTCCACCTCTTCCTCCATGACCTCTTCCTCTTTGTTTGCTCTCAAATTTTTTGTTCAACCTTTCTTCAACTTTCAATGCAAATTGGTATGTATCCTCAATGGTGTACATTCTCACTAATGCTAGCTCTTCCTGTATGCTTGGATTTAACCCATTTATTTAATGAAATACTTTCTCCTTCTTTTCTTTAGAGTTCCCTATTCTAATCAAAACTTTGTGAAATTATTTTTTGTATTCTTTCACAATTCTTGTTCCTTGTCTCAAACTTTGCATCTTTCTAAGAAGCTACAACTCATAGTCTACTAGAATAAATTGTCTTTTCATCTTTTCTACCATTCTATCCCATCTAGAAATTTTGTCTTTTCCTTTTCTTCCTCTTTCAACCTAAATTTCCTTCCATGAAATAGTAGCATACCCATTTAGTTTTGTTTTTCCAAACCTTGCCCTATGAGGGTCTTCAATCTCTTCAAACTCAAAGAATTCCTCCATGTCATTAATACAATCTATGAATTCTTCTAGATTTAAGCTTCCACTAAAGTTTGAAACCTCCATCTTAGGCTTCTTTCCAAATTTTTCAATAGCTCTCAACAATCTGATTTCTCTAGGATTCATTAGTTCCTATTCTTCCTCTTCAAATTCCCCTTCAACTTCATCTTCACTATCATCTTATCTACGCACATCTCTTCCTGGAAAACCTCAACTTGCCTTCTTAGAGCTCTAAATTCTTCTCTTGGAGGATCTCTTGCTCCTTTGCCACCTCTACTTCTACCATAGTTGGTAACTCTTGGAGGCATTTAATCTTCACCCACAACTCACAGGTCTTGCTGCAAACTGCCTCTCTTCGACGCTCTATTTACAGACTTAGAATAACCTTCTTTGATACAACTAATGGAAAGGGAGAGTCTCCCTCTCAAATATCATCACAAAAACACATAGAATACTATGCAAGAAGGCAAAAAATTAACTTGAAACACATAAAATGGAAGAGAAATCTGTAACATGTAAATTAACTTCAAAATCTGAAAATAAAATACATAAACATGGAGCTCATATGCTCACATACAACATGGGCTTCACACATACAAAAATATGCAACTCAAAATTCTAGCTTCATTCGATAACATATGGGTATGCAACCCCAACTTCTCCAAAATCCCCCCTCACCAAATGAGCAAGCATCATTATATAGAAATTGTGTGAGAAGAAACAACCATTGGTTTCCCAAAACAACCTCCAAAAATGATAAAGAAATCCCATGCCCAAATTGAAGAGAGATAAGAAAATAAAATATAAAATAATTCATTGCATTCACCACCTTCACATGGGCACCTAAATTTTGGTCAGTCACCTTGGCCAATTATGACACCTTCTTTGACTCCTTGTGGCACCAACAACTCCAAATAGAGTCATGCAACAACATGAAAATCTTGTGGCACAAACATGCAATTACATGCAAGACATGCAATTAAACATGAATGCACATGCACACCAAGTGGTCCCCACCAAGAATGGGATGCCCAAGAGGGGTATTTTCCCAAATTTTCCTTAGAAAATATTCATAAATGCATAATTCCCACAAAAATTAAAATTACAATTGCATCCCAAGAAAAAATACAAAGTTGAAAATCAAAATATTTATTCTTCTAACCTCTAAGCCCTTATTGAAAATAAATCAATTAAAAGAAAAATATTTTTGGTGATACAAGATTGTCATTTCACCTTGGATACTCCTGCATCAAGGTAGAATTGTGAGATGGTTGTTGCTACTTTAGGAGTTTGACATTACAATAGTAGACAAAATAGGAAGGGCTAATGTAGTAGCAAATTTTCTCTCAAAACTGCCAACAAAATAAAAAGAGGATATTATGGATGATTAATTTCTAGATGAACACTTATTCACCCTTTCCTTGCATACACTTTGGTATGCAAACATAGCTAAATATCTAGTTGGAGGGAAAACACCACATATCTCACCAAGGGAGAAGAGACATAGGGCTTGATAATATAATGAGGAGGTGCATTAGGGAAGATGAAGTCTATAATATTCTCAAAGCATGCCATAATGAACCTTGTGGAGGATATTTTGCAGCAAAGAGGACAACTCTTAAAATTTTGAACATTGGCTATTATTGGCCAACCCTTCACAAGGATACAGTAAAGTACACAAGAAGGTGTGACAAATGTTAGAGGATGGGACAACCTAATAAAATAGATGAAATGCCACTTCAACCACAACTAGTCATTGCACCATTTGACAAATGGGGGCTGAGTTTTATTGGTCATATATATCCAACATCCAACAAAAAGGAATATATATTGATTTGCACTAATTACCTTACAAAATGGGTGGAGGTTAAAGCCTTGCAATTCGAAAGGGATGAAAGATATCTTTAAAATATTTGGTGTTCTTAGAGAAATAGTGATAGACCAAGGGCCATAATTTACCTCATAATTGATCACCAAGTTAGTGTAGGAATATGAAATTAGACATAGGAAATATACACCTTATCACCCTCATGCTAATGGTTAGGTGGAGGTCACTAATAGAGAATTAGAAAAAATTCTTACAAAAATAGTGCAACTCCATAGAAAGGATTGGGAAACTAGGTTACCTAAAGTAGTTTGGGCTTATAGGATAACCTAGAAAATAACAACAAGCTTTACACCATATAAATTGGTGTATTGAAAAAAGGTAGTCCTTCCAATATAATTTGAATATAAAACTATTAGAACAACAGTAAAATTGGGCATGGATTTATCTGGAGCACAAAAGGAGAGGTTGCACAATCTCAATGCTCTAGATGAGATACACATGGAAGCCATTCACTACATTGAGATTATGCAAAAACAAAGAATGAGGTGGCATGATTAGTTTATCAAGACCAAGCAGTTTAATGCAGGTGATTGGGATTTACTCTATGAATCCAGGTATAATGTTTATAAGGAAAAACTACAAACAATATGGCTTAGGCCATATGAAATTTAGATTGTTTTCTAAATGGAGTAGTTCAACTCATAACAATTGATGCAGTAAGGTTTTCACTTTTAGTCAATGACTATTGATTGAAGATTTATAAAAGACCACTATAGAAGAATGATTTCTTACAAACACTACAACATCAATTAGAACTAGAGTTACATAATTCATCAATAATTGTTAGAACTTCATCAGAGGAATCAAAAGACGAGCTACCTAGCTCACCTACTGCTCTTGCCTAGGTATAATTCTACAACATTTTTCACATGCACAAGTGACACTCAAAATTCTTTATTTTTTGGACTTGTAGTAGATATCATGGGACTTGGAGCTTCATGCCCCAAGGCACAACATTCAAAAGGGACATGTTTCTTTAGTAGCATGTAGCACTTGCACAACCACCATATCACTTGTGCTTGTGGAAACAGTCATTCATTTTCATTTCATGCACACTTCTTCATACTACAACACATAGAAATAACCATTTACTTTTCGCATCATCTATACCATGCAATAAATTCCACCATTCACTTTCATCACACATAATTTTCATGGTATTTTTTGCCACTTCCACTTTCTTGCCACATGCTATACTCAAACTGAAGTTATTTTTTCCATGACCACCAACAATCCTTAGCCATCGCCTCAAATAATTTCAAATATTTTCCCATGATACATGGAAACATTCACCAAATTTCACACTTGCCATCCTTCACTTTATAGCATGTCGACAAGTACTTCTTGCATTAACTCTCATAATTAACATTCAAGCTTGCTAACTATGTAGATATTTATAGTTCATTCATGCATTTAACCTTCATGTTTTGAATTTCACTACTTAATATTTATTACCCACACCCTTTCTATACCTTCTAATTGAGAATAATTAGCATCCTTAGTTGGGAGGAGGGGTATCCAAAAGGCCTTAGTTATTTTCAATTTTCTGCCATTATCAAGAAAATGAGAGTTCAGAGCAGCAAAGAAGTAGCCAAAGTAGATTTGGGTGATCAAGCACAAAGAATAGCAAGGAAATAGTAGAATTGGGTGAATAACAAAGCAAAAAAAAAGTAGAATTGGTGACATTATAGTGGGAGGTGATATAGTAAGGAGAGAGCCTTAGCTCATAATTTACTGCTAGAAGATGGGTAATGTTTTTCTATCTTCCAATAGGTAGGCTAGTTAGATTATTTCCTTGGACTCACAGAATACAATGAACTCATGACCTAATTTTTTTCTAGCACCTTGCAAAATGATGAGGTAATTGCAAGGGGATTATGGGTAGATGCATTAGAGGCAACCATAGCAGAGGTGTCAGGTCTTTCAAGGGTTGGAGAATAATTCCCATTCAGTGCAAACAAAATCACAACCAAAAATGAATTCTCCTTGCTTGGAGAGAATTTGGGTTACTCCTCACAAGGTAAAAAATGTTTATCTTTTCCTTGGCTCTGGGCCTCTATAGCTGCACACAATGTTATATATTTAACTTGTGATGGAAGACAATCATTTTTATATATAGTGCATTTTAAGTTGCTCAGTCATTTATGCCATCAGAGGTTGGTAAATGTTCCAAAATTTCTATATACTTTGTTAAAAAGGATGTCATCAAAATATAAGAGGAAAAGGAATCAATTTGCTTTGTCTCATTTATACTTAGTTACTTTTATTATTAAAAGAAGTCTTAGGGTTTAGTTTCCTAATGTATCTTGGAAATATTTTCTAAACAACAACAATATAAACAACATTATTCCAGTATAGAATGTAGAAGAAAAGGGTTAGGAACAGGAAGTAGAAGAACCCCCTATGGCTACAATAGAGAAAGAAATACCCTCTGGTTCCCTTGCTACAACACCTACCCACAATATAGAGGAACCTAAAGAGAAAGGACTGTAGGAAACTCAACTTGTAGCCTTTGTTGAGAAACCCATAGTCGAAGAGGATATAGAAACCCAACTTTTACTAAAATCCCACCAATTCCAAAGAAAAGGAAAAGTGAGGCCTCTGCTTCTACATTTGTGAAGAAGTAGGAAAGGGCCACACAATAAAGAAGGTGATCACACCACTTGAAAAGGAAAGGGCCAATGAAAGGGAAAGCTAAAATCCACAAGAAGATGTTGTTATGATTGATACTGATATGGATTCTGAGGGAATTGTTCCTAATAGTGATAAAATAACACCCATTGTGCAATCCTTGTATATGAGTAGTAATTTTGACTCAAATTCAAAAGTTATCTTTATGGAAAGAAAGAAAAATAGACCTCTAAAAATCCTTGACTTTGAAGAAGGGTTTATGAATTCAAAGGAGGTAGGAGAAGAATAGTTTTTGGAGATAGAAAAAGAATACTTTTTGGAAAGAATAAATACCAACAAGGAACTGCAAGAAGCCTTGTAGAGGATCAACTAAAGCATACCAATAGAGGGATAGTGAAAGGGATGCAAAGATTAAGGACTTGGAAGAAAATCTCTTGAGATTTGGGTAGGAATAAAAGTTAGAATTGTTGGTACAACTTTCCATAATTGAAAAAAGTGAAAAAGATCAGGACCCAAAGAGCTCAATTGGAAACATAAGAACCCCTACTGTTCCCACTGTTGTGTCACTTGGTATTGAGATGTGGAAGAAAACAAATAATTTTTCCTAGAAAGAAAAGGATTGGGAAAAATAGAAAGAAAAACTAATATCCACACATGCTAGAGCAATTGAGAAGTAGGAAACAAAGATAAAAATATTGAAGGTAAACATTGATGAATTGGCAGATAAGACAGTTCAATTGATGAGGTGGAGACCTCCTGCCAAGGTATATACTCTATTTTTGCAAGAAAAATTTCTATATTTTTAGTTTAATCAAATAATCAATAATCTCCCTATTTCCATGAATTCAAGATCTTCATTTTTAGAATATTTCCAATGGTCTACACTAGAAATGCAAGATCAATTGTGTGAATTTTATTTGCACAAATTTGTTCTTTCATATGATACAACATGGAAACCACTTATATTTGTGGGAGATATTCAACTCAGGGCTTTAGCTTCCTACATTAGAAATGAACATCAAAGGGGGTAGTTTGCTTCAAGAATATTAGGAGAGATAGAAATCACCCCCTCTGCAGTTAAGAGAAGAAGCAACAGACCAAAATGCAGTAGGAGACCAATGGTTGGCCCTTATAGAGCATAGGGGAGTTGCAACAAAGATTTTGGATTGCAGAGAAAAGGATTATAGGATAATGAAGGGAGTAGTAGCAAGGATGATCAAAGAGGCATTTTATCCAAGGTAGATGGAACAAACTCATATGAGAACTTAAGAAGGAGCCTCATTTTATTTATAATTATTATGCGACAACAATTAGCAGATCACACAAGTACATTGTAACTACCCTCAAGAACAAAATTGCTTGCTCCCTCTCACCTTTTGAATCCTATTCCCCATACCACATTGGACAGGAAGGAATTAGAGGAAGGTGTAGTAGTTGAGAACAAAAGGTTGGCAAAGCTCATAGATCAACAAGGTTTTTCTTTGAAGCAGGGTAAAAGAGTGGAATGTGTTGTGGAATTCAAAGAGATGGCCTTGCAGTATAACCTTTGACCTTAAATTTTCTTGAGGACAAGAAATAACTTTAGTTGGGGGAATGATGGGCTCTATAATTAGCTATTTTTGCTTTTATTGTTTCATACTTTTCATCATCTCTTTCTATAAAGTTTCAAGACATTACCAAAACCTTTTATACCTTTTATATATGTTTAAGTAGTCTTAAGCATGTGGAAATGGAAACGTGTTATGTTGATATGTGCATATATGAATTCATGAATGTCTATGAAATTTAGTAGGATTTTATGTTTAAATTATGATTGTTAATAATAAGGATGCCTTAGGAATAAGACTAATATTTGCATCAAGAAAAACTGTCAACCCACAACAAGTTTCTCAACCCGTAGCAGAAGGGCTGCAGATTGTTGTAGAGAAGAAGTCAATAGACTAGAGCATGACACTTTCAAAAGAAAATGGAGGTGATTATTTACTGACTAGTCCAAGAGTCACCTAAAATAACTCTTACCTATCAATGAGACAATGGGGAGTCTAATTGTAGCATAATTGAACTATGACAAAATTGTTATGTGAACACATTTATGTTATGAATAGTTAAGTTGTTGGATATAGAGCCTATATTTGGTTTTTCTACTCTTGTTTCAAATAGTTATTATTTTTTTGTTTCAAAAATAAGTCCTCTTCCTATCTTTGAGGAAGATGATTTTTTTTTTATTAGTCTATTTTCAGTCCATGAATAATGAAACTCCTTGCATACCCTATATAATAAGATCTTTTGTCGAGGAGGAGATCTAGTTATCTAGTTAGTATTATTGCTAAGTATTTGCAGTAGTGATATAAATAGAATGTGTGTTATTTAAACAAAGATCTTTAACAGATTCCTGTTAGATTTTGTGTAATAGTTCAGTTTTAGGCTACAATAAAGAGAATTGATTTGATATCATGATTTTCTAAGTAAGTGAGTGTTTGATAAATCCTATGGAAGCAACAACTCAAGCAAGGGAGGTACTGCTAAACCACTTCAATTTCAATTGTTAAAATATATAATGTATTGTGAATTCAACTGGTAGATTTCAGTTATATGATTTTAAATGCATGTGTTGTAATTCATGATTTGGATTCTATAGCTTAATATTTTATTTCATAGTCTGAAGAAATTATCTAGGTTAGGACATTGCAGTTCAATAGTTAACAATTATAGTCTTTAGCATTAGGTACCCATAGCATAAGGTAATAGTTTATATTATTTTACTTTGCTATGTGAATTAGTAGTTTATTCCAATTTCCAACTTTTACTGTATTTGCATATGTTCATTCACCTATACTCCATTGATGTAGGATGTCCAGAATATGTGAATGCATATTATTTGCTAGCACTATCTAAAGTTTTATGACTCCCTAGTTGATGATTTGATGCAACCCTCTTATGAAATATGAATTGTTTAGTAGGGATTCTCAGGTCCTTTGAGCTATGTGTATACCCAGTAACACCAAGTTAATTAGACATTAGAGTGGCCCCACAACACACTTATATTCATAAACACTAGAACATAAATATGAAGATGAATGATAATGCTTGTGAAAATATTTTCTTTTGAAGAGTGGAAGTAGACAATCAATAAACATTTAGTAAACCATCGATAAATATTTATTGAAGCTTAATATACGACACCATAGAACTCTTAAATTATTTATCAAAGTTGAAATATGAGAATTAAATCCTTAATTGGATTTTTATGTTCTTGTTTATAGTTCATGTCTTGAGTGATAGATGTCTTAATCTTGAGATTGCAATAATTTATTTTATGAAAGCATTATTCAAATCCTTAAAAGAAGAGATAGAAGTGTGAGGCAATGTATATAACCATGTAAGTGCATTACCACCCAATCTTGTTAAAAAATAATTTATCACACAAATTATTTTCATGAAAATGAATGAAGCATGTAGCTTGAAAAGTCCTTTAATGAAGCAATAGATCACCTTTACCATCATGGTTTATTAAATAAGGAGCTACAATCCACTTGGTAAATTATAAGTCAAAAATTCATATTATTCTCATATCTCATTGTTTAAGAGACAAAATGATAAAAACCCATGAGGAAAAATAATCGATAAAATAAATCTCATAATTTATTAGGTTTAACAACAATGCAAATAAATCTAGACGTGATTTAACTTGTAGTTATAATGCTTCAAAACCTCTTGAATGGGTTATTGATTTAGGTGCTTCTCAACATGTTACTTCTCATAAAGAGGTATTTGAATTGATGCAACCCAACATGTCTAATGTTCCACTTCAACTTGCTAATAATCATAGTTGTAAAGTAGAAGCAATTGGATATGTGAATGTTCCTAATGGTAAACTACATGATGTTTTGTATGTTCATGAATTAAAAACTAATTTTATTTCAATATCTAAGCTTTTTCAAGATTAAAAAATATACTTTTATAAAGATATGTGCTATGTGATTGATCCAAAAAAATCATAAATTCATTGCTCATGCTAAATTAGACAATGATAATTTGATCAAATTTGATGAGTTTTCTCATTCAAAATATTATTTACTATCTACCATTGATTTCAATGTTTGGCGTGAAATACTTGGTCATATCCATGCTAAGAATATTGCCTTGATGAAAAAATATAATATGTTAGAATGATTTCCTAGCATTGTTCCATCTAAAATTATATGCATAGGATGCATGAGTGGTAAGATACATAGGGATCCCTTTCCACAAGGTCAAGCATGGAGGGCACATCATAAGTTGACTTAGTCCATAGTGACCTTTTGGGACCCATGGAGAATAAATCCATCCAAGGATCGAGGTATGCACTTACTTTTATTGATTATTCTTCTCAAAGAACTTGGATCTATTTTATTCAAAGGATCAAGTTTTTGATATTTTTGTTGAATTTTATAAATTTGTTGAAAGGAAATCTAGTTTTAAACTCAAATTTATTAGAACTTATAATGAGAAAGTATATGTGAATAATTAATTCAATGGTTATTCAAATTCATTCGATACTAAACATGAGCTAACCATCCCCTATGCACCTCAAAAAAATTGTGTAGTAGAAAGGAAGCATAAAACTATTGTTGAAATGGCTAGATGTATGTTACATACAAAAAATATGTCTTATAAATTTTGGGTTAAAGCAATGTTTTGTGCTACTTATATCATTATAGGACTACTACCAAAGATTTAAAGGATATAACTTTTGAAGAGGATTGGTCTAGTAGAAAGTCTAATCTTAAGCATCTAAGAATATTTGGCTCAATTGCTTATGTTCATAAACCTAAACAAAAAAGGAAAAATTTAGATTCTAAATCTTCTTATCATATTTTTGTTGGGTATGATGAAAATTCTAAATCTTATAGAGTTTATAATCATATCACTAACAAAGTTAAAGTTGCTAGAGATGTATGTATTGCTAAAAATGGTGTTCATGATTGTTCTAAAGTACATAACAATAAATATTCTCAAACTAAAGTTTTTTTTATTGAGGATAATCCTCCTATAATCCTTCCTAATGCATATTTTAGTCAAAGTGACAGTGAAGATGATCATGTTGAATATTCTTGTTAGAATCTAAAAAGATGAATAACCTAGAAAACTAGAGCAAACAAATAGATATTAAATTATGAAAGCAAATGACACAAGATCAAAATAGAAACACAGAGTTAGTCTCCATGAGAGTAATGCAAATGCTCCATAAGTTAGTCTCCATGAGAGTAATGCAAATGCTCCATAAGAAAAATAGCATTATGAGGATGCAAAAGAAAAGATACAAAATACAAGCTAGGAGGTGAGTATAAATAGACTATGAGAAAGTGGAGAGGTGGCAAATACGGCCAATGGGAAGAGCCCACCACAATAGCCTAAGATAGGCAAGTGTAACTCCCATGGAAGATACCAACACCTTGCACCCACTCACAATAATACTCACATAATTAAACCTAAGCAAGCTTAATTAAAGTGTAGGAAAAACCTAGGAATATAGGAAAATAAATAACCCAACTAGGAAAATAAAAAACCTACACTAACACCCCCCCTTAAGCATAACTTAGGAGGATGAAAAATATGTTGGGTCTTGGTGAATGAGGTGATGTTAGGTACCCATATACATATCAAGGTCCCCCACAAAGGAAGAATATGGGCCCCCCAGAAATAGAGAGAGAACACCCCCCAAAACAGAGAGAGAAGAAAATGACTAAGTAGCCCCCTAGAAGAGGACACCAACCGCACCCAAGCAAAGATCACAAATGAAGGAACTTTCTCTTAGTGAAGGGTTTGGTGACTATGTTAGCGGTCTGATATGATGTCAGATAGTAGTTGAGATCAATGATCTCACCATGAATCAATTCCTGAATGTAGTGCATGTGGATTTCAATGTGCTTGGTTTGTTGATGATGGACCGGATTGTGAGAGATATGAGTAGCAATCTAGTTGTCACAATGGATGACTATGGGATTCCAGAAGGGAATTCAAAATTTAGTGATAATGTTCTGAAGCCAAATGGACTTAGTAGCAGCATTAACTTCTTCTCGATACTTAGCCCCTGTAGATGAAAGAGCAATAACAGATTGCTTCTTGATTGACCAACAAACTGGACCAAAACCAAGGGAGAAGCAATATCCTAAAGTAGACTTGTGATCCTAAGAATTGCCTACCCAATCTGAGTCTATTTGACCCATCAAGTCAAAATATACGCTTGTGGCATAATGAATCCCATAATTGTGAGTACCCTTGATGTAGTGAAGAATCCTCTTAGCTCCCTTCCAATGTAGCTCATGTGGTTCCTACATGAATCAATATACCATGCCTATTGCATATGAAATGTCAAGCCTCATATGATTCAAGTAGGTGAGACTACCAACAAGTCATTGATATAAAGTTCTTTCAACCAAGGGTGAAGAACACTTAGCCTCAAGTTTGACTCCTGATAAGAGTGGAGTCAGTGCAGGCTTACAATCAGCCATGTGAAACCTTTGGAGCATGTCAAGTGTGTACTTAGATTGTGCAAGAGTGACACCTGATGAAGACTAAGTGATCTCAATCCCCAAGAAGTAGTGCAATAATCCCAATTTTTACATTGAAAACTAATCATGAAGGAAAGTTTTCACTACCCGAATGGTGGATGAGTGACTCCTTGTGATCAACAAGTCATCGACATAGAGAACCAAGAAGGTGTGAGTATCATCCTATTGTTATATGCAGAAATTAGGATTAGAATGGCATCGAGTGAACCCCACTTTCAGAAGGAAGGAGTCCATCTTGGCATACCAAGCCCAAGGGGCCTATTTGAGGCCATAAAGAGACTTTCAAAAATGACACACAAGTGAAGAATCATGAATGAATCCATGTGGATGATCCATGTATATCTCCTCCTAAAGATCTTTGTGAAGAAAATCACTCTTCACATCCATCTAATGAACATCCCATCTATGTGTTGCAACTATGGCAAGAACAAGTAAGATGGAATTCATTTTGGCAACTGGTGTAAAAGTCTCAAACTAGTCAATCCCTGAAACTTGGGAGAATCCTTTGGCAACCAAGCAAGCCTTATGCTTGTCAATTGACCCATTTGCTTCATATTTTGTTTGATAGACCCACTTGCATTGAACAAGTTTCCTTCCCTTAGGAAGTGGACATGATCCCAAGTGTGGTTCCTCTCCAAGGAACTCAACTCTTCTTACATGGTTGCATCCCACTCAAGGACACCAGAAGCTTCCCAAAAATTCTGTGGATCAGAAATCGAAGAAAGAAAGGCATGTGGAGCATCCTAAAACTGTGATATTTTTCTCCTATGATTTGATGGATCCCCTACCCAATCACCTGCTAATTGCAAAGTCTGACGAGCCCAAAGAGGCCCTATGGCTAGAGAAGGAGGAGAATTTGGAGGAGAATCATCATCCTCTGAAGATGAACTATGTGCATCCTCATGATCACTATCATCATCTGAAGGGGAGGAAGAAGACTCCTCATCATGATCAGAAGTGTTATGAACCTATGAAGAACTATCATCATGATACAAGGACTCCAAGTTGATGGTGGTAGGAGAAGTGTCGAGAGAAGGACTAGAAGTACTCTCCCCAAATTGAACACTCCTATTAATGAACAACTCATGTGTGGTAGGATAAAGAAGCCTTTGACATCATTTGGGTAACCCAAAAATATGCAAGGCTTGCTCTGTGGATCCATAGCCTTACATTTCTCTGCTGGAATGTGAGCCCATGCATTAGAGCCAAACACTCGAAAGTGCTTAACTGATGGTTTTTGAATGTTCCAAGCTTGAAAAGGAGTTACCCCCTTCACAGCTTTGTGGCGAACACATTTCTGGATATAACACACATAGTTAATGGCTTCTGCCTAGAGAGGTGGTGCCAAATACTTGGAGTGAATCGTATAATTAGCCATCTCTTTTAAGGACCGATTCTTCCGTTCTAAGACTCCATTCTGCTAAGGACTATATGGGACTACATGCTACAAATCAATGGCCTTTGAAGCACAATACTGCACAAACCTATGGTTGACATATTTTCCCCCATTATTTGTACATAGAACTTTAATAGATTTTCCAGTTTGTTTCTCTACAAAAGCCTTATACTCCAAGAATGAATCAAAGACTTCAGACTTCTATTTGAGAAAGTACACAATGGTGTACCTAGAGAAATCATCAATGAATGTCAAAACATATCAGGCTTTACTGAAAGATGGTTGTGGAAATGACCCTACCAAATCACTATGTACCAACTCCAAAAGATGTGAGGCTCTCCAAGATTTTCCTTTGTCAAACTTCTCTTTAGGATGCTTGCCAAGAATTCAACCAGGACAAACACCTTTAGAAAAGTGAACTGTAGGAAATCTTGTAACCATATCCTACTTGTTGAGTTGTTGTAAGTAACGGTAGTTCAAGTTCCCAAACCGTTGATGCCATAAATTACTCACATCATCTAAGTGAGTGAGTAGAACATTCGAAGGATGATTAGGAACAAAGTGAGAGAAAAAATAAATTCAAGACTGATGATCTTCTCTCCCAAATTCAATTTTAGAATCATTCTGCATCTCACGAATCACCACTAAATCAAGAGTAAACTCAACTCTCTTTCCCATACTTATGTGAGTGATTTGATAGATAGATAGGAGATTAATTGATAATGAGGGCACACAAAGAACATCCTAAAATGTGCCATCCCCCATATCAATAGACCCTCTCCCACACACCTTAAGTGGAGTGTCGTCACCCATCAGAATGGAAGGCATAAAACATGGCTACATAGGTTAAATTTCATCCTTAGTTGAAGCCATGGTGTGTTAAGCACCTGAATCAAGAACCCATGTGGATGGTGGAGAAGCAAAAAATACAAGGGCCTTTCCCTTTCCTTTCCCCTTGATGTTATCTTTGGCCTTGTGAGAACCCTCTTTTGAACTTTGTTTGATGGAATCAGGAACACTGAGATTATTCTTTTCAAGAATGTGTGTCAAATGATCCACTTGTTTCTTCAAACACTTGTGCTCATCATGAGCGGGTTTCTTACAGTAGGCACATTTGACCTTCTCTCTCTTAGGCTTGTTGCCCTTAGAAGATTGGGTCTTATTGGTTGCTTTTGAAGCAACTGGAATTTGATCTTTTTCCTCCTTTCTATTCTTTTGTTTCTTATCCTTCTTATTACTAATCCAGGTGGATCCAGAAGACCTCAAAATTTCACAATCTCAGAATCAGCTGAAAGTAGTCTCAGATCGAAGAGCTCGCTGACAGGATTCTGATGCAACTTGAATCGTGTCAAAAGGATATCGTATGTGCGAGTTATGCTTGGTCAAAGGTCTGATCAAACAGGCAAATCAGGGGTTCAAAAAGGCAAAAAATTGATTGTCTCAAAATGAAATAAAAATGATGCCAATTCGTAGTGCTTGTTGCGCTGATTCCAGAACTATATTCGGTTTCAAAAATGGAGCTCATATGTGAAAGTTACAGCTGGTCAAAGGTTGGTCAAAATTTTGACTATGGTTGACTTTGATGACATCAGCAAGCTGACATGGCAGATGGTGACATGGCAGGAGTGGTGAGTTGGCACATACATGGTGGAAAAAGAAATATGGATTAAACCATATTGTTAAAAGAAAATACGTATGGTTTAAAAATTAAAAGATTTTTGTGATTTCAAGGAGGATTTGGTGGGATTTTATCCCTTAAAATTCTCTTCCCTTGCCCATAAAACAAGGAGAGGAAAAAAATCCAGTAAACTTACATTTCAACAAATTAACCCCTTTAACCACCTTTCTCATATTTAAAGGGTTTATTTTAAAGAATATCCAAGGGGATTATTAAGGAGGTTTTAAAAGATATTTTTTAAGATTATAATGCAAGTCCAAAATTATAACGGCCCATAGTTAAAGGGGTTCGTTTTTTTAATTGTATGGCTGGGAATTATAAAATCCAAAGGTGGATTTATTTTTGAAAGATTAATTTGTTATACTAATGGGATATTAGTTATTTTTATTGTAAAAGGGGGAAATGGTTGGAATTTTTACTTATATATGAGAGATATGCAATATTTGCAAAATAATATGGTTAAAGCCATATTAGCAAATAAATGTGTATATAAAGGGGTGATTTTTGTAAAGGGACAGTAAAAAATTTATTGAGTGGAGAATTTTGTACGGGAATTTTCTAGGAGGGATACTTGGTATGAAGAAAATTCTGATCTTTAGATGTTTGAAGGAGACTTGTAAGGTGATTTTGCAAGGTGTTGTCTACACCAAAAATTGCAATTTGTAAGGAGAGATTGTGAGGAGCTTATGTTGGTCTTGGAGGCTTGATATTGTAAAAAGGTTTTTGACTTCGCAATATCAATAAAGCGGTCCTACGATTGAGAAGCGGACCCGAAGACGTAGCTCATCCTGAGCGAACTCCGTTATCAAGTGTGCTCTTCCTATTTTCCCTTGTCTCATTATTTCTTCAGTATTTTGATTCTTTAAGATTCTTAGTTATGTTTATTTAAACTGGAATAAGTGAACTTGTAATAAATTCATCGCTTTAGACGCATAACCATGCATTACTGCTATGATTGGGAGTAATTATGTAAATGGATTAAGTTTTCAAATAACTTTAACGTCCTAGTTTACAGATCAAATTTGGTATCAGAGCTAGGTTTTGCAGGATAATTGCAGGTGGTGAATGTTAACCAGGTTGAAACTGAAGCAAGGTGAAGGTTCACTTATAGAGATCAACCCAGAGATTGGAAGACGAAAAACTTTTCCACGAGCAGGGATGGCAGGTGAACATGAAGTTCCAGAGCTTGATGATAAAGCCTTCTAGAAAGCTTTTCTTGAAATGAAAGCTATGGTGGAAGTTCTTTTCCAGGAAAGGCAAGAGCGTCAGAGGAAAAAGGAATGTAAGAACAGAAAGGAGGAAAATGAATCTACTTTGAAAGAGGAGAAAGGTAAAGGAGTAGGAGGTGGTAGTGACCCTCCTAAACCTTCTTCCCCATCTTCTTCTTCATCCTCTTCATCTTCTGAAAGTCCAAAACATTCTTCACAAGGAAAAGTTGCACAAAAATCAACTAATTCCCCTTTATTGAAATTAGATGTCAAATTTGAGTTGCCTATGTATAATGGTGAATTGGATGCAGAGAAATTGGATAACTGGCTTAAGCAGATCGAAGTGTATTGCAGGGTTCAACAGATCTTGGATGAATCTTCTAAAATCCAGCTAGCCACTCTTCGAATGGGAGGCACTGCATTGGTTTGGTGGGAGAGTAAAATTCAATATGATCTTGCTACACACGGTAAAATCATTTCATCTTGGTATGAGTTTACTTCTGCTTTAAAGAAATAGTTTTATCCTTTGGGTTATATGCAACAAGCTGTTATGGATTGGCAAAACATAAGACAGGGTAAAGGACAAACAATTCAAGAGTATACACAAGTGTTTAGGAAGAAAGCACTTACTCTTGGTATTCCTCTTTATACGCAAGAAACTTTATTAAAGTATATAGGTGGATTGCATACGCATTTGAAACATACAATTCTTATGTTTAATCCAACTAATTTTGATGAAGTTTGTGTACAAGCAACCCATATTGAAGCAGGTGGAAGGAACATAAGTTTCAATTCAAAAACGGAATCTGTTCCTCCAACTGAAGGCAATAAGAAGGGTAAGGAGAGGAAAGCAGCTACTGTGAAGAAAGAGGAAGGTGAAAAGCCTACTTGTTCGCATTGTCAGAAGCAAGGGCACACAGATGCGAAGTGTTGGAAATTGCATCCGGAATCAAGGCCTAAGTGGTTTAAGGATCGGAAAGGTAAACAAAAGACTGCAGCTGTTGTTCAGGATCTTGGATCAGATTCTGATGATGAAACAAAGATTTCAGTTGTAGGTTTGAAAGGTAAAACTTTTGCTAGTAATGATTCTACCACTAACGTTTCTAAGAGTATGGTTCCTGAAGATAGCAAAAGAAGTGAATTGTTTCATATAAGGGTGATTTCTAAGAACACTAAGATTAATGCATTGATTGATAGTGGGTCTCAAGTTAATCTAATTTCAGAGGAAGTTGTTAAACAGTTGAGATTGGAAACCAAGCCGCATAAGAAACCTTATCCGTTAGGTTGGGTGTGCAATGATAACAGATTGCGAGTAACTAAGCAATGCAGTTTGAAATTTGCAATAACATCTAAGTTTATAGATGAGGTTGAATTTGATGTGGTTCCACTTGATATCTGTGGCATTGTGTTGGGTAGCCCGTATTTATATGATAGGAAAGCAATCTTCTACAGGGAACATAATCAGTATCACTTGTTTAAGGAAGGAATTGAATACATAGTGCATTCTCATCCAATTAAGACTGATAAATCTTTTGTGACAATGGGGCAATTGAAAAGGGTAGTTAATGCAAATAGCAATTTGGCACTTAAGTCTGTACCACAAGAAGTGTCAAAGAATAAAAGCATATCCGATTCTAAGGTTGTTCCAATTATGAAAGATAAGCATGATGTTGGTACATTTTTCTTCTCGTCTACAAGTTTGGTTTTGTTGTTCAGCCTTCTATTCTCTAGTAGTGTTTGGTTGATAGCAGCAACGCTGAATGTGGATGTGTATGTTGCTAATGTGCTTAACAATGTCAGTGCAGTTTTGATTGTTGTTGTGATGAGTCAGATGCACAGGTTCAAGGAAGGAAGGATAGGTGATACTGGGCAAGTCAGGCAAAGATTCCCTCACTTGAATTGCATGTAAAAATAGACCTTTTGGAGGTCCAAAAGCTTCTCACTGGGGAGGAATGATCCAGGTGGATCCAGAAGACCTCAAAATTTCACAATCTCAGAATCAGCTGAAAGTAGTCTCAGATCGAAGAGCTCGCTGACAGGATTCCGACGCAACTTGAATCATGTCAAAAGGATATCGTATGTGCGAGTTATGCTTGGTCAAAGGTCTGATCAAACAGGCAAATCAGGGGTTCAAAAAGGCAAAAAATTGATTGTCTCAAAATGAAATAAAAATGATGCCAAGTCGTAGTGCTCGTCGCGCTGATTCCAGAACTATATTCGGTTTCAAAAATGGAGCTCGTATGTGAAAGTTACAGCTGGTCAAAGGTTGGTCAAAATTTTGACTATGGTTGACTTTGATGACATCAGCAAGCTGACATGGCAGATGGTGATGTGGCAGGAGTGGTGAGTTGGCACATACATGGTGGAAAAAGAAATATGGATTAAACCATATTGTTAAAAGAAAATACATATGGTTTAAAAATTAAAAGATTTTTGTGATTTCAAGGAGGATTTGGTGGGATTTTATCCCTTAAAATTCTCTTCCCTTGCCCATAAAACAAGGAGAGGAAAAAAATCCCGTAAACTTACATTTCAACAAATTAACCCCTTTAACCACCTTTCTCATATTTAAAGGGTTTATTTTAAAGAATATCCAAGGGGATTATTAAGGAGGTTTTAAAAGATATTTTTAAAGATTATAATGCAAGTCCAAAATTATAACGGCCCATAGTTAAAGGGGTTCGTTTTTTTAATTGTATGGCTGGGAATTATAAAAGCCAAAGGTGGATTTATTTTTGAAAGATTAATTTGTTATACTAATGGGATATTAGTTATTTTTATTGTAAAAGGGGGAAATGGTTGGAATTTTTACTTATATACGAGAGATATGCAATATTTGCAAAATAATATGGTTAAAGCCATATTAGCAAATAAATGTGTATATAAAGGGGTGATTTTTGTAAAGGGACAATAAAAAAATTATTGAGTGGAGAATTTTGTACGGGAATTTTCTAGGAGGGATACTTGGTATGAAGAAAATTCTGATCTTTAGATGTTTGAAGGAGACTTGTAGGTGATTTTGCAAGGTGTTGTCTACACCAAAAATTGCAATTTGTAAGGAGAGATTGTGAGGAGCTTATGTTGGTCTTGGAGGCTTGATATTGTAAAAAGGTTGTTGACTTCGCAATATCAATAAAGCGGTCCTACGATTGAGAAGCGGACCCGGAGACGTAGCTCATCCTGAGCGAACTCCGTTATCAAGTGTGCTCTTCCTATTTTCCCTTGTCTCATTATTTCTTCAGTATTTTGATTCTTTAAGATTCTTAGTTATGTTTATTTAAACTGGAATAAGTGAACTTGTAATAAATTCATCGCTTTAGACGCATAACCATGCATTACTGCTGCGATTGGGAGTAATTATGTAAATGGATTAAGTTTTCAAATAACTTTAACGTCCTAGTTTACAGATCAATTACTACTTTGTCCTTTTTGTTCTTTTGTACCTTGGTTGACAACCAAGGCATGTGACTTAGAGGATTTAAGAGTGCCAATCTAGATTAGCTTATCTTGTTCCCGTGTGAGAGAGATGGTGAAATCATCCAAAGATGGCATAGTGAACTGTGTCCCAAGTGCACCCTTAGTAGCATAGAAGGTAGAAACAAAGACAAAATATTCTGAACTTAGTTTAGAGAGAATACTAAGAATCAGTTGTTCAAATTTCTTGTCAATACCACATTGTTTTAACTGCAACCTTAGTGATTTCAATTTTGTAAAAATATCTTGAATTGTGTTAAAATTGCTTGGACTTAAACTAATTAGTTCATTTTCCAACATATGACCCCTTATTGAATCTTGTGTGCCAAATAGTGTGTCTAGCTTTGTCCAGATTTCATTTGGTGAATTCAAAGACTCAATGTGAAAGAGTAAATAAGGAGAAATAGAAAATGGTGCAAGGGCACCAAGCTCATTGTGCAAATTTTGGTCAAGCAAGGTATAGTATTAGTTTTTTTGGTGTTTGAGTCTTGTTTGGGTCTAATAAGGTCATAATAGACCATCTAAGATGTAATAAGTCATATTGAGGTCATTTGAGTTCATTTGGTTACATTTTTGTAATATTTTCAAAATTTGTCATGTAAAAGTGCAAAAGTGCACAAAATTGGAAAACCAATGGTTGGGAAGTTTGAAATTCAGTTGGAGTCATTCGATTTGGTTGAAAAAAATTTCAAAATTCCTTGAGAGGCTTGAGGAATGGTTAGAGAGAATTGGTTTGTGGAAGATTGAATAATAAAGTTCTTGTTTTTCATTAAAATTTTGTGTATTTCCATTGAATATTGTTGTTGCAGATCACTATACTTTCTCGTACATTTTACTTCCAGCCTAAAATGAATTAAAATTGGTAGATATATGTGTTAAATCCACTCTTGTTTTTGTTTGGAGGAATTTCATTTAGTTTAAAGGATTTTATTGGCATATTGCTATAGGTGGGTCTGTAAACACAGTTTTAAGGTTTTGACATTAATCAAAATGTAATAAACAACCATTCCACCATTGGATTTTGTTGTAACTTGGTGGAATGGGTGGTCTATGGTAGGTTTAGGTTTTCATGAGGTTTCAAGAGCAGAGAAGGCAATTTGAGGGCTTTTGTGTGATGCCCTAGTTGGCAATTTTATGAGTTTTTGGTGAAATTTGGGGGTTAAAGAGGGGGAATGGTTGAAAACACTTGGGGCAGAAAATTTTGAAGGTTGATTAAGCATAGGAAGAATTATTGGAGCATTTTTTATGTGTTGGAAAGGTGTGGAGAATTTGGGAATGTAATTTTTCAATAAACCCCATTTGGAATGGCTTGAAATGAGGGTTTTGCAATAAGTTGACTTAGTGAGTGTTTCTCTCATTAAAGATTGTGAATTTGGAGGTTTTATAATCTATTAAAATACTTTCCAAAGGAATTTTGGGTTGGTAGGTTGTTTAGGAGAGGGTTGCTTTGTAAATTTGGGCTAATTGGAGCCCTGTTCAACATTCTAGTCCAATTTCAGAGGGGTTGTTCCAAAATAATCAAAAGTGGTTTTGAGATATGCATTGAAATGGCTTAATGGGTGTCTAAAACACATTTTAGTTTGTGGGTTTGAAAAGTTTCTAGAAAGTTATGCAACATTTTCCCTATTTGTAATGCTACAAGGGAAATTGAATGAAATTGTGTAAAGTGGTTGAGTTGGGGTTTTGAGGGTAGTAAGATTGTTTTAGTTGGGTCAAATTGGGATTGTGGGAAGGTTTCCTCCTTGCTCTATATCAGTTGGTATCAGAGCTTAGGAAGTAGATCTTTTGAAGGATAAAGTTGTAGTTTGAAGTAGTGAAAGGTTGAAGGTTGAAAGGCAAGATGCCTCCAAAAGGGAAAAATGTGGCTAGGGAGATTGGCGAATTGAAAGACAAGAATTCTAAGGAGATGAGAGAGTTGAAGAAAAGGCTTGATGCTTTGGAAACAAGGTAGAAAAGAGATGTGTACATGAGTGATGAGAGTGATTCTGATGAAGAAGAGGAAACTGACAGTGAAGAGGAAGAAGAACTGGATCATGATGATCAGAGGATGGCTAAGTTGCGAAGAGAAATTAAGGATGATAGACAAAAGGTGAAGATTGATGTGCCAAAATATGGATGAAATTTGAATGATGAAGAATTTTTGGATTGGATTGCAGCCTTGGACAATTACTTTGAGTGTGAAGATGCTCTTGAAGAGCAAAGGATGAAGATTGCAAAAACAAAGTTGAAGGGCCATGCACTATTGTGTTGGTATTATGAGCAATCTGAGAGAAGAAAGAGAGGTAAATCAAAGATTGTTTCGTGGGAAAGAATGGTGGCAAAAATGAAAGGTAAGTTTCTACCTTCTAATTATGCTATTCAAATGTTTAGAAAATTTCAAGGTTTAAGACAAAAAGAAATGGACGTTAAAGCATATTGAAGAATTTTACAAGTTAAGTATTAGGTTTGGTCATAATGAAGATGAGAATGAAAATATTTCTAGGTATTTGGGTGGATTGAGATTTAACATTCAAGATGAACTAACCTTGGCAAATCTAAGAATTGTTGAGGAGTGCTATCAAATGGAAATAAGGGTTGAAGAAAAGGTGAAAAGAAGGAAAGACAAGACAAATAGAGGTAGAGGAAGCACTTCAAGAGGAAGAGGATCATTTTCTACTTCAAGAAAATTCAATGAAAGCCAAGAAGATGCACACAAAGGACAAGAACAAATTGCCGATCAAAGAGGTGGATTTAGAGGCTCTAGCGGAAGATTTGGTGGTGGTAGAAATTCAAACACATTTTTCAAGAAGATGCTATCATTGTAATGAGTTTGGTCATCCAACATTCAGTGCCTTGAAAATCAAGGTTCTACTTCAAGTGGTGGTTAAAGGAGAACTGATAAAAGACTGCAATTGGTGCAAGAAGATGAATGTGAAAATGTAAATTCTCCTAGTCATCTTGCTGCTCCAGAAGTTGGAGAGTCATTGATGGTGAGACAACAACTTCTAAAGGAATCCAAGGAGAAGGAATCAACACAAAGGAGGACATTGTTCAAAACCACATGCAAATGCAAAAGTAAGGTATACAAAATTGTAGTAGATTTAGGAAGCACTGACAATATGGTGTCTAATGAAATGGTAGATAAATTGAACTTAGAAAGAATTCCTCATGAAACACCATATAGAGTAGCTTGGTTGAATGATGATCAGTCCATTTTGGTTAATGAACAAATGTTGGTTGAGTTTAGTATTGGTGGTTACAAGGATAGAGTACTTTGTGATGTTTGGACAATGAGTTGTGGTCATTTATTACTTGGGAGACCATGACAGTTTGACAGACATGTCATTTATGATGGGAGAACCAATACATATCAAATTGAGAAGGATGGGAATGCTTTTACATTGAATCCATTGTAGGAAGATGTGAAGGACAAAAGCAAGGTAGCGAGAGTGATCATGTTTGGAAAAAAGGAGTTTGTAAAACTTGTGAAAGATGAACAAGAAGAGTTTGCATCCACTCCAAAGGAAGAAGGTGCTAAGACAATAAGCTTGTAGGATGCTTCAATGTTGAAGAGTAAAGAAGATAATGAGAAGATGACAAACTCAGATACAGAGAAGGTGAAGGATGAATTCCTTGTGCAAACTCAAAATGGGTTAGAAAAGAGTGATGAAATTGTGATAGGGAGAGTGATTTGTCCATTGGTTGAAAAAGAGAATAGAGGATAGTCATATGCTTTTAGTACAGATACTTGTAAGTTTGACCACACAGTGGTATTTGGGGCAGATATTTTGGTGATAGTGATGAGGGCAAAAGAGGGAATGAAATAAGGTGAAAGGCAAAGAAAAAAGGGGTAAGTTTGAGTACGCAATAAGAGGGAAAGAGTGGAAAGTCAAAGATAGAGTTGAACAAGGATTGTTGTATGTGCAAAGGAAATTTATACATCAATTTCAAGTGGTGGAAAGGTAAGATAACATCTGTCAGGTTAGTTTGCAAGGTTGGACCAATCTCAAGTTGGCAACAAGGTCAATGGTGCAAAGAATGATGCAAATCTTCAATACTTAACTTTGTGGAAAGGAATTCCAAATGGAAGAGATTTTAGAGGTTAGAGCCATGAAGTATTCAAAGGTGGACAAGCTGCAATACAATTTATAAGGGACTTGGAATCTTTTTCAAGTTGGTTGTATGGTGTAGGGGCACCAAGCTCACTGTGCAAATTTTGGTCAAGCAAGGTCTAGTGTTAATTTTTTGGTGTTTGAGTCTTGCTTGGGTCTAATAAGGTCATAATAGAACATCTAAGATTTAATAAGTCATATTAAGGTCATTTGAGTTCATTTTGTTACATTTTTGCAATATTTCCAAAAGTTGTCATGTAAAAGTACAAAAGTGCATAAAATTGGAAAACCAACAGTTGGGAAGTTTGAAATTCAATTGGAGTCATTGGATTTGGTTAAAATCAAGTTCAAAATTCCTTGAGAGGCTTGAGGAATGGTTAGAGAGAGTCAGTTTGTGGAAGATTGAATAATAAAGTTCTTGTTTTTCATTAAAATTCTATGTATTTCCATTGAATATTGTTGTTGTAGATCACTGTACTTGCCTGTACAGTTTGCTTCCAGCCTAAAATGCATTAAAATTGGTAGATATATGTGTTAACTCCACTCTTGTTTTTTTTTGGAGTATTTTCATTTAGTTTAGAGGATTTTATTGGCATATTGCTATAGGTGGGTCTGTAAACACAATTTTAAGGTTTTGGCATTAATCAAAATGCAATAAACACCCATTCCACCATTGGATTTTGTTGTATATTGGTGGAATTGGTGGTATAGGGTAGGTTTAGGTTTCCATGAGGTTTCAAGAGAAAAGGAGGTGATTTGAGGGCATTTGTGTGATGCCCTAGTTGGCAATTTTATGAGTTTTTGGTGAAATTTGGTGGATAAAGAGGGGAAATGGTTTTAAAAACTTGGGGAAAAAAATTTTGAAGGTTGATTAAGCATAGGAAGACTTATTGGAGTATTTTTTATGCATTGGAAATGTGTGGAGAATTTTGGAATGTAGTTTTCAATAAACCCTCTTTGGAATGGCTTGAAATGAGGGTTTTGCAATAAGTTAACTTAGTGAGCATTTCTCTAGTTAAAGATTGTGAATTTGGAGGTTTTATAATCTAGTAAAATATTTTCCAAAGGAAATTTGGGTTGGTAGGTTGTTTAGGAGAGGGTTGCTTTGTAAATTTGGGCTAATTGGAGCCCTATTTAGCATTCTAGTCCAATTTCAGAGGGGTTGTTCCAAAATAAGCATAAGTGGTTTTGACATATGTCTTGAAATGGCTTAATGGATGTATGAAACACCTTTTAGTTTGTGGGTTTGCAGATTTTCCAGAAAGTTATGCAACATTTTCCCTATTTGCAATGCTACAAGGGAAATTGAATGAAATTGTGTAAAGTGGTTGAGTTGGGGTTTTGAGGGTAGTAAGATTTTTTTTGCTAGGTCAAATTGGGATTTTGGGAAGGTTTCCTCCTTGATCTACATCAGAAAAATACAATGTTCCATAGGCCTCATCACATTTGTTAAACCACTTTGGCTTATCTTCATCTTTAATAGGTTTAGTTTCAAGTCCCATTGTTATCCTATGTAATCCAACTTTCCTTAAGTAGATTTTCATGTGTGATTTCCACTTAAATTAGTTGTAAGGAGTTAAAATGGGTGTTGTTGTTTGATCCATGATGACAAAATGCATAAAAGAGATGTTGAAAAGAAGAGAACAAAGAGATGTTGAAAAGTAGAGAACACACACTAGACAACTCCCTCTTTTTTAACTCAAAGAAAGAATCCCCCAAACAAATATAATTTGACATTTTATAATTAGTGCATTTATAAATTTCACTAGCAATAATACTTAGTGGTCTTGATCTCAATGCTTTACAAAATTCACACACATTAGGTGTATGATGAAAGTATAAAATTGGAGCCAATCCTAGTCAAACTAACAACACCACTACAATCTACTCAAAAAATCATACACCTTCAAAAAAATAATCGCCTCAATCCAAGATTGTATGAGAAAGTTATGAGTCTCCAAAGTTCCCAAAATGAGAACTATGTAGTGTCACGGGTGAGAATCTAAGATTTCTAAAAATCATTGCATCAAAACCAAAAAAATCCTGCATTGGTGCTCTTTACATGAGAAAATATCCCAAATAAAAAAAAATCTTGAGAAATGGAGCCAGTATGAGTGAGAATGAAGCGTTTGAAAATTGCCTTCAAATCTGCAACAGTCAATGGGGAGGGGGTCTATTGAAATGTTCTGATTTAGTTTCTACAAGGTATATAACCTACATGCAAAAACTAACAACCCAAATGGTTTTTTATGCTGTGAACAAAACCCAGATGACGGATTTTCTTTAAAATATACAAAAGATGTGATTCTAATGTAAATTAATGCTCCCAACAACCAAAAAATGACCCCAAAAATGAGAAAATGACCTATAAAGGTTCAATCAGCTACCTAAGTCAAGCAAGAGCATGCTAAAACCTGCAATTTCTATAGGATCTTCATAAATCCTTTCTGATTTTCTAGATTGTTAGAAAACGCAAGAGAAGAGCATACAAGATTTTGAAGAAAACTGCAACAAAGCTTATTAGCCCCCCAAAATCTCTCAAATAAGGAAACTACAATCTATATTGCACTAGAACTACTTTGATACCATGTTAGAATCTGAAAAGATGAATAACCTAGAAAACTAGTGCAAATAAATAAATATTAAATGGTGAAAGCAAATGACACAAGATCAAAATAGCAACACATTGTTAGTCTCCACAAGAGTAATGCAAATGCTCCATAAGCAAAATAGCATTATGAGGATGCAAAAGAAAAGATGCAAAATACAAGCTAAGAGGTGAGTATAAATAGACTATGAGAGAGTGGAGAGGTGGAAAATATGACCAATGGGAAGAGCCCACCACAATAGCCTAAGATTGGCAAGTGTAACTCCCATGGAAGATGTTGACACCTTGCACCCACTCACACTAATACTCACATAATTTAACCTAAGCAAGCTTAATTAAAGTGTAGGAATAACCTAGGAATATAGGAAAATAAATAACCCAACTAGGAAAATAAAAAGCCTACACTAACACTTCTCACGTGTATTCTTCTTCAAGTAATGATACTCCTACATCTAAAATAAAGCCTAAGTTAGTTTTAAAAATATGCAAAAAACTAGGGTTGTTTTAAATAGAATGAATCAATCTAAGGCTAGAAAGGAAAACTGTTGTAATTATTATTTGATGTCTAAAGTTATGAATACAAATTATCCTTAAGCTTATGAACAAGCTAAAAATCAAACTCATTGGGAAAAGGATATGCAAGAAGAATATAACACATTAATTGCAAATCAAACTTGGAATTTAGTTCCTTTACATCAAGGAAATAATCTTGTTTCATGCAAATGGCTATATAAAACTAAGTTCAATGCAAATAATGAGGTTAACAAGTTTAAAGCTAGATTAGTTGCTAGAGGTTTCTCCCAAGTGGAAGACCTAAATTATAACGAAACATTTGCTCCAATAGCTAAAATTTAAACTATTAAATTAGTTCTTGCTATATCTTCTCATATACATTGGCCCATTCATCAAATGGATGTTAAAAGTACATTCTTAAATGGTGATTTACATGAAAAATTTATATGTCTCAACCTTTGGGTTTTATCAAGGAAGGTAATGAAAACCTTGTTTTCAAATTAAAGAAATCAATTTATGGCTTAAAACAATCTCCTAAAGAATGGTATTCTAAAGTTAATACCTTTTTTTACATTTCAAGGTTGCATTAGAAGTAAAAATGATCCAAATTTATATATCAAACATAGTGAAAATGATATTATGATTATTATTTTATATGTTGATGTTTTAATTATTACTTCTAGTTCTAACAATTTGATTTATGATATTAAGTCTAAAATCAATAATGAATTTCAAATGACCGATTTAAGCTTATTACATTATTTTTTGGGTATGTAAATTTGACAAACACTCAAAGGTGTTTTTCTTTCTCAAAATAAACATTCTCAAGATATCTTAGATAAATTGAAAATGAATGATGTAAGGGCATGTGCAGGATCATGGTATGCCAAACAGGCCCTTAAGTGGCAAAAAATTCAGAAAAATTAGTGTTAGGCAACTTGACGTAAATATTTGAATAAGTTATCTATATTATTTCAAAAATATGTAAGAATAGAATTTGTATAAAATTGAATGTAGTTTCTAAAATACTAGGTTTATTTAAAAATAAATAAAATCTATTTGGTGAAAATTTGAAATTTCAATGCGGTAGTACTTAAATTTCAGGGAAAAAATAAGAAGTAGGTGTCTCACCACCTAACCAATAAATAAAATGATAATATTTTTTGTAGATTTTATATATAAGTAGAGGACTCATGTCCGGATGTGATGCATATTTTTGTAATTTTTCCAAGTAAATAATTAATTATTAATTTTTTTACAACTTTTAGAAAATATAAAACTCATCCGACCACCTTAACTTGGTCAAAATTCATGAAATTTAATTTTTTTTTTTTAATCCTATAGTATGTAAAGCATAGAATGTGACGATGTTTTGATTCAAAAATATGATACCGTTGAAAGTTATAGATGTTTTTCAATCAGCCTATCGATCGGACTTTAGTCATAATTCTAATAGAAAATGAATAATAATTATTTATTAAATTCAAATTAAATCATAATTTATATTTTTGGAAAGCTGAGAATCTCCTCTAAAAACCCTTTTCGTTTCATTAATTTTGGGTGAAAAAAAGGTCGTCAGCCACATACCCTACAAATATTGCCACTTTTTGGCATACCATGATCCTGCACATACCCGTAAATTGTGTTTCTACTCCTTGTAAATTAGGAACTAAACTAATGGTTGATATGGAAACTCCATTTGTTGATCCTACTTTATATAGACAATTAGTAGGAAGTTTAAATTGTTGGATGTTGTGGTTGTATTGTTGATATGTGGTTGTCATTGATGTCAACACTATTATAAATTCATTTGAAGTTGTATATGTCGAGGATATTGAGAAAATTGTAATAAATGAGTTGCAAGTTGTCAGTGGTGAAGTGAAGTTCACTATGTCGGTTATTTTTGTACATTGTTGATTAGAGGTTGTGGACTAAAGGGTTTGTTGCTGAGTGTATCTATTTTATCTACATCGAGTTCCAGAGATCCGCATGAAGATTTGATTGAGTTATGAAGATTTTCATTCTGACAGTTTTTTTGTTGCTTCAGTCGGTGTTCTTGATTGAAGATGATGCTATTTTAGTCGGTGTAGTTGTTGCAGATGCTTCTCTTGTGATTCACGATGCTTGTGGATGTTTCTAGATCGTGCTCTATCTTTGGTGCACATTTGCATTGATCATTGTGCTCGTGGTTGGTGATTTTCTCTTGCATGATCATGTTTTTCTTGTTCTTGGTTGACATAGAGTTTGTAGCATGTTGTGGATCTTCGAGGAGAAATTAATTGAAGTGTTTTCATATTGGAGATGTTTTTTTGGGTCCTCACTAAGCTGTGGCTGACCTTGGTTGATTCACATTGTTAATCTTAAATGTTTTGGGCTGACAGTTTATATTCATTTTATTATTTCTTTGTAGCTGACATGAAGGGATGAAATTTCATGCTACAGATATATATATATATATATAAGTGATTGTTCATTTCATTTGAAGTATTCCGAATGTGTGTGTGGGAAAATAATGTTCTAAATCATTCAAAGGCAAAGTAGAGTGAAGAAGATTGAAGAGTAGAGAAGTGTTCATGTGCTTGATTGGAACTGTAATCAGGCATTAGCAGATGCTATTTTCTTAGTTCAAAATTCAAATGGTTGTAATCCAAATCTCTTGTAAGATAGTTTGTCTTCCTTTGAAATTGAGTAGTGAGCTCTAGGCAGTGTGCTTGAATGCATGTGCATTCCCCATATTTCATTTTCATTATACTTTTAACAGGGTATAATCTTGTGGACTGACCTCCACCGTGGTTTTTCCCCTTAAAGGGTTTCCATGTAAAAAATATTGGTGTTATGTGTGTTTCTTTTGTGTTGATGATTTATGTTTTCATGGTTAATAATCAGATCTGAGAATAAGGTTAATAAGTTGAATAAGTTTTGAATTTTTGTGACAACTGATTCACCCCCCTCTTAGTTGTCTGCCCTTGTGTTGCCAACATAAATTACTTAACTCTTACTAGACTTGATATTTCCTATAGTGTTGGTTTAGTTTCTATATATATGTCTAAACCACAACAAACTCGTTTTAAAGTTGCAAAAGTAATTTGAAGATATATTAAAGGTACTCTTAACCTTGGTCTCTTTTATGATGTAAATTGTGAATTTTCTTTAAAAGGTTATATTGATTCAAGTTTAGGAGGTGATCCCAATGATGGGAGATCCACTTGTAGTTATTATTTCTTTGTTGGATTAGTTGCAATCTCATGGAATAATAAGAAGCAACAATCTACTTATCTTTGGAAGAGAATCCCATCTTTCATGCAAGGACCAAGCAAAGAATCCCATCTTTCATGTAAGGACCAAACACATTGATCTTCAACATCATTTCATTAGAGAGAAATTTGAAGACAAACAAATTTATATTTTGTATTGTAAAGGTGAAGATCAAGTTGCAAATATTCTTGACCAAACCTCTTTGTAAAGAAAAAATTCTCCATCATTGTAAAAATCTATTATTATAACCCATTGAAGGGTTTGATGTAAACTCCCCAAGTAAAGCTTAAAGGGGGTGTTAGAAATTAATATTTACTTAGGTGAATATTACTTATTAATTTGTATTATTTTATTACTTGTAGGAATATTCCAAAGGAATCCCTACAAGTCTTTTGTCTTATTTGAGTATTTTCATACATGTGTGAGGATGACTCATTTTTTATAATTCCTTTTTGTAGGAATATTAAGGCTTAGGTGTAGCCTCATCCTTATGAGGATCTTGACACCTTGCACACACATAGGATGAAAGGTGGAATTCATAGAATTGGGAGTTACATATGCAACTCCTTTTTCACCTCTATTTATTGAGGTGCTTCTCTCCTTCTTCACATTAAGCATTCTACGCTTAAGCTCTCTTTTTCTCTCCTTGTAATATTCTTAGGCTTCATGCCATCTCATAATATTGGGGGTTTTTACTTTTCTTTCCCCCCCTTACAAAATCTTGTGTCTCCTCTTGGATATTTAGCGTCCATGCTCTTGGTGCTCTTGGTTTTCATCTTGGATGGTAATCTTTTCCTTCAAATTTTTTCTCTTGGATTATTACTTTCCATTTATTTCATTTATATGTCCTTTCATTCTTCATCCTTATTTATGTCCAATCCATGTTCTCGTACAATAGAAGGTTTATAATAATGCACTACATAGTCATTTTAAGACACATACAAGAAAGTGCAAAAGGATCTAAAGGAAGGTCTCCATCAAAAAATGGTATATCATAATGATTCCTAGAAAAATCCATGGGATATAGTGTCACTAGGAGGGGAAGAATGAGACTTGTAACAAATTCTCTAGATCCAAAAGTAAATTAATCAATAAAATCATATAAAAAATTATGGAAGGATGTACAACAAGTATGACATGAATTAAACCATTGTTTATCTCTATCAAATAAGGTATCACCAAATTCATTTATCATTTTAACATTACTATATTTACAAGCATAATAATAATTGACATGTAAATGAGTATCTTCATTACCACTAAATGAATCTACCATGAGCATGCTAAAATAATGTGAAGCATAGACCAACTCATCATGAACTAGAGATTAATTGACCTCATCATAGGAAGATAAATAACTATCAATGTGCTCCTCGCTAAGCATATCATCAATAGACCAAGAGATACAAGAAGGGGAATATGGACTAGAAAGCTTACATAAAGGGGAAATATATGTATCAAAATCACTATGATCCTTGAAGAAAGATGAAGCGAGAGAAGCACAAGTAGGAGAACCCATGAATGAACAAGGAAATCTAGCTTGAGAGGTGTAAAAGATATACTCACAAGATGTATCATCATTATGTATACAAGAGGTCATTCACATATGACAATATCCTTAGACTCCTCATAGGATGGATCATCAAAGGAATGTGAATATAAGGGTATCAATAGGACTCTCATGAAATGTGGGAAGAGTATTCAAAGGAAAAATAAAATAGAGAAACATCAAAATAAACTACATCGCATAATAATATAGATGACATTTAAAGGCACTCAAAAATATAATCACTAGAAGAATAAAAAATGAAGCACCGATGTACATCACCTTAGGCCATATGAAATAATACAAATAACAACTAATAAAAATTAAATAACATACAATATCATGATAAAAATAGTGTTCTAATGTCATATTTATGTTTATAAAATATATCAATTAAATAAAATGCATGTGTAAACATTATAGCACATACCCTAATTAGAGTTGAAAAGCTTTTATGCATTATAAAAATCATACGCCCATAATGATAAACAATGATAAGTCTACTAATCTAACATATGAGGAAGCAACATAGAAATACAAACATTGCCTATGATATTATTATGAAAAGGAGAAAAGTGATCATACTATAAAGTATAACGTAATCCCTAACATATTTGAAATTTGATATTAAATTCAAAATATTAGAAATAATTAGATCTAAAATAAAAGAAGAAACCTTAAATATCAAAACCACAGGGCGGGTAATGTAGGGATAAAAGAGATAGTCATGATAAATTTAAAAACCTAGAAGATAGATAAAGAAATATAAAAAACATAAGGATGGATCCAAACCCTAATCATATCTAATATGATATATATGTAATAATGAGTGTCAAATTAAAACCCTAACGATGAAGTATAAACCTTAATAACAAAAACTTAGTATGGGTAAGAATGTTGAGTTTGACATTTTACATAAGGGAATAAATTAACTTACATAAATATCTAGGCCAATTAAAAAATTTTAAAAAATGAATAAACAATCAACATGGATAACTAGCATTGATAAAAAAAAATTAAATGCAAAAATTTAAATAAATAGAATAAGGTAGGTAGCTAGATTTCAAAGGGAGGAAAACCATGTTAAAGATGTCATGAATTAATTTTCTAATATGCTAGAATTTTAGAATTTGACTTGAGATCTATAAATTGCATATTTTTTGATTTGGGTCAAATATAAATGTCATAGAATTGATCTCTAAAAGTACATAAATGATTAAATGTACATGGAATCAAACCTTGACTCTTAGACGTGAATTGGTAGAAAACAAATGATTGTTGTAGGTCTTCCTCAGCGAGTTACACCTATGTTTAAAGAGGAGTGGCCTCTATAGAAATTATTTGGGAACTTGCTAAGTGAGGGCCATATTCTCCTTAGTCAAGTCCCTAGATAGATTTATTAAATGGTGGTGAAACTATATGTGTCAAAATAGGTGGAAACTTAACAAGGAGACCCAAACCTAATCCTTAGAGGGACCAATAGAAGAGGTTTTGAGAAGTAGATGTTAGAAAAAAGTTGTCTCAACCTTGCAATTACAAAAGGTTAATATTTATAGTAAGGTTACACTTGAGTATGAATGGGTCTGAATTTTTTCTCAAAGCTACAAAATTTCTAAATAAACATGATGGTAAATTTTTAACCCAATATCATGTCTAAATTTCAAGATATTAAAATTTATATTTTCTAAAAGTTTTAAAGTCAATTTTGAGGCACTTAAGGGGTGTTTTTGGGCCTAAAAGTGGTCATAATTAGTGAAGTAAGTTATATCTTGATAGAGAAATTCACAACATTTCCAACGGTTCAAACAATTTTTCAATCAACCTCCTAGATCAAAATTTATGGCCTCTAGAAGTTGGGTCTTTCAAATTGAAAAATATGAAAATGTGAGACAAAAAAGAGTTGTAAGGCAAAGTTGCACATGTTGGTATGTGTTTTAGCACATCATAGGGCATCTTTGATCAAAGATAAGTTGGGTGCCACTTTTTTGGATGGTTTCATGTACCATATCTCCTATATATATTAGGTAATTGAGATGGAGGTTGTGTGTGAGAATCTTATAGATGTTGAGTTTCCTTTGGATCTCTTGTTGGTGATACTTCTATGAAATTTTTCTCTGCAGGTAAATTATAATCTTGTTGATTTCTAAATAATATATTGGATGGCCTTTGGAGTGTGGGTTTTTTCTCCCAAAAGGGTTTTCCTTGCATAAATTATTGTGTTGTGGTATTAGTGGTATTTATACTAGTTATGTTTAGTTTTTGTAACTTTTGTAAATATATGAAAGTTTTGTATAACCATCCTCTTAGGATTAGTGTAAGAATTTGTTTCACTACCTTAGTTTCCTTAAAAATTTATTGCTTCATCCCATTTTTGCTTCAATATTGATACCAATTATTTTTAAAATCTATCTATTATTTATGTTAATGTGTGAGGATTTCCAAAAATAAATTCTATCATTTTCTGCTCAACGGATTTTTCACTTTCCATACCAACTTGTGTGTATATTTTTGTAATTGCGAGTGGCATTAGTTTTATAGAAATTGACTAGTGCAAATGCATTTGATTCACTAGAGGTTCCTCTTCTATTATTTTCCCCCATTCTCACACCCTAATCTCTACTCCATTTTCTCCTCTTTTATCTCCTTTTCTTCTACTTTCTCTTTTATTTCCGCTTGTTCAAGTTGCAACAACTTTTTCCTTGTTGTTCTTGTTTTCTTAGGTATTGGCTTCTTTATTACAACCTCTTCTTATATTTCTATTGTATCTCCTATTTTAGTTTCCTCTATCTTTTATTAGTGTAGAAGTATAATTCCTCATAGCTTTTTATTTTCTCTTTGGTTGTGAGGTCTCACTTTTCCTCTTTATGCTACTCATTTGTAGTAAGGCTTCCATGACCTCTCTTCTTAGTGAATTATATTCGTATGGTGAGCACACTAATTGTTACTCCTTGTGAGTATCAGTGATCTCTTCTCCAATTCATTCTTTCCTAATTCTTTATGTGTTTTTGAATCCTTGGTTTCAAAACTAGGTGATTCTATTTTGGAATGTCTAGAGAAACACAATTATATTTTTCTTCCTTTGGAAATGAAATAATCATAGAGTATTGTGACCTTTGGTGGTATAGGATCTTGTTGAAAACCTTATCTCTTATGTAATTTTTCTTTCTTTTCAAATTTCTCTACAACATTCTTCTTAATCTATTTTTTCCCATAGAATCCTTGTATGTTTTGAAACTTTCTACCTTTGGATCTTTTGGGAGAGTTGAAGTGATTTTACACTAGCATTTTCAACCTCATCATCTATTTCATAGGTAAGAGGATTTATCCATAAAATCCTAGGTTCGATTACCCATATGAACATGGGGTCCTTGTCCACAACCAAATTTCTTGTCTACATATTTATTCACTATCTTGTAGGATGTTATCTCTCTCTCTTGATTCACTTTTTGGAATGATTTGAAAAACCCACAAATCCATTGGTGTAGGAGGTACTCTATTTGAATTATTTTACATTATGATGTAGATAAATACTCAAACTAGATCAACTTGACACTTCCAAACAAGGTTTCAATGCAAATGATGCAAATGTGCATTCTTGTTCATTCTTGGTAACTTGCTCTTAAAGCCTATTGGCACTCAAAAAATGGGAAACAACATGAAAGGTGATATTCTTGGACTGCTCATACCTATTACAACACATCTTAATTATTTCCCAACCAATCACAATCCAACAAAGCAGGTTTTATTGAACCCTCAAGTAGCTAGGGTTTCTTGATTGTTTTCAAGCAAATGAACACACACAAGTTAGCATAACTTTCACATAATTTTTTTTGGTGCAATTTACTTTAATGGGTATCTGTGTAATTGCTTGAAGAATATTTTCACCAAGTTTCATAATTTTCACACAGTT
This sequence comes from Sequoia sempervirens, assembly GCA_007258455.2. Lineage (NCBI taxonomy): Eukaryota > Viridiplantae > Streptophyta > Pinopsida > Cupressales > Cupressaceae > Sequoia > Sequoia sempervirens. Next base: position 608,873,680 of record VDFB02000015.1, on the reverse strand, counting down.
AAAATAAAATTTATGAATTTATTACCCTCGCTGGAAACCCTAGATTTGAAAATTGTCTATCAACACTATTTTGTTCATAACTTATTCAAATTAACTCCAAATGAACCAAAAAAAAAATAATTTGAACCATAAAACAAATCCATAACTTTTCCAATGACTTTCCCAGCCGTACCAAGTCGTAAAAATCCGTACAAACATGTTTTCTTGCTGCAAAATAGTGAAAATATGCAACTATTAACACTAAAAATGCTATAACTTTTGAAAAAAATAATGAAAAATAACCAAATCAAAATAATTTGGAATATTAAAGGATTATTAAAATTTATAAATCACTTATAAGTCCATACTATATAGTGAAAATCCGTACAATCCAATTTACAGTCTATTTCACCATGAAAAACATAAGAAAATGCTTCCAAATATTCATTTTTTCATTCAATCTCTTCTCCAACCTTGGTGCTTGAGTTTACATGTCATATTTATGTCATTAAATTCATTCCAATTTCCCAAAACTACTTCCTTACTTCCAAAACCAAAAATGCAACTTATGACAACTTTTGCAACTTTTTTGCTCCTAATCACCAAAATGACTCAAAAGGATCCCAAATGGCCTAGAATGGTCCAAATTGACCTTATTGACACAAAACAAGCCCAATCAACCCAAAACCAAAATTTTCTCAAATGGCAACAAATGCACCCAAACGGATTCTCCTACATCACATTATCATTGATTTGGGCGACCATATTAGTGTCTTAATTCTAGAATTTTCTAGAAAAGCTAAGTAATCTATTCATGAAATAGAATATGAGCTAAATGATAAATGAACCACACTATAATGACTATCTATTGGTTTTCTTCATGTGTTGGATGTTCTCTATCAACTAATCTCTCTAAACCTCACACAAATCTATCTCATTCCCTTGGTTGATCGTTTGGTAGGCAATGAATATGGTAGTGACAGTTGTGGATCCCTCCCTATTTATGTAGTATATCTTGTGTGTGATGCCTAGGGTTTCATACTATACCACAAGGTTTATAATTTTTGACACGTCTAGATTTTTCTTATTAGCCATGGTGCTAGTAGCTTAGAAAATATTTCATTATTAATATTCTACTTTGATAGTAAATATCCCTTATTATATAACCTTGTTATCATATGTATCACATACCTTTTAATCTTGTAGGATTTATTAAGATACATGTAATCATGGATATGATTGAGGATTATACATACACATGCATGCTCTACCATGAAGTTGGGGAAATACTTCCATACATCCAACTTCAAATTAGGGATTTGTCAATACTATGGAAGGTATTCTTTTAGGATTGGTTTTAAAATATCCTATAGAGATGATGGAAGGATATGTGATCTATTTCATTGAATGAAGTATGAATATAATTCCTCACATATTATGCATAGAGGAAATCAGTCAAAGTGAAATAAAATGCACCTTCAAGATCTACCTTAATAGATTTGAATGAACACTTTTTATATTTAGGGTGCAAATTCTATGTAGCATCAATGAGAATTAAAGTTATCATGATTTTTAATTATTTATTTTCTTCTCATCTTGAAACTATATTCTTCTAATTAGAATTATTTTCTCTCTCTTGTTGATAGCTAGGCCTTGTAGCAAAGCTCTAATCAAATTTTTATAAGTGAATTTTCCTTTGACTGCATCAACTTTATAAATTTTTGATAAGGTTTATGCATTTAATTTGTCTACCTAACCCTTGCCTCACACCATCTTTTGTGTTAGATACCTTGTTTGATAATTATGCCATTAAATAATACATTTTTTCTATTATACATATAATACACTTTTTTCCATTTCTATATTTTTTAAGTACCTTTATAATAATGTTTTAATCGTACACCATCAACATAACGTTTTAAAGGTTTATACTTTGTTATTTATGCAATTTTATATGGGGCTAACCATTACAATTTTTATTTTTCCCATTCCTTGAATTTGATATCATATAATAGGACCATGTCCTCAATTTGGAATATTTTAAACCGCAAATTTTTATTGTGTCATTCTTTTGATTGCTTTTCTCTAGAATTTGGTGATAAGCTATTAATAAGGTCTTTTCTCATCTATTTTTTTAATCCCCTTTAACATTTCTTGTAAATCTATTCATCCTCATTCAACAATAAATTAGTAGTTAGTATTAAGTTAGGTATAGTATATTGTATAGGTAATGTTGTCTCAGTTCTATATACCAATTCAAATGGGAATAATTAAGTTAATATTTTGTAAGTTGTTCTATAAGCCCATGATACTATTATTTTTTTGATGTCCCAATCTATAATGTTGTTGTTACACATCTTAGGAAGTGTGGTGTCAATAATTTTATTTAGATCCTTACTTTCTCTATTTTATTGAGGGTGGTAGGGGTTACTTATATTATGCCTGATCATAAAAGTATCTAATAGCTCTATAATTTTCTTGTTTATAAAGTTCTTTCCTCAATCACCTATTATATTTAGTGAAAAATAAAAAATTTATGATATTTTGGGAGATGAACCTTTCTATATTTTTAGTAGTACAACCTTTTGTCACTTTATATTTAGCCAATTTTGAAAGATATTCAACCCCTATGATAATGAATCTTGCTTTTCACTTATTTGCAGGGGGGTCAATAGGTCCAATAAAATCTATTATTGATTTCTCAAATGGGGCTTGTGCTAATATTGGTTGCAAGGGAATCTCATCTATTGTGGTATATTTTCCTTCTCTTTGACACACATCACAATGCATCGTATAATAATTTGGATCTTTAAACAATATAGGACACCATAATTCCACTAACATTACCTTTCATGTAGTGCCTTCTCCTAAGTTGTATCCTCTAGCTATTTTTTATGATATTTTTGCAAAATATTATCTCTCATGTTCCAACATGACTCTTTTTATTCCTCATCCCTTCTGTCATGACCCCTTCATGCTAGTACTTAAATATGATCATGAGAGTATTTAATATTTAATGTAAACTTCAGGTAAACTATAATCAATTACTAATTAGAAACCTACGGTTTCAACAAAACATTAACTGGCAAAGACTAGAGCTTCCCGTTGATGCAAGGGAATCATTTTCTATTGTTATATATTTGCATTAGAATATAGTGTTAGGTGTTTAATAATATTTTAGGAGGATTTTAGTTAAGTTTGGGTAAATAATTAGTCATAAAATTCAAATTTTGGTGTTTTTACTCAACCCCAAGTACCTAATTAAGGGATTTGGAATGCTTAATTTGTAACTTGGGTTTGCATGGGATGAGGTAAGTAGTTAGGGTGATGTTTAACTTTTAAAATATAGAAAAATTATTTGGATGTCATTATGGAAAGAAATGGAATGAATTTTTTTGTTTGCAAGTATGCTAGCAGGGTGTTAATAGTGTTTTAGACCTCCATTTTTGCAAAATAAGTATAACTTGGAGTTATTTGTTTGATTTTCTTGTTGCTCAAGTTGTTAAGGTTTTATACAGACCTAATTAATTTGGTTTGAGGTCTTGAAAGTGGATATTCAATTAGAAATGACTTTTTTCACTCACTACCTTGTCAAAACCCTACTTAGGGTTTTAAGCAAGAAATTTGAGTTTTGGGAGAAACACGCCTACCCAATTGATAAAATTTGGTTTGTAGGTATTTGGTAACATAATTTAAGTGTTAAAATAGGTTTTGTACCATTTTGGCATGTGTGAGGTCATTATTTTAAAAAACTCAGTTTTGGCAACTTGGAGGGCTAATTAGGACTGATAACAGTCTGTTTTGAAGGCTTTTTGTTTCATTTTGGAGGATTCCATTGTAGGAGTTGTATCTCCATAAATGGTATCTACAAGTGTGATTATATTACCTATAACCTCCACAAAAATTGTTGTCCCATTCAATTTATCAAAAATCAACGCTACTAGGAAGAGATAATTTGTCAAACAAGTCACTAATCATTGTACTTTTGCTGCAAGTTCCTTTCCATTTGCATCAATTTGGTATCAGAGTAGGTTTGGTACTTGAAAGAGACAAGAAATAATTGATTGTGTGTTGGTAAGTTGCATTGAGAAGTCAAAATTCCACCTAGAAGATGAATGAGAGGAGGTGGAAGAGGAGGTGTCTAGATGAGACATGTCATTCTTGAAGAGATTTAAGGAATCTAAGAGTGAGTTTGGATGCTAGAATCATAGTATTAGAGGAACATTAGATAATAATAGTCATCATAGGAGATGTTAGTGATAGAGAGGACGGGTCACAAGCACCTAAAGAAGAAGAAGAAGAAGAAGAAGAGTTGAAGAGCTTGCAGATGGAGGAATAGATAGATTGCTCAAGGTAATCATGGGAGAAGGGTTCAAGCCAAAGGTAGTGATCCCTACCTATGTAGGAAGTATATATGGAGAAACAATTATTGATTTGGTTAAAAAATTGGACAAATACTTTGACTATGAGAATGAAGTTTGCTTGTAGCAGATTGAAGGGCCATGCAACTCTTTGGTGGGATTTCATACAAGATGAGAGGAGAAATAAAGGTAAGCATAAAATTAAATCTTGGGATAGAATGGTAGAAAATCTTAAGGAAAAATTTCTTCCTAGTGACTATCAAACTAACCTCTTCAAGAAGTTACAAAATCTGAAACAAAAAGAGATGAGTGTTAATGAAGGAGTTTTATAGATTAACCATCAGATCTAGACATGAGGAATAAGACATGGAGAAGATAGCCAAGTATCTCAATGGGTTAAGATATAATATTCAAGATGAACTTAGCCTAACCAGCCCAAGGACAATAGAAGAGTGTTACCAGTTTTCTCTAAAAGTAGAAGAGAAGTTGAATAGAAAACAAAATTAGAAAAATAGGGGTAGAGGCGAAAATTTTAGAGGTAGAGGACACCAAGGAAGAAGAAATTTAGTTCAAAAAGAAAATTTAGAACCAAGTCCTTTCCAAGAACAATCACATAATCCAAGAGGTGGATTCAAAGGAAGAAGACCTTATTCTAGGGGTGGAAACACACATAGAGGTAGTGGATTTACTGGTAAATGCTTCAAATTCAATAAGTTTATAGGTCATAGGTTTTGGGAATGTCTAAAAAACCCTCAAGCAAGCAGCTCATTGAGTGAGGGTAGAAATCAAGTAGTCCAAGCAGAAGAAGAAAGTGTAGGATCTCCATCCCATGTAGAAGAACCTAAAGTTGGAGAGTCTTTGTTGATGAAAAGAGTGCTGATCAAACCACCCAAGGAGAAAGAACCTACCCAAAGAAAGACTTTCTTCAATACATCATGTAAATCTCAAGGTAAATATTGTAAAATGGTTATTTATTCAGGTAGCATTGATAATTTAGTTTCCGTAGAGGTGGTAGAGAAGCTTGGGTTGAAAATAATTCCACATCAAACTCCATATAAGGTTTCATGGATCAATAAAGGACAAAAAGTGTTAGTAAATGAACATTGTTGGATAGACTTTCAGATTGGAAGCTATAAAGATAAGGTTATTTGTGATGTAATACCAATAGATGGGCGTCATGTGCTATTAGTAAGGCCTTGGCAATATGATAGGAAAACTATTCATGATGAGAGACAAAACACTTATAATATTGAAAAAGATGGGAGAAAGCATACCTTGCTGCCTTTGAAAGAAGAAGAAGATGGAAAAGTGACTAGTCCTAGTGTCTTGATGGTGAGTGAAAAGGAATTTTTGAATGCAATGAAAGAGTACCTAGAACTATTATGAAAACAACCAAGTTGAATGAGCTACCTCAAGAGATACAAAACATGTTGGAAGAGTATGTTGATATAGTGGTGAATGAGTTTCCCAATGAGGTACCACCTATTAGGAGTATTAGTCATCATATTGAATTAATACCTAGTGGAAGTTTGACAAATAAAGCTTCCTACAAGATGACTCCACGAGAAAATGCAAAGATAAAGAAGCAAGTGCAAGAAATATTGAACAAAGGTTTGATAAAATAAAGTCTTAGCCCATGTGCAGTACCCACGGTATTAATGCCAAAGAAAGAAGGAGATTGGAGGATGTGCACATATTCAAGAGAAATAAACAAGATTACCACCAAGTATAGGTTCCCTCTTCCAAGAAAAGATGATTTGATTGATTGTTTGTGTGGATCTAAGTATTTTTATAAGATTGATCTCAAGAGTGGTTATCATCAAATAAGGATAAGGGGAGAAGATGAATGTAAAACTACCTTTAAGACTAATGAGGGGTTTTATGAATGGCTTAGTATGCCATATGGTCTTACCAATGCTCCAAGTACATTTATGAGACTAATGAATGAAGTTCTAAAGCCCTACATAGGTAAATTTGTGATTTTTTATTTGGATGACATATTGATCTATAACTCAAGCAAGGAAGAACATCTCAAACAACTTAGGATGGTAATGCAAAGATTGCAAGAAGAAAGGTTGTTGATTAATATAAATAAGTAATTATTCATGAGGAAAAAATTAATGTACCTTGGTTTTGTGATTTCTCAAGATGGATTAAAGATGGTCAAGGAAAAAGTGAAAGCCATAACTGATTGGACAACTCCAAAAACAACTTATGAGGTGAAAAATTTCCATGGTTTGGCAAGTTTTTATAGGAAATTTATCAAAAAAATTAGTGGAATTTTTGCACCACTCATAGATACTATAAGAGGGGATAAAATAAAGTTTGTTTGGAATGATGTCGCTGAAAGAAATTTTTAGTTTTTGAAGAAGAAAATCACTGAACAACCTATACTAGCACTTCCTGATTTTAACAAGGTTTTCCAAGTTGAATGTGATGCAAGTGGGGTAGCCACTGGAGTTGTCCTAAGTCAAGAAGATAGACATGTTGCATACTTTAGTGAGAAGTTAAATGATGCACAAAATAGGTATTCAACTTATGACCTTGAATTTTATGCTTTGGTTCAAGCCTTAAGGAAGTGGAGACATTATTTGATGCCTAAGGAGTTTGTTATTTTCACTAGTAATCATGCACTACGATTCATAACCAACCAATCAAAATTATGTCAATCACATGAAATGGGTGGAATATTTGCAAAATTTCACTTGTGTTATCAAGCGCAAAAAAGGCCAAGCCAATAAGGTAGTAGATGCTTTGAGCAGAACCTTACTCATAAGATAAATTTAGATAGAAAGTGGAGGAATAGAGTCTCTTAAGGAGTTGTACAAATCTGATTTGAATTTCCAAGAAGCCTATGAGGTGTGTAAACAACCAACTATAAGGAATAGAGAACCTTGGATGGACTGCATGTTGCAAGATGGATTGTTTAGATTAAAGGATCAAAATTATATGTACCAAGGATTTATATGAGGGAAAATTTAATTAGAGAAAAGCATTGTGGTAGTCTTGTTGGTCATTTTGGCCTAGATAAGACTTTAGCTCAGCTAAGTGCTCATTATTTTTGGCCTAAAATGCAATCAAATGTGAGAAATTTTGTAGAAAGGTGCAAAGTGTGTCAATATGCCAAATGTAGGTACAAATGTAGGTCTTTATCAACCTCTACCAATCCCAAATAGACCTTGGGACTCCATTAGTATGGATTTGTTTTTGGGTCTACCTAGAAACCAAAGAGGCCATGATTCAATCTTTGTTATAGTAGATAGGTTTTCTAAAATAGCTCATTTTATAGCATGCGAGACCACAAGTGATGCTAGTCATATTGTTTATTTTTTCTTCAAAAAGTGGTTAGATTACACGATATTACACTAAGCATTATATTAGATAGAGATACTAAATTTCTGGGCCACTTTTGGAGGAATTTGTGGAAGAATTTGGGCACTAATTTGAATTTCAATTCAGTATACCACCCTAAAAGTGATGGAAAAATAGAGGTGGTCAATAGGACTTTGGGTAATCTACTAAGACGCTTAACAAAGGACAATCCAAAACAATGGGATCTCATCTTGCCACAAGTAAAATTCACTTACAAGATTCACCTAATAGGAGTACAAGTATGATTCCTTTTCAAATAATCTATGGTTCACATCCCAGAGGTGTTTTTGAGTTAAGGGATTTGAAAAAATGGAGAAAAAGAAGTGCTAAGGGAGAGGATTTTTCCATTGCTATGCAAGAAGTACATGAACAAGTCAAGAAATAGTTAGAGGCAAGTGGGAGTAAATACAAGAAACATGCAGACCTCAAGAGGAGAGAGTTTAATCTTTAAATTGGAGACATGGTATTCGCTAATTTAAGGAAGGACAGGTTTCCAAAAGGTGAGTATAACAAACTAAAAATGAACTAGAAAATTGGTCCTTGTAATAATTTAAGAAAGTTTTCTAACAATGCTTATGAGATAGAATTGCCAAGCGGTGTTGGAATCTCTCCTATATTTAATGTTGCAGACTTGTATCCATACAAAGAAGGTGATGATGAAGGTGACACATCTAAGAGAAAGGAAATATAAATTAGAAAATGGGCAAACCAATTGCTAAAATCCAACAAGAAAGAACTAGAAGCTATTCTAGACAAGCAAGTTTTTAAACGGACAAGGGGTAAATAATACTATTAGTACTAAGTGAAGTGGAAAGGTCATTCAATAGAGGATTCTACTTGGATGACATAATCAAACATCAAAAATCATGGGAGTAACCTTGAAGACCTCATGAGCAAGAGCTCATGAACTAAACTTTTTGCTCCTTGGGAGTATGATGCAGGAGCATCAGTGTCTATTGTTATAGATTTGCATTAGAATATAGTGTTAGGTGTTTAATCATATGTTAGGAGGATTTTATTTAAGTTCAGATAAATAATTAGTCATAAAATTTAAATTTTGGTGTTTTAACTCAACCCCAAGTACCTAATTAGGGGTTTTGGAATGCTTAATTTGTAACTTGGGTTTGCATAGGATGAGGTAAGTAGTTAGGGTGATGTTTAACTTTGAAAATCATGGAAAAATGAGTTGGATGTCATTCTTAGGGTGATGTTTAACTTTTAAAAACATGGAAAAATGATTTGGATGTCATTCTCGAAAGAAATGGAATGAAGTTTTTGTTTTCGGGTATGTTGGTGGGGTGTTACTAGCGTTTTAGACCTCCATTTTTGCAAAATAAGTATATTTTGGAGTTCTTTGTTTGATTTTATTGTTGTTGGAGTTGTTAATGGTTTATATAGACCTAATGCATTTGGTTTGAGGTCTTGAAATTGTATATTCAATTGGAAATGAATTTTTTCACTTGTTTCCCTGTCAAACCCTACTTAGGGTTTTAAGCAATAAATTTGAGTTTTGGGAGAAATGCACCTACCCAATTGATAAAATTTGGTCTATAGATCTTTGGTAACATAATTTAAGTGTTAAAATATTTTGTGTACCAATTTGGTACATGTGAGGTCATTATTTCAAAACTTCATTTTGGCAACTTAAAGGGCTAATTAGGACTAATAATAGTTTGTTTTGAAGGCCTTTTGTTTCATTTTGGAGGATGTTATTATAGGAGTTGTATCTCCATAAAGGGTATCTGAAAGTGTGATTAGGTTCCCTAGAACCTCCACAAAAATTGTTGTCCCATTCGATTTGTTAAAAAGTAGGGCTACTAGGAAGAGACAATTTGTCAAACGAGTCATGGATTATTGTACTTTTACTACAAATTCCTTTCCCTCTATATCACCCATGCTGGAAAAAAAAGGAAACAAAGGGAGAATCCCATTGAACAATAAAATGAACTTGAAAAAACAATACGGAAATTTTTGGTAGGAAAAATTAGAGAAACAATAATAGACTAGTATACCCACCAAGATTTAATAGGATAAGGAATGCACCTCCAAGAAACCAAGTAAAACGGGGACCACTAGGTGGTTGCTTCATATGTGGAGGAAATTATTATGCAAAATAATGTCTTAGGGAGTGATAGGCTCGCAAGTTTCAAAATAAAATATCATGTAGATTCATTGCTCATGATGCACGAATGTCATCCTACTATTGTTGCTAGTGATAATTCTCTCTCTCCCAAGGCGACTATTGCAGGCTCAGATGAACAACAAGATGAAAATTCAATGGGGGTATATCAGATGGAGGAATGAGCACCTAGGTTTCATTTGTTTTTTTCCAAATGTTTGTGTTCTAAAGTCTATAGTTTGAAAAGGATTTGAATATGTAAACTTGTAAATACATCATTTTTTGATTGAACTGGGTAGTTGATGTTCGTTATTCTTTTTTGGTTTGTACTCAGTATAAGTTTTATAGCAAAAAGGCTTTGGTCGGGTTGAAAATCCCTGGAAATATATATGCAAATATTTTAATACTAATATAAATATATTATAGGCTCAAGCCTTTTACCCAAAAAAAATTAGTCCCTCCTCAAAGAATTGATGCAACTATAAGGAATAATCAAATATAGAGTCAAACTATACCCATTAAAACTACATGTATACTTTTAAAACAACCAATTTCTATGTTAATAGATATTGGGTCATCTTAATGTTTTATTTCTCTGAATTTGTTGAAAAATATCTTTAGGAGTTAGACACATGGAAGCATCATGAATAGTCTAGTATGGGAATAAGGCAATTAGAAAGGTAGACAAGTGTTTATCAAATACTTCAATACAACTTCTTGAGTTTAAAACCAAAATAGATCTATATCTGACACCATTAGGATCATATAACGTGATCATTGGAATGAGTTGGTTGGCTAGCCATCAAGAAAATGTAGATTGCTATAAAATAGTGGAATATGTGGATGATGAAGGAAATAAAGTAAAATTAAAAGGGATTTCTAGACCTATAAATGTGGAAACTATTTCAAAAATGCAACTAAAGAAAGAAATAAGGAAAGAAGCTCAAATGTTTATGGCTAAATTAAATGAAAAAGAGGAAAATAATACCCCAACTCTAGAAAGTTCTTCCTTCCTCCAAGAATTTAAAGATGTATTTCTAGATGACTTACTAGGGCTACCTCCTAAGAGAAAATTTAACTTCTCTATAGAAACTATACTAGGAGTTGAACTTGTGTCTAAGGCTCCTTATAGAATGAATGCATCATAATTGTTAGAACTAAAGATGCAACTAGAGGAGTTACTAGGGAAGGGTTTAATTCGGCCAAGTGTAATGCCATGGGGAGTTCACCAATTATCTTTTTCAAGAAGAAGGACGAGACCTTGGGATTATGTATAGACTATAGAATGTTGAATAAAGTAACAATAAAGAATAGGTATACATTACCTCGTATAGAAGATCTATTTGATCAAATGAAGGGGGCAACAATATTTTCAAAAATTGATCTTCTGTTAGGATATGATCAATTAAGGATCAAGGATGAAGGAATTCATAAAACAACTTTTCGAACAAAATATGGACAATATGAATTCATGTTTGTACCTTTGGTGTAACTAATACCCCTATTGCTTTCATGAACTTGATGAATAGTGTATTTCATGACTACCTTGATAAATTTGTACTAGTATTCTTAGATGATATATTAATTTATTCAAAAAGTGAAGAACATTTAGTACACTTACATTAGTTTTGCAAAGGTTAAGAGAATATAAGTTGTACGAAAAACTATCAAAATGTGCATTATTTGAAAAGAAAATTCATTATTTGGGGCATATGATATCAACAGAAGAAATTATCGTAGATCCTAATAAGATTAAAGCTATAATGGAATGGCCAATTCCTAAGAATGTAGCAGAAGTGAGAAGTTTCGTGGGGTTAGCAGGATATTATAGAAGGTTTGTAGAAGGTTTTTCTAGAATTGCAAACCCAATCACTTCTTTACAAAAGAAGAATAAAAGGTTTATAGGGATAATACAGTGTGATAAAACATTTCAATTCTTAAAAGAAAAGTTAACTTCAACCCCTATTTTGAGGGTGTCTAATCCTAATGGGCACTTTGTGGCTGCCATTGATGCCTCAACAAAAGGATTAGGAGGAGTTCTTATGCAAGATGAGGGTGTGATTGCTTATGAATCTAAAGATACATAAACAAAATTATGCACCCCATGGTTTAGAATTAGAATCAATAGTGCACGCACTTAAAAAGTGGAGATATTTCCTATTAGGGAAACCATTTGAACTAAAACATTTTCACACAACCAATTTTGAATGCAAGACAAATGAGATGGTTAGAATTTCCAAGTGAATATGATTTTGATATTGAATATATGAAAGGGAAAGAAAATTTTGTAGCAAATGCATTAAGTAGAAGAAGGCATTTAATGGCTATAGCCACTATTAAATTCACCTTCAAAGACCAATTCTTAGCTAAACAAAAATAAGATCCTTGGTATGGTCAAGTCAAAGAAGCATTAGAAATTGATCCAAATAACATAAATTTTAAAGGATATACCTTTGATAGGGAGAAGTTGCATCGATATCATAATATAATAAATGTTCCTAGTTATGGAGAACTTAGAACTCTAATTTTAATCGAAGCTCATAGAACTCCCTATTCATGACATCTAGGGGTGAATAAGATGCACTCAAATACTAAGAAGTTATACTTTTGGCCAGGAATAAAGACGGATATAGTTTCCTTTGTAGAAACGTGTTTCAAGTGAAAGGGTTAAGGAAAAACATAATCATCCAATTGGATTGCTATATCTGGGCCATGATATACCACATCAAAAGTTGTAAGTTATTAGCACGAATTTTATACAAGGACTACAAATGACATCTTATAAACACATCACAATACTGGTAGTAATAGAAAAAATTACTAAGGTAGCTCATTTTATACCAAGGAATCTTACACATGATACTCCACCATTAGTAAAATGATTTGTAAAAGAAATATTCAGATTACATGGAATTTATGAGAAAAACATATTAGATAGGGATGCCAGGTTCACTTCAAGTTTTTGGACTACTCTACACTAAACCCCGAGAACTCAATTAAACTTTAGTACAACATATCACCCTGAAATAGATGGATAAAGAGAAAGGACAAATCAAATAGTTGAAGATCTCCTACATATGTATTGTATGGACCAATGGTCAAAGTGGGAAGAATATCTTCCACTAATAGAGTTTTCCTACAATAACTCCCATCTTGGTCTACTTTGGGTATGGATACTTTTGAGTATTGTATGGAAGGAGATGTAAAACACATTCAAGTTGGGATAATCTTGAGGATAGAATTACAATGGGTCCTAAAATTTTAAACGATATGGAAGTTTAGGTCAAAATTATAAGGCAAGGGTTAAAAGAAGCATCAAATAGGCAAAAGAGTTATACAAATAGAAATAGAATGCAAAGAAGTTTTTTTAATTGGTGAGAAAGTATTGTTGAGGGGAAAACCACACAAAAGCTCTATTACATTTGGAAAGAAGGCCAAATTACCACCCTGATATGTGGGACCCTTTGAAATTATAGAAGTGGTCAATCTAGTGGCTTATTAGCTAGCCTTACCCCAAGTCTAAGTAGAATCCATGATGTATTACATGTGTCACTCCTTAAGAAGTATATACCAGATAATAAACATATTTTAGATTGGCATACTTTATAGGTCCAAGAGCTAGGAATAATAAAAATTGATCCATGCAAGATTTTGGAAAGACATCAACATTAGTTATGAAATATAGTAATAGATCAGTGTAAAGTTCAGTGGGATCAATATGATATAAAAAATACCACATGGGAAGACTCAATAGAAATGAAACAATTATATCCACATTTGTTTTAAACTTGATCTATTATATAAGTTTATTTATGTACTTATTTGAACAATGTTTCAATGCATCAGGATGATGCATAACTTAAGAGGGGGAGTATGTCATGACCCCTTCATGTTAGTACTTAAAAAATATTTATAATATAGTTAATTATGTAGTTATTAAATAAATATGATAATTAATTTTAAATTCAAAAAGGAAAACATTAAAATATTATAATTCAAAATAAAAATAAATAAATACATCCCTAGGATTGTGCACGAATAATGAAGCAGAATTTTGAGCAGCTACTATTGGATTGAAAATGGGATTGGAGTTGGGAGCTAATCATATTCATCTAGAGGAGGACTCACTCATTACCATCAATTCTATTCAAAGAAGCAGTGCTCTGAACTGGAAGTTAAACCATCTACTTCAATCCATCAAACAATTGATAAGCAAATTCAAGGCATTCCAAATAAGCCACATATACCGAGAAGGGAACAACAAGGTGAATGAGCTGGAGAAAAAGGCGTCAGGTGGAAAAACGTAAGCAAAAAGTTAGGGTGTCAAGAATTTGTCAGAATGATGGGACTTTCAAGCTACAAATCGGAGAGAGGACATCGGAGAAAACTAAAATAATCAGCGGCCAAGAAAGCACGTAATATAATGAAACTTAAAATCAAAGTAGGCCGGAATGACAAGACAAAAGCCATAAATAGAAGGCGAGGAGCAGGACATAATAACAAGTCCCAAGACAAAGGAAGTGACCAGCTAAGCATGATCTCATACAAATAAGCAGATTCATATCACTTGCAAGGTGGTGAATTTGTAGACACACCCCAAATGACATAGACTTTGAACTCGTCATTATGATGAGGCAAGGTTGTCTTTTGTTAAAAGGCCAAAGTTGGTGATAGCTTAAGCAAAGTGAGAACAAGCCAAGTTAGAGCAGAGAGGAAAGGTGCTTAGGCAACGATGAGCTTGAGTGTGTTTCTTGAGCCAAGAATAATGGATACCCCATTGTTTCTGAATATTGAGAAGCAACAACAATCCCTTGTGGGAGAAATAATGGATAAAAGGTTGAGAGGGTTGTTGGCTTCCTCCCATTCGATGGTACTCTGGGCAACCAAAAAGGTCTTGGGGTTAGAATTTATGAAGACATACTAGAGATTCAAGGCGAATGTGGATATTCCTACCATGTTCTTGGCAATGTTGATTCATATGGGTGTGTTTAAGGTGAGAGGCAAGAAATTGACCTAGATGGTCTTCATCCACGCATGGATAGGTGACATTGAATCCTTGGACAATATTGAAGGCTACCTGATGATCCCTATGCTGCAAAACTACTATATGATGCATCAGAATGGAGGGGAGGTGATGAAATTACCATTGATAAGAACTATCAACCCAATGGGGTTTACAAAATTCTAGGATGAGAGAGAGAAGTATCTTCTTCTTGCTTAGAGCGGTGAAAATGATGGTAAACCCTCCTCGCAGCTAGGCAATGAAGTATGTGGAGGATGAAGGAATAGTGGGTGAGATAGTGGCAGGTGATGACGATGACTGAGACCTCGGCACAAGAGAAGAGTGGATTTTGAATGATGGTAGAGACCCTGAATAGAAGGTGAACGGTCTGACTCACCAGAACTGTGGTGAAAATTGTCCAGTGGAGGTGGACAATCTGGCCTACAAGAAGAGGGTGATGTCAGACAAGGAGGAATGAGCAAGGCAGGCTAGGTAATGGATGAAGTTGAAGGTGTTGTAGAGTAAGAGTAAGGATAGGTATTTACTATAAAGGTCTAACAATGTTAGTCCATTAATGGTAGCCATAAAGGCATGTGTTAGTCTGCTAAAGGAGTAGGGTTTTCTCTTTGTTTTGAATAGGGGTAATGGTTTTTTTTGGGGGGGTTTAATTGTCGGGCCTATGGCCATTTTATGATATGTAAGAAGCAGGGCTAAAAGCCATTTTGGTACAGGGGTAGAATTATGTCTAGATCAGGTGAAGGTAGTCATGGGGGAATTCACAAAAAAATTGAAGATAATGTAATTATTTTTCGATATCAATACAGGTGCTGCCCCTTAACAGTGATTTAATGACCAAATAAATAAATACATGAAAAATGTTAAATATCATCTTCTTAAAATTTAAATGATCTTCATAAATTATTTTCTTTAAATTATCCTCATAAAATAAAATATTGGTAAAAATAAAAGAAGATAATTATCTTGATTTGGATTGAAAAATTATCTTTAAATTATCTTCGTTATTTTTTTAGTAATTAACAAGTTGTTTTAAAAAAAAAAAAAATTAAATTATCTTACATTTATAATTAACAATTATGCTTTAAAGTTTATAGCTCAATTATATCCTATAATTTTATTATTATTATTATCTTAACATATTTTAGATATTCATAGGAGAGGAATGAAATAATTTTTAATTAATATTTTATTTCAAATTATATAGAAAAGTGTTTTAAATGATTAAAGCAAGTTTTAAAGGAATTAATTTATCATAAAAAAATTCAAAAGAAATAATTGGAAAATAGTATAAATTGAGGATCAAACAAAGTAAAACGGGCATGAACAAAAGACTTGGAAATGAGACTATGTGGAATTGGGAGCATTAAATAAATTAAGGCTTCATCAATAGGGATAACATTTTCCAAGGTAAGTCTACTATCATGTTATACAACTATTGTTGAAATTAAATTAAAAAAATTGATCAAATTATATAATGTTACATAAATTTTTAATTAAAGAAACAAGAAGGATTTAGTTAGTTTTAGTTTAAATTATTCTTTTCTATTTTTTTACAAATATTATAATTTTAATTAAATTCAATAAATAGATTTTATTTAGAAAATAAATAGATAAATTAAATAATATTTTAATAAATCAATAATAATTTCAAGAATTAAATTTTATTAATTTTTTTATTTAAAATCTAAAAAAATTAATTTATTATATAGTTTAAATTTAAATTTAATTTTTAATAATTTAATTATTATATAGATTAATTTTTAGCTAAATACTAATTGAATTATAGTAAATTATTAATAAATTTAAATAATTAAATTAAATTAAGAAAATAAAATTAATTTTATAAATACATCTTTGTTTTTTTAAATTTTTATTTTTATTTTTAATAAATATTATATAAATTTAATTAGATGTTTAATAAATGTATAAAAAAATTAGATTATAATGAGATAAAATTTATTTGTAGTACTTGCATCTAAAAGAGGTTCAAGGATTATACCAATAGAAAACTATATGTATGTTAATATGTTAGAGAGTACGTGTTTGTGCATACAAATCAAAAAAACATCACAAATGGAAATAGAATGTTCCCATTGAGCTGTCAAATCAACATTTATCTGCTTTTATGTGATAAGTGGGATCTTGGAGGCTTCTACTTGATATTTTGGAGACTTTTATCATTAAAGGGCAACTAGTTTACCATTAAACAACTAAAACTTGTTTTCCCTTGACTTAATAGTGGTTTGCGGGTGTGAGACTTGTTTCAGGCTCAAATCTCAAACTATATGTAGCCTATGGACTAAATATTAAGTTTGTTTTTTCATATAATTAAGTTAAAACTAATTTTCTAATTTTACATAATTATGTAAATAATGACGTAAATAAAAATCATGTATTATATTTTAATGATTTTTACTTTTAACCCATTAAATCAATAAATTATCAAATTGGGAATGCAATATTAATATCTTAATTTTTTTAATGATTTTTACTTTTAAAACCATGAAACTAATTTAACAATTAATTCTTTTTATTGCTTTAAAGAAACTTATTATATTATAAACATTGCAATTTTACATCAATTTTTTTTTTTTATAAGATTTAAAACATTTATATAATAGATTGTTATTTTCCACTTTTAAAGTTGAATTATTATTAAAATAAATAAATAAATAATATTAATTATTCAATTACTTTTGAAGTTGAAGAAAAAGAAAGTTTAATTTTGCTTTAAAAACTTGTAAATTTGAGAATTAAAAAATAAAAATCATTAGTAGTTTTATTTTATTTTCTTTAAAAGCCTTAAAAATTTATGCAAAAGTAAATTAAGTTTTTTTTAATTTTAAAATTAATTATTTCCAAAATCAATAACTAGTAATTATTTTTAAAGCAATCATTAGTTTTATTGTTTTTATTGCTTTTAATTATCTTCATTTAAAATTATTTTGTAGTATTAGTTTAATTTATTTCAAAAGAAAAATAGTAGAGTTAATAATACATCATTTTATTTTGAAAAAGGTAATTAGTTTGACCTTTATTTTCAAAGTAATTGTAGTTAGAATTAATATTTTTTATTTAAGCTTAAAAATACTTGAAACAAAAACTAGCAACCCTGGTTCACGTTTACATTAAAGTCACCACACATTGAGCTACTACATCTATAACCTAACATAGCTACAACAACGACATATGTGACATCATCCCTATAAATCATCGGGGAGTAATGCACAACACCATGTTGATTAATATCTAAGTGACGGGAAATCTCTCTTGGATTGATAACTAAAAAGATAAATTTAATTAACCAAAATACAATAGTATAAACTTAGAAAAAACCAAATGGGATTTTTATAATAGATGTATAAATTTGGTTGTTTTATATTTATTTCTTAGTACATGAAATTTATTTTTATAATAATTGACACATTGGCCAAGGGTGACGTTAATTATATGATTAGGACTAGACGTAATTGGGTAACACAAGAAATTGTCATAATGACCAAATTGCTTTATTTGCTTCCTTTCATGGTTAGTAGTTGCAGAGGAACCATTTGGGGAAAAAGGGCCCTAGAAAGGGTTGCATACACATTATTAGTCAAACTTCGTTTAGAAAAAAAAAACTACATATATTACACCTTGATCTTGTTTGGAAGTAGTGAATGTGTGTAGTTTGGGAAACGAAGAATGTTTCTAGTACGTAAACATTCAGGGACGAGATTTAGGGAGTGTTTAAGAAAGTTGTTTAATTAATAATGCAAGATTAAACAAATAAGAAAATTAATTGAATAAGGGAGGGGAATATAAAATCTCTAATATAAATATAAAGATTAAATATATTCATTATATACTCAGAAGAGACTTAGGGGATGGAATTTCCCTAGTGAAACTTAAAGTGATGGACTATCCCTAATGAAACTTAGAGCAATGGATTGTCTCTAAGTCTAAAACACTAGCCAAAACACTATACCTATCTTGTTTGATAGATAGATGACTAATTTTGTTTGATAGATAGATGTCTATCTTTTTTGATAGATAGATGCCTATCTTTTTTGATAGATAGATGCCTATCGTGCTAATGGATGGATGCCTATCCTGTTGGATAGATAGATGATTACCTGAGTATACAATTGAATGAACACATAATAAGATAATAAAATTTAAAAATTGATAAAATTTTAGGTGCAAGATGGGGGTTGTTACTCCTTCCTATCCCATACAGTCCTCCTTAAATTAGTGTATATGGTAAATATTATCACAATAGTCTACTTCTCTCACTTTTAGAACCGCTCTTTAGAAATGATCTTGGTGAGAGTAGTTTCCCTACTTTTGTGAGTTCTTCTAACACCACATTTATTTTGAAAGGAATCGTTTTAGATAATCCTTCTTTGATGATCCTTGGCACTTCCCTTGTATCAATCCTAAATAGAGAATTTGGTCCTTGGTTTCACCATGATCTTAAAGTCATTTTTTTGCAATAGAAGTAACCATCTACACATTCTTCCTTGTATTACTAGTATTTTCATTAAATAATTGAGTTCTTCATAGTATTTAAAGAATGCATATGGAGTTGCCTATATGTATTGTCTAAAACTTTGTAATGCATATACCATAGCCAATGCCTTTCTTTCTGTTATAGTAAAATTTATTTCTTTTAGTGAGATTTTGTGGCTAACAAGTACTATTGGGTGGTCCTTATTTCCTCTTGGTTATGATAATGCTACTACTAGGGTGTGTAAAGCATTTACATGGACATGAAAAGGGATATTCCAATTTAGAAACACTAGCATTGGTGCTTCTACTATTTTCTTCTTAAGTGTCTCAAAGGCTTGTAGGAATTGTTCTATCCATTGAAAAAAATTATTTGCTTTCTTCTTTAGGAGTTCTTCAATTAGCCCAATAGATATCACATATCCTTTAATAAACTTCCAATGTTAGCTAGTGTAACCCAAAAATAATTTTACTTAGTTAGCATCTTTGAAATTAGGAGATTTAAGATTATTATACTTTTAGTGGCCCTTCCTTACATATGACATGTCTTCATTGTTAGTGTAAATAAAATCATTGTTTACCTAGTTAGCTAATCACCTTCCTAGGATTGACCTTTTCACACTCACAACTTTAAGTTTACTTAGGTTTCTTTGGCTTTTGTCTCACTTCATAGCATTGAGACATGTATCCTCATCACTTGAGACACATATTGACACTTGCTCACACATTTGTCAAGTGAGTTCACAAGTGCCCCATCTTTGGAGGGTTGGTCAATTGTTTAGTCTTAACTTCCTTTCTCCTCATCCTTGCCTATATATGCAAGGCTTTCTCATTTTATTATACACTCTTCATTTTGTATATTGATAGACATACTATTGTGCTTATTTTGTTCACTTGTGAAAGTTTGTTTCATGTTCTTGATCTTGGCATTTTCCAACATTAATAACATGCTATATGTGGTATTAGAAATATACATTTCTTTAAAATTAGTAAAATTTGTGAAATTTGCAAACTCCTACATTGTTCTAGCACAAATTGAAGTACTTAGACACATTCCTTTATTAAATCATATACTATTTGGTCGTCCAAGTATTTCTCTATGATATTATGGATGAATTTCGTAAATACATTGATCATGATTTTTTTGAATAATCCAAGTACGTTCTTTAAGCCAAATGGGGCATGTGCACAAATATGGGGGACGAAAAAGTGGCCAAAATGATTTTTTTGTAAATTTTGCATATAATGCGAGCATGCTATATAAAAGAAAAAAATAACATTTTCTACATATAAATAAATGCACTATTATAACTCTACCAACACTAAGGGTTAGATTTTCATTGGGAATCCAACCCCAATAGTTGGATTTGCATGTCAATGCCCAAAGATGTGTTTTCTAAAAACTATAGAAAAATAACTAAATGTTGAGCATGCTCTCCATTAAGTTTCCTTTTTTTACATTGATTTGAAAAATCCCACAATAACGTTAAGCTCTCCCTTACCTTTCTAATCATATATTTTTTCTACATTCTAAATACGTTAAGGTTTTGAGTACCTTCAATTTTTTTGTTGAAAACCTATGTATAGTATTTCTGGGGTCTTTTTTATCCCTTCATTTAAACTTGGAACAAATTGCATTTTTTACATTCTAGACTCTATTCTATATGCATAAAAAATGATGTTCTCATAAAAATAAGGGGAAGAATTTTGAGATTTTTATTTTTTAAGATGTGCCCACTTTGAAAATCAATAAAAAATCATATATTTATTAAAAATAATAATTAAAATTTTAAACAGAAACTATATGATTTTTTAAATTTTCTACTCAAATGATTTGTGAAATACTTTTAAAAACTCAACATTTTAGGGGAGCACACTAGATGCTACATGTTATGATTTTTTGAAAAAAATAGAAGCTATTTATATGCTCCCCTATTTGAACCTCTTATTCTCCATCATTTAAAAAAGCTTATTAGTTTAGAAACTAAATTTTAGAGCACTACAAATCATGTTATTGTCATATCTTCAAATTTTGAGCATAGCTGTAATCAATTTCTGATCCAAGATCATTTTTTATTTATTTAAAAAGAATGGCCATTTTGACCCCCTTTTGGTTGCCTATTTCCATGCACATACCCAATGGCATTATAATATACATGAATGACCCCACTTAATCACAAATTTAGTTTTAACTTGAATATTTACTTGATTATATCTTGAGAAATCATATATTAAGGATAAAATTTCCTTTCTTGCTACCAATTGTAGTACTTCTTCTGTAAATTGAGTGGGAAAATGATTGTGTATGCAAGCCTTGTTCAATTCCTTAAAATCTATGTATACCCTTATTTCACCCATTTCCTTGTGCTAGATCACCGTTGGGATTATCCATTCAACATATTCCACTAGTATGATTATGTCACCAACCAACATTTTATCAATTTCATTCTTTAGTCTTGCTTTCAAATTAGAATTGTCTATAAGATCTCTTTCTTTATGATTTTGAATTGTCTTTTAGTTGAGTTTTCATTATTTTGGCCTCCTCTTCTTAAACACCTTTCACTTCAATCAAAGTGTAGGGAAATAGATCTTCATATTGTTTTAGTACTTCCATAAATTCTATTACCTCTTTCTCATCCCAATAGTCTCTAATTTATTGGATTTCTAAGCACACAAAATTATAATTTTGTTGTGTGTAGCTCTAAAAGTTATTACTGTATTAAAGCAAGGTTGGTCATGCATCTATATTAGTTGAGAGTTTTGTAATCTTATTTTTTATTTTTTTATTTTATTTTTGTTTCATAGTTTTTAGGTATTTTTTGTTTACATTAGAGAAGGCTTGATCATTTGTAGGCATCGTCCACAACTTATGTGCAACATTAAATGTGAAACAACAAGAAGAATAGAGGCATCTAAGGAGGATTTGTTTAAAAAAAGTTTGGAACAATCTCACAAAATTATTATATCTTTTTTTCTTAACAAAATTTGATGATTCAAATTGTGTTGGAATGATGAATAATAAGAGAAGAAAATCAAAAATCCATTTAGAAAATTGTTTTTAAATGTGAAATTTGTTAATAGAAGAAAAGATAAATTTCAATAGCTACTAGGAATTCATTATAACTTCACTGTATCATACATGTGTGTATTTGATCAACTGGGATTTGAGGCATGACATATCATGTTATTGGAGGAAGAGGGATAATCAGTTGCTATGAAGAGGAGAGCGACCATAAAATACCTACCAAAATTATTGATTGTATGAAGAAAAACATTTTTTGTTTGGCCCAAAGAAATGATCAAATAGCGCCTCTCATTAGCCATTAATGATGAGGTTGAATTTTGTATTAGCAAAATTTTATTTCATTTCATTATTGTATGCAAGATAAAATATTGTAAACATTCTCCTACTAAGTTTTAAAAGAGGAGAATGTAAATACCATTGATATTGTAAATAGTTGTATAGGAGATCAATTGGCTACATAGATCCTCTTATTGTTAGAATTCTTAGAAGTGTGGTTAGTTAATGATAAGTTCATTGGAATTGAAAGTGTAATAAGTTCTTGTATATAGGTGATCATGTGCAACAAGATCTAGCTAGTAGTATGCAGACCTAAAAGTAGGCACATGCATACAATTTTGTTTTTGTTTAAAGGGTAAAACAAGTTTTTAAGGGACCCAAAACCGTACTTACAAAATGTTACTAAAAGAAAATTTACAAGAAAACAACAACCAACTAAAATGGGAAAAAAATAAAAAGAAAGAAACAACGAGAGGCTTATACTTCTTCAGTGTATCAATTGCTTCCAACTCTTATTCGTAGAAATTTTGGTACAAATTCACAAGGCCCAACAACTCTTTCTTCTCTTCATCAAATGATTTATTTTTGCTACCTCTAGTTTGATAGTTTAAACCCTTTCGCTCACTCTACAACATCTTCTTTCCCTTATCCTTATTACTTTGTTCGTCATTCCTTTTCCCTGCAGGTGTCATCTCAACAACTTTCTCTTCTTTCAACTCCTTAAGCTTTTCAGTTAAAATTCAAATGTCCACACTGTTTTGAATGGTACAATGGTTAATTTTCAATACTTTTTCAAAATTTTGATTAATATCCAGGATCTTCTCCTCTAAGCCTGTAATTATTTTCTCATAATATTTTTTCAAATCATTAATAACTTTCTCTATATTATCCATCTTGGCCTCCACCTTGCTATCCCCAGACTCATGCCTATCCCTATCCACGCTAGATTTTTTTCCAGTTCATGTGATGTACTTTCTCCCCGTGTTCACACTAAGGGAGGTGTTAGGAATTTATGTTAGTATTGACATGGGTTAGAATAATAATGTATGTTAAGTTAGAGTGAATAAGGTGAAGTGAGTTGTAGTAACAACTCATATAGCTATTCTAGGTGTGAGAAGAATTGGTTGGGATTATATTTAGAAAAATTAAGTTGTTCTAAATATAATCCAAACCAATTATTTTCACACCTAGAATAGCTTCATGTGTTGTTACTACAACTCACTTCACCTTATTCACTCTAACTTAACACACATTATTATTCTAACCCACGTGAAAACTAACATGATTTTTGTAAACTTAGGGCTCCTCTCTATTGCTATATTTTCCTCTCTTTTTTTTGAAAAAGTACTATTTTTTGGCGCACTTGTAGTGGGTATCTCTCTTTCCCCTTCAACTTATACCTCCAAATATTTTTGATTTTATTCCTCTTCTTCACTTTATCTTTTAATTTTTGTGGTGTATTTTCCTTTCATCCATCCATTCTATAAACTTCCAAATACTCTTCTTTTGGTGGAATAGTCTAATATCTCCTATTTTCACATATAATTCTAACTTCTTTTGTCAGTGACAAGATTATTTCATTCATCCTTTGTAGTGTAATTTGTATACTTTTCTTAGGACTATAGAATGAAATTGTTTTGCATAAGTCATTTTTCATTACATCCCAATATTTGTTTTCTCCCCTCTTCTCTTGGTTCATGTACTAGTTTTTTGCAATAGGCGATAAGGTCCAATAGAATAATTGAGTGTATAATCTATCATTATATTCTTTCTTTTAATATATTCCTTGATATAATTTTACAAATGTTTCTCTTGTTCTACTTAACCATAATACTCAAGTATAACCTTCCAATCTCCTTCCTTTGGAAGCTATCTAGTTTCAATCAAAATTGTAAAGGCTTTCCTAGTTGGTATATTCAACTTACGAGTGTAACACCATCTTACAACATTACATACTAGAGTGTCCAGTAATGCTTCTAATCTTAAATCTTCATTTCCAAATATTCTC
The DNA here is from genome assembly GCA_007258455.2 of Sequoia sempervirens. NCBI lineage: Eukaryota > Viridiplantae > Streptophyta > Pinopsida > Cupressales > Cupressaceae > Sequoia > Sequoia sempervirens. Next base: position 608,849,032 of record VDFB02000015.1, on the reverse strand, counting down.
TTGAAGCCTTCTATATAGATTAGTAGATAATCTTCCAAATGACCTATTATTTTGTGGAATAAATTGATTGAAGATTATTGGGAAGGTAAATTAAATAATTAGTGCTATTTAATTAATATTGGAAGGGGATAAAATCAGGTGCAATTAAGATGTAGATGATTTTAGGTGTTTGTAGTATCAAAAGGAAACCCTACTCTAGCACAAAGAGGATGTCTTTTTAGGGATTCCATGGGCCAACTAATTTGTATAACAACATTGGATTTCAGCAAAGGATCAAATAATATGGTTAAGGCCAAATCCATGCTATTGAGGTTCAAGTTGGTCATGGAACATGGATGAAAAAAATAGGTTAAAAAGGACTCCATTATTATTGTAATTGTATGAATTGTGGAGGATGTAGAGCTTAGATGTTGGAGACTTTAATTTCTTGCACCTTAGAACTAACATGCAGTTTTGAAAGTATCCATTTCAGCCACTTTAAGAGAAGCAAAAATTATATGGTGGATTGGGTTTCAAATTAGGGAATATAAGGGAGTAGGGGATAGAGGTAAAAATTGGTGCAATCATTTTTTAGGAGAGGCCATCTCCCTATTAGTTAAGGGCTTATAATCTTGAGCTTGCTTCTTGACAATGGGATCATGTGATAAGGGTGATAGTGATACAAAATTATACCACTAATGTATGGTGCAATGATTGCATAGGGAACAACTGCCATACCATTTAGTGATATTAATGTCTTCCATGTGAAACATTTCAAATGTTGCATTACTTATTCAATATTATGAATAGTTGGCCAAAGTGTGTGAGGGAAAAACAATCTTTTATTTAGCCAGCCCTACATTAGATGGCATCACATCCGCCTACTAGACTCTATATGCCCTATATGGAGTGTCAGTGTAATAATAACTAGTTTTAATGCCAATTGAAGCTAGTGATAGTAATGGAAGCAATATGGGAAGATGAGGGAAAAAATGGAAGATGAAATAAAACATATCCTTGGTGTAGGGAAGTCAAGTGTGGATAGAGTAATATAATAGATGCCAAATCTTTTTTCTTTTCCATAAGGGCATCTTAGAGTGTTAATTCATAACTAGATTAAAATGTTGACCCATTCATTTTGTGCTACTTGCATGTCGCCCCTTCAATTTAATCATGTGGGAATGAAGTGTAAGCATCATTTTCTAAAGTCATGAGGATTTGAGCCTTTGGCCAAATTTTATCTTTGATTGTATCATCTCATTGAAACTTATAAAAACAATAAAACATGAATCGAGTGATCGTGATGAAATATTGAGCAAAAGTTTGTTGTAAAACAAAAGACAAGAGGATGTACTATTCCTTTTTTATCTTTTGAAAACTACATTTCTTGCTTTTCATTTCCACCTATGAAAGCTACAAAATTGACTCAAATGAAAGTATTCTCATAAATTTTGACAAAATTATAAGAGAATATCAAACAAGACATGTTGCCTATGTAGGGTTTTTGAATATTACCTAGGGTCATTCATGCACTCAAAACCTACAAGAAGGTTAGTCTCCATAGCAAGATAGGAGTTATTGTAAGCATAACCAATCTCAAAATTAAAGCATTTTGACTTACATAATTGAGAGAAAATTGAGCTCTAACCCTCTAGTGGTATATTTAACAAAATTAATTTGTAAAGAGCTTGTCAAATGATGATGATGGAAAGTGCAACAAGGTGCGTCCTTGCCCTAGTTAGATATGAAAAGAAATTTTGTGTAAAACCAACTTAAGATTGAAATTTGGTGAAACTATAATTAATCATTAGTGAGGATACATAGAATATGCATGTAATTTTCAGATCTTAAAATTTGAATGCTTTTAACATTTATTTTTTAAGTGTTTATAATTTTTAAATGTGACCTAAACCCCCTTAAAAACCCGTGACATCTGGTAGCCATCACAAGGGTTTCAAAACCACTGCGACACTCTTGCAAAAGCCCCATAATCTTCAGATTGTCAGCGGCTATTGCAAGACCGATTTTGAGATAATTTCAAACTTACAAAACAGCTGCCTTTTGTCAAGAATGTTGTTTCGATCAGAAGGGGGAAAAAGGCTTATTTTTAATTGTTAAGTTTTGGAATTTGGACTAATCAAGCTTTGGCATGGAGATTACATCGAGTGGAATCTAGGTAGAGAGCAATCGTGGTTCCCAAACATTCTTGATGATAACTGGGCGATTCTTCACCCAACTCAACCCTCTATCCAAGATTGCGTTGTGCAATGTTCTCATCTACTAGGATGCAGAAACTAACACTTTTTCGTTCCCACAGTCATAAGGTGAGTGGATTAAGATATCTACACTGTTTTCATTATCAGGCATAGATTAGTTCTGAGTGATCTTAGGGATCACAAGAAGGCTAGCCTATGGCTGGAGTTCTTGAGTGATAAGAGTGGATGCTGCAGAAAATTTTAACTCTTTGAAAGCCATTAAGGTGATCCTTGCTATACACTAGTTAGTGACAAGGGATCAATTAGGTTTCTTTACAATTTGGACCTTATAGTTCAAGAGGTCAGCTTACACGATCAATGGGGCAGTTGGGTTGTGGACCTCCTTGTCCACACATACAAAGACCTGTACTACAACTAGGGGAGAGTTTGCAAGCTTCTCTTATGGGTTGGTTCTTGGATCTTGTTGCTTCATAACAAGGGTGGCAAGGGATAGATGAGAGAGCATTTAGGTTGTGTGCCTAAGATTCAAGAGGGGAGTATGTAAGGTCCATTTCCTTCTGTCGTCCCACTCACATCTATTGTGTCTTATTTTGGGATACTTGATACTACTAAATTTGTATATTACTACCTTGATACATGACAATGATAATTAAGATGATGTAGGTGGATGTTTGATTTAATTTATGGATATATGATGTTTCTTGGAGCATGTTGTTTCATAATAGGGGTGACAAGGGATGGACAAGAGAGCACTTAGACTGTGTGCCTAAGATTCAAGAGGGGAGTATGTAAGGTCCATTTCCTTCTATCAACCCACTCACACCTATTGTGTCTTATTTTAGGATACTTATACTAGTAGACTTGTATATTAATACCTTGATACATGACAATGATAATTAAGATGATGTAGGTGGGTGTCTAATTTAATTTATGGATATATGATGCTTAGATAGTAACATTAATTCTCATTTGTATTGATTTGATTTGAGTTATATTGAATAGCCATGCTTATATGTGATATTAATTTTAATTCTTAGATTGTTTTAATAAAAGTTTATATGTTATTTTAATTGAAGAATGATGGAAATGAAAAGTAAAAATTGTAGAAATGAATGTTTGAATATTAGATTAAAATTTGATATGATTTAATTATAATAATAAATTTGTGGTTTACACATGAATAATGATTTACAAAAAATGGATGCAAAATATTATTAAGAGATGCATAAATATACAATATTGAAATCAATCATATTGAGATGTAATTTTGATACTAACTATTAAGATAAGTCATAATTACCATGTATTTGATTAATCTTAATTTTTATGAATGAATAGTGTAATTGTATTCATGTTGATTTGAATATGTATATTTTAGATGTATTTAATGTATGTATTGAGTGTGCAAGTATATCAATAAGTGTGCAAATAGAAAGAAAAAAAAGAGAGATTGGTCAAGAACTTTAACTATCTCCCAACTTCACCTTGTGAAGTAATGCGTATTTGATCATGATTTTCCAACTATATGAATTGTTTTTGGTCTATGAGTAGTCTAGGACCCCTTTTGTTAAATATTGTCAACCCTTAAGTGTGTATGCTTTATTTTCATAATTGAAATTATGTATATTTCATGTGATATTTTGAAATTCTAAAATGTTATATTTTTAGTGTAACCTTAGAATTGCATAGGATCATTTTTTTAAAGAAAGTAATATGTCAATTGAATATTTTTATATAAAAATAGCCCACTTGACGAAGTACATATGGGTAATACTATGTGGGATTTGTATTTGGAATTGTTAGGTGAGTTTAGTAATCACCCACTCGCTAAGGAAAAACAAGTAATTAAGAGGCATGAAAGAGGCTTGTGTGTGGGTTATCTAAGTCAACCCTTCTCCATATTTTTGTGTAAATGAGTACACATGGAAAAAATTGGGTTACATTTATGTTTTGAAAGAAATGGTTGTGTATACATGTGAGAGGCCATGTATCCTCAACCTATTAGATGAAAATAGATGGCATGGTGCTCCCATATAAGCCATCTTCTTTAGACTAATTTTGCTTATTTTTGTTTAGATATTTTTTTTAAAGAAAATAGTGCTCTTGAAAGCTCTAGCTACTTTGTAAGTGTTTTTCGAAACCTTTGGTGGGTAAGATTGCTTTGTTGGAGTGCGAAGAAGGGGAATCAAAGAAGAGTCTTCCACTTTACTGAAGCTACCTTATGATGTAAGCATATTTCATGTGTATTTTCTTCTTTCTTAATATATGTGAAACAAAGAGGAATGCTTTGAATTTTTGTAGGGGAATCTAGAATGAATGTGAAAGGTGTTTCATGAAATGGTGCTCTTTTATTATTTTCTTGTGGGTGACCAAACATGAGTGCTCTTTTATTGTAAGATATTGAATCGATCCCTCTCATTGTCCTTATTTAACTTTTTCGTTTATGTTATAATCAATTGGTTTTAGATCTCTAACTTGATTGAGAAAAAAATATGTTTAAAGGGGTTGATAGAGGTACATAATCTTCTTATGGGAAGCATTTTTACCAATCTATTAGCATTTGGAAAGATAAGTAACTAGCATTTGGAAAGATAAGTAACTTGAAATTGCATTGTGATTTTGGAATTGAGATGCATTGGATGGTAGTGTGGAAATGGTAGATGACATTGTGAATCATGGTGTATGATGGTGATTTGTGATTTTACTTGGGTTTGAGACCTTCACTATGATCTTGCATGCTTCTTATGGAGGTTTTTCCTCTTCTCTTCCTCTCATTTGAAACAAGGAATTGATTCATTGTGGTTCCCCAACTCATTTTGACATCTTGTGACATTGGTCATAAATTTATGGTAAGTGTGTGTATAACTAGTTCTTGATTTGGCCTTCTTGGCTTGAAAGTTGGCTAGAGCCGTGCATGTGCTTGATAAGATCATATGGAATGGAGGTGAGAACTTCTCGTTGGCTTGTTCATGCTTGGAGTGAAGACACTTAGAGATTTTGGCACTATGAAGATTCTTATCCCTTAATGGAAGATGCAATCTCTTTCAAATATATTTTTGTACACTTCAAATGTATATTATAAGTTAGAATGTTGTACTAATTTATTTTAGGAGTGAAATAAACCTTGAATTTATAATGTGAGTAAATCTACAATGAACAAGACATAATATTCTCATATTTCATGTAAATGATTGAGAATACTTTTGGTAAAATCTATACAGTTATTTTTTTGCATTGACTTTTTGAACCATAGTCCATTATCCATCATCAAGGTGAGGAAAAATATGATAGGATTGCAAACTTATCTCAATAAATAAATAGGGAGGTCGACAATGGGAAAATATAGAATGAGAAACAAGAAGAGTGGAGAGAATTAAATTACAAAGAATTTGCAAGAACAATAAAATAATACCCATCTAGAGAATCGATAGGTAACTATAACAAGGGAAGAAAGAGATGAATGATCCCATAAAAATTGAAAAGAAAAGTAAGCATAATATGAGTAAGAAGCAAAAAGCACATACAAATTAAACTATAAACTAACACTACACAAATATGTAGATGAATATTTGCAAATAACATAAACAAGACAAAAGGGAGGAAATATTATATAAGTGAATCTTTTGTTTTCCATACCCCATCAATTTCATCATCTCACTTACACACACCACATATATATTTCCTCTAGGGTTTTCATTCTTTACGGTTCAAAACTTGCATGCACAACTCCACAACACCACACTAGAGCATCACACACTTCAAACTTTCCTCAAGCTTTGTGAGGTTGAAAGAAACCACCTACGGTACTAATTGAGACAATCTACCAAACAACCTACTCCATTTTTCTTCCTTAGAACTTCAAATCAAAACATCCAAAGATTAGAAGTGTTTCCCAAGCACCCAATGGAAAATTCAAGATCTAAACACAAAGAGAAGCATTCCTAGAAATTTTCAAGGCACTATGAGACCTCAAAACCAACATAAAACAACAAAAATAACTAGCACCAACACCCAAGTGATGCTTGTGCTTGGGAGGAGAACCCATCTTCAAAGCTAGTGGCTTGTAGGGTGTTTGATCCCAACACTTGTGTACCATAGGCTAGAAAATAACTAAAAATTTCCTCATGTCCCTAACTCTTGTTTCCTTATTTCCAAATCATCAATCATATTATGATTTTTTGTAATGCCCCCTTCTCAAGCATAATCAGTTTGAGAACAATTACCCTATTTTTTGAGTTTTCTTGTAAGCTAATTGGTGGGCAAGGGAGAACTCCAACTTTCTTAGAGAGAATAAGATTGATCAAGCAATGGTTTTTATCATGGTAGTGAGTTCAAGTGATCTTGGTAAGCCTCATGTGGTCTCATAATGCGATTTTGTCTTTTGGAAGCTCTCTAAACTTCTTGGAGAAGCATGTTATTTTTAGATTGATGTCAAGTTGCTTTGATTCATCATTCAAAGTCCTCAATAATCTTATGGTATGGTCAAAAGTTCATATTTATCTCATTTTGATGCTTTTTGCAACTTGGGTGATTCATTAATATTAAATAATTAAATTTAAGTTGTCCTAAAGAGGATAAATTAAGAAGGGCAACTAAAGTATACTTATTTATTAAAAAATTATTTTAAATTGTACCTTTAAAGGGGATACGTAGGCACACATAGGACTTTTTCTCTCATAAAAAATATTATCTAATTTAAAAAAAGAGCTTTTGGAGGAAAATAAAATTATTATTTTATTTCTCCCATAGTGTTATGAAAGGAGATTGAAAGCTCAATGTTGAAGTTACATTTGATATGATTTTTGATTTAGCATTTGAGAGAACTTGTGTTCATCTATGATTTTCTTGAGGATGAAAACCCTCTTGAAAATATTAGTTTCGGGGATGAAAACTCCCCTAGCTAGTCTTGGTGGTTTCATACAGGAGCCATAAATGTGCTTGAAAGTGAAGTTTCCAATCTTGTTGATAATGGCTACATTTGATGTGTTTTGGTTAGTTGATTTGTAGAGTGTGTTTGATGTTTTTTTGGCAAGTTTCCTTTTTTAGTGAAGGTTTGAAGTGATGGAGTTGTTGGCTAGTCGTACTATCCCCTATGCTAGTCATAATTCTTCATGGGTTGTACCTACAAGAGTTTTCTAATCTTGTTTAAAGTATTGATGCAAATCATCATTGTTCCCTTATTGAACAAAATTTTTCTTGTTGCCTAAGCTATAGAGAGTGAAGCGTGAAGTTTTAGCAGGTTGTACCATTGCATGGGTTAGTTGTACTAGTTGGTGAGGGCATGTGAAGTGAGGAATGGTTTTGCACCCTTTAAGGGGGTGTGTCATATTGACAAGTCGTACATAAAATAAAAATTTAAGTATAAGGAGATTTACTTCCTTATACTTTGTTATATTTCATGTATATAGTTTCAGGGTGTTTGAGATGAATTTCAAATCTTTAGGAGTGATTCTAGTTTTTAGAGGATCATATAATTTTTCAGTCAATCAAATTTCAATAATTAGCAGCTTTTAATGTATTCTTAGTGTGTTCAATTCTAATTTGGCAATTTATTAATAGAACCAAGTGATATCGGATCTGCAATTAGCTTCTAATGCCATCTATCAAAAGTATACCTTTGTTGGACATTTGAATAATTGTTTATCTATGCCATTTGGTTTTAGTTGGGTTGTTGCAACAATATTTATTTGTGATCAAAACTTTATACCAAAATATATCAGTAGTGTATCTTTCTATATAATGTTATGTATTGCATTGGATATTTTGCAATACCCTAGATGGTCGTACCGTCAACGGCTTTGTCTAGCACTTTAATGTATTTTCTTACCCTATTGAATAAGTGGAAATAGATGAGTTGTGTAATTACACTCTATTAAATAAGCGAGAAGTGTCTATGCCTAATATAATTGCACTTCGTTGAATAAGAGATAAGTGTTTTTGCTTATTGTAATTGCACTTTGTTGAATAAGCAAGAAGTGTCTGCGCTTACTGTAATTGCACTCCTCTGAATAAATGTAGAAGTGTTTCCTATCAATTCTTGCATCAAACACACTCCACTAAAGAAGTGAATATTTGGCTAACTATGTCACCTTGTGTGCTTCAATTGATTAGATTACTTCATTTGTTGCTTTAAATAATTCGGTGTTCTATACACTATGTTCTCACCTTGCCCATCTTGAGAATTGAGTGATAAGAAAGTGATGACATTGCATTATAATATTGCTTCAATTGAAATTTTCAAAAAAAATTGGGGTGATTATTACATTTTCAAATTTCTAAGGACACAAATTCTTCACTTTCCTCTTGCTAGTTCCTATTTTTTTCATTCTTGATTGTTTACATTTATTTGTATAAGTTATGAATTTGAAGTCATTTATGTATTTCTATTGAATTTCACTACTATGTTTTAGATTATCTTGAATTAACTAGTGTATGAAAGAGTTTAGCATAGGTTAGGGTTTTTAAACATGAAAACAAACTAAACAATTTAATGTTCCTAAGAACTTATATTTCAAATTGTTTTATTGCATTTGATTAGTTTGTTTATGTCTTCAATGGAGAGATTTATGTTTGGATATATTGATTTGTTGTTTGTGTATTATTTGAATTGTTGGAAATGAAAATAAGATTGCATTAATTAAAAATAATGGTAAAACAACTAATCCAATACCTATCTAAAGAGTCAAATCTAAAACTAATCTATTCTATTGCAACTTAATAACCATAAATATTTTTACTAGTAGAAATCATAATACTAAACATAATCTTGATTTTCAACAATATGCTTTAAACCATGTGCAAAATTTGTTGATATATGATGTTAAACCTGTTGAGAGTTGTCCTCATAAAGATGTCAATCTTTAGAGTTCCTTGTGCACAAACCGACTAAATTAGCATCTAGACATGGGAGACATATTTTAGGGTGTTTGGAAGCATTTAGAATGAAGAAGAAAAGAAAAGATTAAGTAAATTGCCTAAGGTTGCACGTGAAAAACCTAGTGAACTACTTGCATTTTATGTGGAAAAAAATTATATTGTCTCTAGGAATTGTTAGCAATCTTCCAATCTCTTCCGAAACAACAGCTAGTAGAGGATAACATAGAGTTTAGGTAAAAAAATCAAGCTAGAGATGTTCATAATTGATGGCGGTCTCCTTGATTATAGTGTTGGCTATACTACAAAGGATAGTTTGTTTAGACTATTTACAAGTGTTTGAGCCTGGCTTCTTCCCCGCTTAAATAATTGATTACAATTGAAAGATCTAATTTTCACTTCATTTGCTTCTTTACAAGTGTTTGAGCCTTGACTCTTGTTTGAGAATTCTTCTTTTAATGGGTTATGTCCAATTAAAAATAAGTTTTTAGAGACTTGGCATAAGTTTGATGTTTATCGAAAAGAATTTGCATTGGAAGAAGAATTACAGGTTATTGTTAAATTACAAGTGTAGCGGGGTTGTGAAGAAAACAAACCGCTTTAAATGGGTGCTTCTATTGTTTATTGAATCTTGTTGCAAATTCCATCCAATTAATTGACCAAACTAGATGGAAGTTCGCTGGATTTTGTAAAATCAAACATGATAAAAATTATGATGAAAATGATCAATACAATGAGTGACTCTTTGTTGACATTGATGTGCTTGTGTTTATTAATCATGAATTAGAAAGGTCGTTGCATATCCATTAATGTGCTTACGTTTATTCATGTGACTCTCATGTCATGGTTCTTAGATAGCAAAAGATATAATGAGTGGCTATTAGAAATTATCAAAGGTTTCCGAGTTGGAGCTTCTAAATTTGTGCCCACTAATAAATTCACATGTCTCCGTTACCATTTCACTCATATTGAAATATACCTTCTAACAATTTCCAGACATTTCCGCAGTCATTTTGCATTTTTATTTAGTATTTTTTACAATACAATATTTAATAAAATAACTAATAATTGACCTTTTGAATTTTATGGATAAAGTATTCATAAAATAATATTAAAAATACCATTCACTTGATAAAGAACCTGGAAAAGTTTCCAATCTGATAGCTTCCATTTGCTACTGCCCCGACCCTTTGTTGAATTCTTTAATTTAACATTGCAGCTCCTTGAATCATACCTTTTGTCAGCAGCAAATATCATCCAAAGACTACAGCATTGTAACTCCCTTTTATTCTTTGTCATTTCCTCTTGACACCTGGCAGCTGGAGTAACGGGAAATTCAGATAAAACAATCAGAAAAATCTCAATTTCAATGTGAGTCACAAACTTGGGATAGTGCACAGCCTCAATTCCCATAAACAAAATCTGCAAAGTATGTATTTTTTTTTTTTTTAAAAAGGTGCAATGCACCCATAATATTAGGGGTAAACGCTTTTTTTGACCGGAGCTATGAACCGGATACAACAAACCACAAGAAACAACCAAACCCGCGAGCACAAAGGCCCAGCGAAGGCACAAGGCCTGTGAGCACTTTGGCCCAGCGAAGGTTTGAACCCTGGTGGCCGTCACTACAACCAAGCGACTTGACCACCGAACCACGCCCTTATCGGCGCAAAGTATGTATTTGACCAGCAAGGACTTTAGAAAATATTCTCACTCCCTCTCGCCCAGGTCACCTCCCAAGGCGTTTGATAATAAAATATTTTCAAGTCTCCTTCAAGGCTGCGTAGCTCATCCCTCTTCATGTTTCGTTAGATTCAAAAAATAGAAATGGATAGAGATGGACCGCTACGGGTGGTGGGGTCTTGGACCCCTAATATTGACATGGTCCCATGATCCTTCACCTCACTAGCAAAAGGTTGGTCAAATTGGCAAACTACATCAAAATTCACTGACTGACTTCAAGTGAAGATCTCAAACTGCTTAGAATCTTTTCTTTTCGCTGGCGGTCTTGTGCTGTCCCTAGATCCCATAGACTGCTGTGGCCTCATGAACGTTATTAAAATATTTCATTTCATTTCATGCCTTTGCTGCTTCAAAAGTGTACGGCCCGCTTCATTCTGAGAGTGCCTTAACTGCAGAAATAAATGAAAATATTTTTATATATTTTTATTTATTTTTATCTATTTGAAGTGTGATACCTGTCACAATCCGTAAAGTCTAATTTTGTCTCTGTATGAAGCCAACACAGAAAACTAGAAGATTTTCGCCCTCTAGGATAAGGTTTCGTCCTCCACGAAAATATGTTGAACTTCAACTCTACAAAGGGTTTCTGAAATTTGTCAATGTTTTTTTTTAATATTCATCTTTTTTCATCTTAATTATTAATTATCTTTTTTTTAATTAATATTTCTTTTATTTGAATATTCATCATTTTTCATTTTTCATTTTTTGATTTGTTTTTTAGCTCAAAATAATAATAATTAATATTTTTTAATGTTATAACTTAGACATTTTGTGACAACTTAATAAACTACTATTAGCTTTTATTCCATTGTAAATCTTCCCTTCAGTCTACGGAACATAGAAATAAGCTTCGGTTTCTCTGCTTCTACTCAGTTCAAAAAGGGAGACATTACACATATAGTGCTTAAGTAGGTTCTTTCTCCTCCATCTTGTAGCATAAACTTACATCTATCTTTCCATAAATGTACTTCACAAGGGCAGAATGGTCTCTTGATAATTATCATGTGTTAGCTCCATGGCAGGGCATGTCCTACATTTTTTCAGAAAAGGTAAACATAGCTAGAGTAAAATTTAAAGTGTGCATACACAACAAAACGGATTTAGATGTGGTTGCAACTGCTCCAGACTGTCTGTATTGATCAATTTTAACTCGTATATACTTGATTTTGATGATAAATGAATCCATGGTATACATTGCACAAAGTTTCTAAAGTAGACCAAACGTACAAAGGCCCCTCACATGCATGAGATAATTTCAGCCTCAGAAATATCCAGACGATTAATGATGATCCCAGATGCATGCTATGTAACAGCAATTGCATTTGACTCACTGTTAACAATGTGATCTTCATCCAATTCAATAGGAACTTTATCAAGATCCAACTCTGGCTCCAGAGCAATTAATTCATTTGATTTACTCGCCAAATGTGCAATGCTTACCCTCCCCTGTCTCTTGATGTAGTCTGCAACAGCCTTCATTTCCTCTAAAGAAATGTATATGTATTTGCCTCTATCATCCATAACTCCGTAGAGCCGACCTGAAAATTTTCACCTTCCCAAAGTGTAAGAATTTCTTTATTATCCTGATAACTAATATCCTAGTTAAGATAACATAGGTAAATTTAGAACATGTACGTTTTCCAAGATGAAATTTCAGTATCTTACTAGAGTACCTATTCCAATGCTCACTTACCCATTTTTTCCAAGGCAAATATTCGGTTGATGCAATCCTGCAAACCAATAAACAATTAAAAAAACATAATAATTGCTTACGATAAGTTTGTATTGCATAAGCTTCTTTCTAATAGTCTTTCCCAGATATAGTTTGCTGTTATATTTTTTAACAACTTGCACAAGCTGTTCTTTCAAATGTAATTTCCTTGTATTTTGACAGAAAGGAGCAGACAGTAACAACCATTACCTAGAGGAAAGAAACGAGTTACAACTTAAAAGTTGTAGTAACAAGAATCGGGAACATTTCAATAAAATATAGCTGAGATTCATTTTCTTTCATATGTAAGTTCACCACTTGAATGTTTGAATTTGCGATTCTTGAGATTTGACTTGCAAAGTTAGACTATTTTCACTTCCCCATTTTGGGTTTTATTAGGACGGATTTCAAGCAGTCCAAAAAGTTAACCAGTGGGTCAATTTATACACCTTTCACATCAATATGATCAATTTACTTTATGTCCTATTAATAGTTTTCTGAACTTCTTCAAAAAATCTTGGCAATAAGTAAAACAAATAGCAGGCTGAAATCAAGGAGAGCGGGAAGCCTGCTTATTGTAATCCTTTATTTTTAGTAAATATAACATTTCCAATTTAATGCAATCATCTTTTTTTTACACGACACATTATCAGCCTATAATTTGAAACAATCAATTAAACTGTAAATAATTAATTGGAAATCAGCTAATCGGGGCATTTTTATTTCAGACTTCTTTGCACCTTGCAGTCAACTCAGATATTTTAGAGACAACTTACAATGTGCAGGCTAAAAAAATTAATTTACTTGAACAAAGAATCTAATTGCGTTGGATTTTAATCGCTTTCAGCATTTCTTAATTTAAAGCCAGGTTCTCACAGCAAAACCAAAAGAAAAATGAAATAAGTGGAAAGAAAGCATAAGCAATTAATCACTGAAATCCTAGTAGTTTGACTAGTTGCTGTTTGTAAAAATTCTGATAATATCACTGCCATTGTCAGAAATTGAGATTTTCAGTGTTCCCCTCAGTCTCTCATGCACACAAACATGTGCATGCATCCACATGCTGTCATTATGCAAGCCATTCTCAATCGTCTCGTATGAGCATTGTAGTGCCCCATTTGGTGGCCCCTTTCTCTTGAATACAGTTTAGGATTTTCTAAAAGTGTAATCATGAACACATAACCATGTATTTCATAGAGATCATTACTTTCACTTAGACGCATTTAACAGGCCAACTCTATAAACAATATTAGTTGTGATTTGAATTATGATATGAAATGAATAGGTATCATTCAATGGCATTGTCTATATCTGTAATGTCCCCATTTTTTGATGTCATCTCTGGATCAGTTTGGATTTAACACACTTACTATTTTTAGTAAGTGCTATATTTAGTAACTGGTTTGACAGGCAGAGCAGTGTAGGGTTTCTTGTTCAGGCAACGAGTGGAGGTTGTCCGATGAGCTTTAATGTCTTGTGCCAGTGCTTTTTGTTGGGTATTTTGGTGTTTCAGGCGTGGCTTTCTATTTTTAGCAGGGCCAGTATGGTGCTCATTGTCGACAGTGAGTCTTGGTGCAACATCAGAATTTCTCCAGTTCGAGCCATTGGAATGCCACTTGCTATTTTTAGTACTTAGTAAAAATAGTAAGTCTATTTTGAGTAACGGGACTTGGTAAGACTTTAGCACCACAAATTCAATTGATATAAAGTTGCTTAGGCAAAATCATTTTAATATTTGTTTTTTGCTTCGAAAAAAGGTCTATTATAAAGTAACTTTATAATTTAATGTTGAGGGGTCAAAAGGGGCCAAAAAAGGACCATGGCGCCTAGAGCAATAACTTGAAGTTGTTTTTTAAACAATTATAACATTTTAAAATGCTTATTTAATCTTGGGCCCCCAAGCATGGAGGTGATCTAAAAATTAAAAGGGAAAAAAGCTAATGTTTGGAGGAGATGTATTTTAAATCAAAATTTAATTACTTCAAAAGTGGTGTTGGTTTTAGGGCAAGCCTTGGTCACCCTAATTTGATATTGAAACTTTTATTCTTTTAGAAGCTTTCTTTTGGTATGGATGAAATCGTCGACAAAGGGAGATGTTGGTATTGTACCAGAAGGTCTAAAGAACAAGTTTGAGGACGAAAACCCTCCGATTCGAAGACTGGTTTCAATAGTGAAAGACTTGCTCAAGCTGGTGTATTGGTGGTTTCATTTCAAGAATCACATCTGGGCAAAAAAAAATGAAGTTTAATTAGTTCTCTTGAAGGATTTCAGTTAGGTTTTGTTGTGATTATGCTTGGATTCAGTTTGGTGTTAATTTTTGATGATTTTGGAGTGTTCTAAATCAGTTTTTGGGCACTTACAGTTCTAGACCTGATCATGGTTTTTGCTCACAACTTTCAAAAGGCTCGAGGGTTGCATATGGGTATTGTTTCAATGAATGTTTCTTCCTTGGACGATTCTAGCAAGCTGTTATTTGTATTTTTTGAAGGTAAGATTGAGTTTAAGGTCAAGTTGACCTCTTACAGGCAACGCCCCATTCTGGGGTTTACTTTAGTTTGGTCGTCCCTAGCAGAGGGTGAGCTTTCAGTCATAAAGGAGTCAAAGAAGGGCGTCTTAGCCCAGCTTGAAATCGAGCTTGAGGTCTCAGTCAATGGTGATGAACGTTGTTATTGAAGAAGACTAAAATCTGCTGTCTTGGAGCTTTTACCAGTGAGGATTGGAATTTATAAAGGAGGTCGAATTTTCTAAGGGAAAGGCCTTGCTGGGTGGTGAAGACTTAGCTTATAGCTGCTGGTGAAGCGATTTCAGGTGCCTTTAAGATTGATTTTCAATTTTTCTTGAAGCTGGTAAACATGGAGGTTTGAGGTGATGTTCTTCTTGCTGTATTTGGTTATTTTGAAGAGCCCTTTGCTGCTGCTATGACTCTTTTTTCCAGGTCTGAGGTCTCATTCAAATTCTGATATTTAAGTTTGTAATCTGCTCTCATTAAAATCAGTGATTATTCTGTGCATTACTGGGAATGAATGTTATTTTATCTGTTAAATATCTTGTATGATTCCTATGCAACCATTCTATATTATTTGGCAACCTTATATCATGTATGGCATGTGAAAACTTCAAAACAAGCAAATCAGAAAACAAACACAGAACCTTGCAAACAGCAGTTGGAGACAAACTAAAAACAAAACAAAAAATATTTGGGGTTGGTCATTACAATATAATAGATGCAAAACACAGTATCCATGAGTCAAAACCTGCGGCAAGTAACTTGCTGAAGGTTGTCTTAAAAACTTGCAACATTTTTTTGGTTTAAAACTCGTTAAAAATTTGTTGAAACTTGTTGAATGGGATATAAAATCATTTTAGCTGCCTAAAGTTAAAAACTCATTGTGATTTTTGCATTTCACAAACGTGAATATGCAGGTTTTTTTGCATTTTGGGCGACAACCAGTGGAGATTTAGGGCACCTTACTGGCAGCAAATTAGGGCACACAAATACACAGGTTTTCTTTGGATTTTATCTCAGTCACTTTCAAACAACTTTATTCTGAGAATCCAAAAATTTTATCAGTCACTTTCAAATAACTGTATTCTGAAAATTGTAGAAAATGAGAAAATGTAATCTCTGTGTGACTTTAAAACGACCAGCACAATCACTTTCAAAAGTTTCAAACAATTTTAAGAATTTTTGTAATGTTCGCTGGATTCCTTTCTATGTTGAACCCTGAAAGTGTTGAAAATGTAAAAGTAATCAAATCTCAATCAGACTAGGAGCCTAAAAACTAAGGAAATTCTAAGTGTAAGAATTCTATTTTAAATTCTAAGTTTCCAGATTTGATCTCTTATGCTGAATGTACTGATTGCAGAACATTTATGAATTTCAATGTCTGCATATCAATGAAAGAGCAATGCTAAATATCTTTGGAGACCCGCCTCTAAGAGACGCGTCTCATGAGAGGACGTGTCTCCACTTGTGGAGACACGTCCGCTCATGGGACATGTTCCTTTGGGCGCGCGGGTCTCAAAGACAACCGACTAATACTCGGTTTAACAAACTTAATCCATATGCCCTCATACAAGGTGGATATATATAAGTTCCAATTTTATTTAATGCAGAATTTACTCATCATTTTAATATTTTGAATTTATGCATGCTTATAAATTCGTTTTACTTATTTTCCAGAAATATGTTTAAGGATTAAATTCGATCACACATAAATGATGATGATGCTATTTAGCAATCATCATTTATATCTGACCGAAGCTATATCCCATTAACAGAAAATTTGAAACTAAAAGTGTTGAATTTTCACAGATAAAATTCAAGCCTGCGGGTCTATGAACAATTTCACTTAAACAAATTGTAGGCTTGAATTTTTATAATTATAACTATGAAAATTCAAACCTATAGGTTGTTTTAACTTGCGATATGAACATAATTTCAATTAAGCAACCTGTAGCTGCAGATCATTTAAACTTGCAATATGAACAAAATTTTAAAAATTCATATGATTTCCAAACCCAACATTTTACTTATCTCTAAACAACACTTTCAAGCTTTAACATAGAAGGATTTATCCATTATCATCTCTTGGTTCCTTTAAAAATAAAAACATATAACACTTATTTTTTTGTTTGAAATGGAGTATATTGGCACAAATTCATAGTAGGAATGCAAAGTAATGATGACATCAGAAAAGTGAAAACACTAGTGATCTTGTAATGTAGCACACTGCACATTTCCAAATAAATGTAGACTGGAATAAGGAAATCTTTTATACAGCAATTTTTTTATTTTTCAGCATTTCCTCAATGTTGCATGCTAAATTTTATGAGTTGTGCCTCCCCTTTGAGCAAATCAACTTTTTGCTTCTGCAACTCCAAGGTTGCATTTTTATAGCCTGACATGCACCATTCTATATTAGATGCACCAATGATATTTTGAGCAATGACATGCTCATCTAATAGATTACTCAATATTATCCAATGTCTCTCATTACTGGCAATGGGCACTCAAGTTGGTGACCGAATAGAAGTCCAGGTACCTTGCAATGCAAATTCAATCTTCTCAGTGGTAGGCATAGACACAATACTCACAGGAATTGTGAGTTGAAATGGCTTACAAGTTACAAATTAACACAGCCCTGAGCTTTTCTATAAATCTCAACTATAACTTGGGAAAACTCATCGATACTTGACATGAATTTGCAATTTGCCTTTGAAAACTCCGATTGTTCAATTCAAAAAAGTGCTCATTTTTTTATTGATTTGCACTATTTTTTTAGTAGTGGTGGCAGGTGAGTTGTGTATGGAAGAGTTTGCAGGTGATTGAGTCCTCATTTCAGTTCTTAGTTGGCTCTTATTCAATGGCATTTCAAAGGTGTGTAACTGTAACACATTTCCAGTTTTTGGTTTTTTGTTTTTGTGCCTTAATTCTAAATGTTTTATGCTAGGCTGCTAGGGTCTTTTGTTTTGTATTTATTTAATATTTTTTTTTTTGTAGATTAACTGTGAATAAGATCCACTCCCTTGTATATAAAAAATAAAAAATATTAACAACAATTTGAGCATCAACCCTTGAACAAGGGTGCTTTGAAAATTACAAATAAAATAGCTTTAACCAGAAATCATTACTGTTGAAATCCCTAGGAACTGCTTCCACACACACAGAACTTCTATTAAGTTTGTGACTAATTGTTGCACAACAATTGGGAATTGTTGTGTAGCAACAGAATTTGTAACACAACTGAGGACTATTGCGCAACATCTAAAGATTTGTTATGCAACAACTAAAAACTGTTGCACAGCAATTGCAGACTTGTTACACAACAGCATAAAACCATCTTACACAACAACTATAACTCTTCTCTGAAACACCAAACACCACCCTAGGGAAGCAAAACAAGAATCATCTCCCAATGCATCAACAAGCAATTATCTAGTGGATATTGCAAAAACACATGCCAAAATGAAGGTGGAGTTAGAAGACAAATTGAATACGATGACCAAGGTTAATTGATTATACAGTGTTAGAAGCATAACAAGTGAGGCCATTTCCAAGAGATTGCCCCACCAATCAAGGCATTCCCAAACTCTCTATTAATGATGTGGACCCAATGACCATGGAGATGGTAACTGTTGGAAGCAAGTCAATGTAAATATGGTTGATGTAGCTAATGAGGTAAAAGTAATGGCATTAACAAGATCTCACAGAAATGAGGTAAACTCCCTAGACTTACCGACAGAAGCAAAGGTTGGTCAAAGCAAGAGCAGAGGTTGGAAAGAAAATGACTAAAGAAAGATGGCAATCCCATGTAGAGGCGACAACTATGAGTAAACTTATTATAAACATGGCTATTGTAAGGCAAGTGTTGTAAACCTTAGTACCTATAAAGGTAATAGATTTGTTAAAAGCATTCTTGAACTAAAGGTAGCCATAACAACAAATGCTCAAATTTCTAACCACAATACAAAATACACACACCCACACCTCATGTTGGATTATGCAATGTTCATTGAGGGAAAAGATTAAAAACAAAAGGGACCAATTGTGTAGCCTCCTTTGTTAGGGATGCAAGTTTTTCACAATGAACTTAGCGTGGTGGCCATTAGTCAACAACATGGAAATACAAGGAAGTACACTCTCCAATATAATTGTCAATGGTAGATTCATTTTGAACATGATTATAAAGGAAACTTGAAGGAATATCATTAACTATGATCTAGTTGCCAACCTTCCAATTGGTGGGAATGGATCAATATGACACAAAAATGCTTCAAGTACTCATGGCCCAAAATAGCACACGATTATACTGGGGGGGGTGTCGAATCAATATAATACAATCTTTTACTTTTTCAAACTAACAACAACAATAATATCAATTGCACAATATCAATAACAAGAACACACAATTTACGTGGAAACCCTTACGAGAGAAAACCACGGCAAAATATTGCTTTTATATAAATCTATTTTACAATCTTTGTAGGCACCAACCTACAAGAGACACCAATCCCCTCTTATATAATTTGTGAGCACCAACCCACTGAAGACACCAAACCCAGCAATTTGTAGGCACCAACCCCCTCTGCTAAGCACCAACTTAGCAAGAAACACCAATCTCTCATTTAGGAAGCACCAACTTTCACAAAATTCCACCTTATGAATGTTGCTTCAACAAATCTGCTCATATATACTCACTCTTCTTCACTTTCATACATCTGCATATATTCTCTTTCTCAAATCTGCATTTATTCTCCTTCACAAACTATGTCTTCTTCAATGGATGACTAACTCTTTCTATGCCTTTACAAAATTTGACTATGCAATGACATTCATATCCTCTCTCCACAATTTGATGCAATCTCTTTCAAGTCTGCATATACCTTTATATCTGCTCTATTGTTCCACACTTCTTAGTGGATGATCTTAATATATATACTATTCACTTAAATATTCTCCACTTCACAAATCTATCTTCTAATTATCTTTTATTCTTTTCTTCATACATATGTCTGCCTTGATAAAATGTTTGATAAAATGTTTATTCTTTATTCCTCAAACTCTTCTTGTGTTTATATGATTTATCCTTTTTCTAGTTCCACACTTGCTTCTTTCTCCTTAATGTTTATTCTTCACTTCTTTCTCTTCTACACACACTTCCTATTTCATTTTATATCCTCATGAAAAGGATCAATCATATGAAGGGAGGCATCCTTTCATTATTAATCACTTTTTTTACCAATTGCTGCCTTAACAATTATTTATTTTCAAATCACTCCTTTTGTCTAATAATCCTTTATACTAATCGCTGCCTTCTTTAACCTTTATCATTGCCTTTTATTACTCTTTATCGCTGCCTCTAATAGTTTTTAAAAATTGCTTTTATTAATCGCTGCACATTATTCTTCCTCAATCACTCCTTTCTTAATTGCTATTATACTTTATTGCTTGGTCGATTAATATTTCATATAGATATATGCATTTGGACTTAGTGATTGATAGAGAGGTCGGCCAGCAAAAGTAAAGGACTGTCTTGAGTATAATGAAGACACCAATATGAAGGAGGTTGGCCAGCAACAACAAAGAATAGAGTGAAGCTAAAGCGCTACAACGAAAGAGGTAACCTGTCCATTGATTAGTGGCCTTTGGCCTTTTTCTTGTACCAATGATTACCTCTTTGACATCAATGACAACAATGTGATTTTCTCCTTTAACATCAATTACAACATTTTTCCAACAGCATAATTAGGGCAAGGTTGGATGATTGCAACCAAAGCTAATCATAACTAGAAAAAGAATCTATATTCTATTGAAAATAAAGGCAAAAGATACATCATAGGTTTGAAGAATAAGTTAGCAAGTGAGGAATTAGCCTCATCTAATGAATCATCAGATTTGAGCTCAAATGGAGAATGCTTGAAAGGCTCTATTACCGGGTCTTTGTGTTTTGGCCCTCATACCCAACTCGGTCTGGTCCTAGTCTGGGTCCTTGGATGGTAGTGCCTGGGTACGCCAAGGGTTCCTCTCGGGCTTCCCAGGTCCTCTCTGGGTACTTCCCACACAGAGGACCGGGAAGTTGTAATGTCCCTTATTAAATTTGCCCTAGAAAAAGAAAGAAATGCACAAATTCACTTAATGTGCGAATAATTTACTTTAATATAAATTGCTTTAAAAGACTATAAAGATTTATTTTAATTAGAGATTTGTGTCTTGGTTCTATTTTAGAATAGCATATGAAATAAACACAACCATTATCAAACATTCATGATGCAAAATTACATAAATCCCTATTCATCAATAGTTACCCATAACTTATCACGCTTGACCTAAAATAGATCGCCTTCACCTCACTTCTCTAGACCCCATTGGAGGAGGGACACCTTACAGTGCCGAAGGCGCGTGACCAAGCTCCAAGTGGACTCCCTTAGGATTCATTGCCATCTTGGGATATCCAACATGTGCTCAAACTTACCAGCCTTTCCCTCCCACAACCATCCTCTCCTCGGTGAGCGTCAGCGAGAGAGTTTGTTGGCTTTATCTACTCAGCCAGCAGTGATAATTTATAGCAGGAATTACTGAAATATTATTGTGACTTGATTTTTTTATTAAACAAATAATATATATATATATATATGTTCCTTTAGACATGGATAGTACTTAGTGGATCAGTTAGTTGTAGTGCTTTGATACAGACACAGATTCTTCCTAATATGCACATTTGATTGAAATCATTAAACAACAGATTATTAAATTGGCAATTATATATTATTCTTTAGATGTAGCGCTGGTATTCTGTAATATCTTATCACAGATATGTTATTAAGGTTTTATTAACATGTATTCCTTTATCATGTGCGTTTGACGGGCTTCATAGTCTGTCACAGATTTGGGGCAATTAGTTATTATTTTGTATCGCATAAAAAATAGAGTGGCATCGAATTGCAATCTATATGTCCATTCTTATTTATCGAATTCTAATAATCTTCAGTGGGTGTTTAGAGATAAAGATGCATACCTGGTCAGTGGACGTCTGAACTTACTGTGCTTGTATTTTCCTTCGTGTCTCTCGTTTGCCGTGGTGATGATGCCCTTATGCTGAGCTAGGGGTCTCTTTTAAACATCTAAAGAGGCATGTTCTTTCCACCCTTAGCGTCGCACCTCTTTCCACTCGCTACCATCGCATCCTTTGGCCACAAATTGCGCCCGATGATTATCACGGTTTCATAGTCCATCGAAAGTTTATAATAATAATAATAAAAAAAACTTTTAACTCTAACTTTATTATATTTATGAATAATTCGTATAATGTTTCATATGTTTATTAACCGATATATACACATTTATCGGGGGTTATGATAGAAGCCTGAGTGGAACCTTGGGCATACCCAGGCCGTACCCAAGCAGACCTGTGCTGCAGGCACTTTAAAAACTGCAAAAAAACAATAAAAAAACACAAATTGTGAGGTCCACCAACTTGGTTTGTTTTAGCATAAAGGCAAAGTTACTTTGAATCTGTTTGTTCTGTTTAGCAAATAACCTTTTGTCAGAGTTTTTGGTGGTTGGTGCAGTCAAGGTCATTCAAGTTCAAGGAAAATTTTACACATTAGTTCAATCAATAGCAATGCTACATATCTGGCAAAAATATTTGTCAACTAGGGAGCTATGATCTGCTGAGTTAATTGTTGGCATTTCAATTCGCACCTCTGCAATGCATATTAGGAAATGGACAGCTATGCACAGTTAGACTGCTCTTCAAATTAGGAGGGGAAGCTCCCTCTTCATTGATGATGCTTAAAAGAAATACTAAACTAATTGCCAATCTTTTTATCTCAGCTGAGAGCACAAGGTTATAAAACTCTTTGTGTCGTACCTGAGGTTTTCTCTAGTTTTGCAAACTTTCAACTACAACTAGGCCTAAACTAATGACGCTTCTAATAACTCGGGTAAATTCAGAGCTTGAGAATTAGAAGTAAACTAGGAATGATTAATAACATAAAACTTAAATAAACTCGCTCCTAGCTAACACCAGAAGACTCATTGTACTTATGACGTGTAAGCTGAAATAAAGATAAAACAAGCAAATACATAAGACGAAAGTACTGAAAATAATTGAGACGGTAGACCAAAGCAAGATAGGCATAAGATTTTCTTTCTCAATATTCTCCAATGACAATTACACTTCTGGGACAGCAGATTGTAGCAAAGTAGGCTTACAATATACGATCAACCAAATTGCATAAACAAAAGTTGAACGGACACTGAATAACAAAGCAGGCAAAATAAGCTCAGCAATTTGTTATCACAATAACGGTTAAAACATAAATGGGCAAGGCTGCCCTTATTTATACACAAACAAAGGAGTAGGGAACCCTAAAATCTCATTGTTTTTAACAACTAGTCTTGCCAACATGCAAGCTTTATTTCTTAGTCTAAACAAAAGATAACTAACAATTAACTAGACTACAAACATCAGTTAACTGATTTAACTAAAAGATAATCTCCAACTATCTTTTTGATATTTCCAAAGAATAGATAAGCATGAATGAGAACAATCAGTTTAACTTGTAAAAGACATCAAGTTAACTGTTGCCTTAAGTTCTATCTCTAGAAATCTTTGCATGCTCCAACTGGTAGTTCACTCATTGACAACTTGGGATATCATATCCTCCAAAAAGTCGTTAACTGCTTCTTCATTAGGAACACCGATACTCTTTAGAACAATGTATTGTCTTTGCAACATCTTTTCACCATCCATGATCAAATTTAGAAATTATTTTCTCTTTTCAGCTGTTTCATCAAATTTTGCTAACATTGCTGCAACATGATTCAACTCACAAGCAATAGGATCACCATTAAAACTTCCACGGACAAGGTTCTGAAACTCTGTCTGTACTTCACCGAGATTGAGGTAAGTGCCATCTTCATGTTGATATTGACAAGGGATCTGTGACACAAATGTGCTTATGAACTTGAGAGTATTAGCAACCTTTTGTCTATATTCAGTCAATTCTACAGATATTCCTTCGTAGGTTTTTACTTTGAAGAGGTGTTGTTCTCTCCAAGCAAAAAGCTTCTTCTTGTGTTCTTCTGTACTGATTGAATCATAAGTTGTCCTCAAGTCGGAAATGATGATCTCATCTCTTGGTTTCCTTTCCGCAATGTTCTGCTCTGACTACTGAATCCCTGAGAGAAGATCATGGGCGTTGTACCTCAATTGGTACATCTCTACAAGCATAAATCTGCCCCTGGCGATGAATTCTTCTACCCAATCTCTCAAATGTTTTCCATAGATGATTAACTGACTTAACTGGTGTTGATCTGCATGTGATTCCAGAATTTGTGGAAGCAACAAAGTGGCTTGTGAAGTACCATGAAGGAGGTTGGAAACATACTGCAGTAGCTGTTGAATCTCAGCCTTGAGGGCTGCCTTATCTTCTCATTCCTTGAGCACTCGTTCCTTCAGATTATCTGTTGCAACCTCGAAGTGATTTACATTAGTATGTCGGGTGCTTCTTCCAAGATTGGCTTTGACAACTTTGAAGTCATCAATTTCAACCTCATCAACGTTCTCGTCTTCAGGAGGTATGGCAAACTCAAGGATGATCTCGCCATCAGGAATCTTCTCCATATGATATTGATTCTTTAGTTTCTTCTTTGATGTGTCTTGGTAGACGTTGTCAAACTCTACAAAGTTCAATTGATAAGAAGGCTTCCTTCGCTTCCTACCCAGCAAGTTCTCAAGCCAAGACGAGGAGTCTCTACTAATTTGTCTGGGAGGATCAGTTCCAGCTTCAGCAACTTCTGATGGATCAATCGGTGTTGAGACATTGCGAATTGGTGAATCACCTTTTGAATCTATATGGATAGGAGAAGGCTTCGACGATGGTGGAAGAATAGGAAATGGAGGCACGGCTTCAGCTTGAGGTATTGACTCAACTGGAACTTGTGATGCATCTAATGGGTGTTCCTGCTAATTCCCAATGGGAAACTTCATCTTTTCCTTCAAATTCCTTGAAATTTTGTTGTTTTTACTTTTTTGAACCTTTTGGAGGAATGCTCATTGCTTTCATTTTGGGCTTTGGTCTAGAAGAAGAAGGTAGAGATGTATGAACTATTGGCGGCTCTACAACTACCTTTCGTGTCCTTTTACTGCTTAGGAATAACTTGTTCTTGACAACTTGGCTTGTTCTTTCCTTAATGGAGGTACCCTCTTTGGCGAACCAATCAACTTGTGGAAGTGTTTGTTGCTCAACTTGATCTCGGGCATACATGGGAAGTAGAACTTCCCCATCATCATCTGAAAGTCCTTCCACATCTTCTGATAAGAAATCAGCCATCTATCAAAGAGTAAGTCTAGAGTAGTTGCGCTTGCGCACTTCGAACTCATCTTCACAGTTAGCCCAAAAACCTTCAATGTGGGTGCATGTGCATGATTTTGACCAAGACGAGCTGTGAAGACACCACGAGGATCATATGACCGTTTCTCCTTGAAAAGCTTGAGTCCAAACCTTGACATTTCATCGCTCATCAACTTGGCATCGGCCACTGATTTGCATCTATATATGCTCATCTCAAATGGGAAACTCAATGCAGGCTTGCATTTGTTATGCAAAAATGTGTGCACCTCATGTACTTGCCTTAGAAACTCCATGAACACGACCTCATCCGTTGGATATCTAGGTAACATGACTGGATCACCCGAGAAGCCATATACTCTTATGTAGGAATAAGGAAAATGTGGGGAATTGGATAAACCAATCAGCCCACTCTACCATTGCCAATATGGCATTTGCTGAAATCTGTATATGCAACTCATGATCAAGATCTCACACTATATGCATCAGGAATAGACCATTCACTCGCTTGTAATGCCGCTCAGATTCTGAAAACTCTAGTTGTGGGTAATGATCATATACATGTTGAACACCCAGGGTTCCAATGACAATCTGAAAGACTACGGTCTGGGTTTTGTAAACAATTCCGTGCTGAAGAGACCTAGATTGTCAGATTTTGAAAAGCCGAGTTTTTTCCAAAAGAAAAAAGATCTCCTAAAAACTAAAAAGTAGAAGTTAGCATGCAAATTTTCCGAAAAAAGCTGAGGTCTGGGTTTTGTAGACAATCTTGTTGCAAAGAGACCCAGATCGTCAAATTTCAAAAATCTGAGGATTTCTTGGACATGCATGAAAAAGTAGATTTTCTTGAAAATTATAAAATTTTCCAATCTTCAAGAGGAGCGAAGAACAAGTAGACCCAGATTGATGAAAGTTGAAAATTTTGACCACCTATTTTTGAAAAGTGATGCCCTAGAAAAATAGACCCTGAAAAAGAGAGCTTTTGTGCTTCCCAATCTCGAATCCACGGAGAACACTAAAAAATCACTTCGTTTGAGCCTTCAAATCTTGATGAAATGAAAATGGTAGCTTTCTTCTTTTGGATGTCAACCTCTAAAATAATGAAGAATGGACGCCCAAAGCTTCTTTAAATAAAGTTTGGCGGTGAAAGAAGCACTTTACTTGTAAAAACCCTAAATTTAGAGCCCACATGCAAAAATATCAGACTTCGTTTGCATCAACACAGAGAATTCCTAAAAAGTAGGGTGGCCAAAGCATGCATTCATGAAAACGTTTTGAAATTTTTTCTAAGTTGACTTGTGTGCCTTCCTTGAAATAAGGCACCCATCTCCACCAAAGTTTGGTTAATTTTTTGAAAATTTCAAATTTCACTTGTTTCTGCCTCCGTTGAAGCTTGCCTTCGACTTTGACAATCCGTCAAATTGGCACTGTTGACTAATAATCTCTGTTTGACCATGGCAATCTAATCTTTGACCACTACTGAAGTGATCCCTAGCTTTATTCTGTCATCTGATGGCGCTTGACCGTGATTGCATACCCCAAAAGTCACTGACAAAGACCAAAATGGAAGAAAATGAGTCGAAGCTAGAAAAAATCTTAAGTGTTGAACACTTGGGCACCTTCCTTGAAATAAGGTGCCCAAGTTCTCCATACTTAGTTTTATTTTTGAGATTTTCAATTTTTGCATGCTCCATTTCGCGTGTAGCTAGTGACCCCTATTTTGACGTTTCTCGCCAATCTGTGAACAACTAAGACTAAAAGTCGGTCAATCTAGCAAGCCTGATCAAATCTGAGAAGAATGATTCCTCATACAAGCCTCCGTTATGTCATTTGACTAATTTTGCGAAAGCTGGAACTGGGTCAATGAAGTGATTTTAACGTTTTCTCAAAAACGCAAAAAAAATTCTAAGGTTGTTGTCTTGGTTGCCTCCTTGAAATAAGCCGCCTAAGATTACCAGACTTAGTTTATTTTTGAACTTTACAACTTTTCTTTGACTTTTTCGTTTTTTGTGTGAAATGCCTTCGTTGATCTGCAATTACCGGCTATCCGACAGGTCCTTTGAACTGGACGATGGATTTGTTGAAGAGCTTAAACATATCTGAGTTGATCTACTACTTTTCCCAACCCGAAAATTGCTTTTGACTGCATTTGAATGGACTGACTAAGGAGATTCACATGCTTTTCGAATGCAAAAAAATTTCCGAGGCATTAGCTCATGGGCGCCTTCCTTGAAATAAGGCGCCCAACTTCTCCAGTGTAAACCATTTTTTGAAGAATTTCAACTTTCCTCGCCAGCTGTTCACTGTCTTCGTCGACTGCGTTGACTGTTGTTGTTGACGCGTTGACCGTGTTTACTGTTGCACGTGCATGATTTGCGAAAACTTGAAAAATTGACTAAGGCATTGACTACCAGGTGCCTCCCTTGAAAAAAGGTGCCCAACATTTCCAGTGTTAGAATATTTTTTGCAATTTCTAACTTATTGAAATCCCCTCCTCTGTTCACCATTTTTCAAGCATCTTTCGCCGTAGATTGATCTGTACAGCGTTTGAGACTTTGAATCTGACACCTGGCAGCTAGCCATCCTCCATTGATGACCTCGGAGGTCCTAATTTTTCTTCTGAAAAAGCGAAATAGACCCACCGGAGAAAAACTAACGTTTTGACAATTCTGATTGGACCATCTTGATCGTGACATATTTTCAATCAATCAAAATCAATTTGAGCCATTTCTGCAAAGATTCTATTTTTAGACATATTCTTAAAAAATAGGGCCGAAAAATTGAAGTCTCGGTTTTGTAGATAATTTCATTCTAAAGAGACCAAGATTGTCAGATTTTGAAAAATCTGAGATTTTCACCAACATGCGTGAATCCTTAAAAAATAGGGGCCGACATGCAACTTTCTATTTTTAGAAAAAAAATTGCGAGCATCCTTTCGACAATAAACCTAGAAAAACCCTATAGTCCATTCATCTTTCAAAAATTTCTAAAAATAGAAAATTTATATTTTGACATTTTGACCTTTTTGACTTTTGACGACAATTTTTACAAGATTTTAACCATTTTATCAAAATGCCTTAATGAAGCAAAAATTTTAATTTAGGGCATTACATTAATACAAAAGAACAATATACAACTATTGCATTTTTTGTATGTTTAAGTTCAAAGAAGGTATTGTAGCAAGAGGACAAGTTGTACTTGCTTGAAAGTTTTTGTTAGGATTTTCAACTCTCTGTCATAACCTCTTCCCCAAATGTTTGTGCAAGAAAAGTGTTTTTAGGAAAATGATGGTCATAACAATTTGAGCACGTATTGGGCACATTATGGACCAAACTGATTTTATTCTTGTTCAGGGCCTCCTCAACCATTTTTTTTCAAATTGTAAGAAGAATTTGAAGACTACTAAATTAAATATTGATTGTAATTTGAATTTCCAATGTGTAATGACATTTTGAGAATTGAGTATTCACATTTTTGCAAATTATGAATATGATTATATGAGGTATTTAAATATTCTATTTATTGGCAATTATGTTTATCATTTATGTCTAATTAATATCATTGTTCTTATAATTAAATTTATAATTTTGAACATGTTTATGTTGATAAATTCCTGTACCTGTACCCGTACCCAAGGAAAAAAAAATTGTCATATCGCTGTACCCGTACCAGTACCCGTATCTGAACCAGTACCCAAACTGGCAACTTAGTTGAAAGGCAAAGACCAAGGTACCATAGAGCCGAACAATGAAGGGGTTTTGGTGTTGCAATTGTGTTGAGAAGACATGTTTCATAAGAGAACAGACTGCTGTTTTAGTGCCAATCATATGCTTTAAAATAAATTCTCTTAGGTTAAAATAAGATAAATTTTTAAACAGTAATGAATTTTTTTAAAATCAACATTCTTTATAATGTATAAAATAACAAAATTAGTTTTTTTCTCTAATTTTTTAACCCATTGTTATTTAGTTCCCAATTTTTCTTGAGTTTTTCCTATTTTAAACCTAGGTAATTGATTCAATTTATACTTTTAAAATATCATGTCAATGTTGTGTAAATGCCATGCTACTAAGTGATAGACCATAAAAAGACCTTTGCTCCTACTGCAAAGATAAGTCACATTTTGGTTGCTTATTTCCATATTAGCCCAATTTGGTTGGTAGGCATATTGGATGGATGTGAAGAGCACCTTCTTGAACAAGGATTTGGACAAGGAGATCTACATGGTGCAGCCTAAAGGATTTAAGTTACCTAATAGTGATCATCTAGTTTTTCAGCTTCTTAAGTCCTTGTACAAGCTTCAGCACACTCCACAAGCCTAGTATATAAAGATTGACAGCATCTTTGAGATTTTGGATCCAAAATAATTCTTTTAAACTTTTTGATCCAAATCTCTATGTCAAAAGTGTTGGTGATGACGTCGTGATTTTTATTGTCCATGTTGGCAATCTTGTCATCACAAGTAGCAAGGCCACTACTTTGCAGCGAGTGAAATTTGATATTTGTTCTACTTTTGACATGGCTGATCTAGGCCCCCTACAATATTGCTTAGGTGTAGAGTTTTGGAAACATAATCATCTCATTTTTGTGGCTTACCTCAATTATGCTCCGCATCTTTTAGAATGATTATGCATAATTGACTATAATTCTTCCACTACACCTATAGAGGTGGGCTAAACTTTTCAGCCTATGATGATTCATCATTAATCAATGAATCACTCTACAAACAATTTATGGCAGGTTTGATATAATCTTACATCCACACAACTAGATCTTTGTTTTATTGTTATTTATCTCTTAGTTTTTAGCCCAACCAAATGAGCATATTTGTATTCAGTTCGAAAACAATTTGAAGGTGGGCAGTTTGAATGAGTTATTTGAGGAGGTGAGACTTCACAAAACGGCAAGTTTCTTGATCAATACTAATAATAGAAGAGCCGACATCAAAAGGAACTTGAAAATGTGTTAATGTTGCGTTCTAAGTTACTGATTTGTCCCTAGAAACCTGCAAATACGATATGGTAAGATTCGGATTCAAAACGATTCAAATTCGGACAGAATTTGAAATTCCGCCTGTGGATATGCCCAGGGTACGTTGAGCCTCTGTGGATTCTTCCTGGACATACCTAACTGAATCCGAACCGAATCCGACATGAATCCAAACGTGTGAACGCCCAAGCCACGGAAAAAGTGCCTTTTTTTGCAATTTTAAAAAAAAAATTGACTAAAAGTCGACTTCTAAATAATAAAATATTCATTCCAACCCTAATCTTTGCCTCCAAACACATCAAATAGGTAAAAACACTCTCATTTAACAATTTGTGAATGAAAAATTGCCTCCATTGCTGAACTTTCTCTCTTGCTTGCACAAGCTTGAATAGACTTGAAGGCTGATTGTTGGTTGTTCAAAGTTGATTGTTGTGCTATTCCTAAGCACTTGCAAGTGTCCGTTCGTTGCCAAGAAGATCGTAGAGCAAGATTTGTTCAAAAGAGGTAGGTTTCTTTGAAGTTTTTTTATTTTTTTCTTACATTTTTTTTAACAAATGAACTATTTTGTTTTGTTTTTAAGTTTTTGTTTTGTTCTCATTCTTTTAAGTTTTTTGGTTTCAAATTTCAATACCAAAATTATTTCAATCTGTTGTGCCTTAGGTATTACAATGGCATCCGCTTCTAACTCCTCAGGCCAATCTCGTTTCAAAATAAACCCAACCTCTCCCCTTTGGAAATATGTAGAAATGGTTCAACAATGTCTAGGTGGTAGAGTATATGTTTGGATTATAGTCATTGCAAAGTTCGATATACGAGCTCATATAGTCGAGTGAAAGCACACTTGTGTGACATCCTTGATAATGGCATCAAACCTTGTCCAAGACCTCCAAAAGGTGATGGCAAAGGCCTTCCAAATGACGTAGTGTTGAAATATATTGTTGAGCAAGAAAAAGCAGAGCAAAAAGTTGGTAGTCTTAAAACAAGCCATCCTTTGAAGAAAGGATCTTTATCCATGAAACCCCCTACACCACCTACTTATCTTCCACCTACAGAAAGCCATCCATTTGTGAACATCCATCAAGAACAAACCGTGCCCTCTTCAAATAAAAGATCTAAGGGACCGTTGGAAGCTTCATTTCAGAATGAGGCAAGAGAGATTGTTGATCAAGACATAGCAAGATGTGTCTATGCCAATGGATTGGCATTCAACGTTGTTTGTTCACCATATTGGCAAAAAATGGTGAAATCTATTAATGAGGCTCCAAAGGGGTATAAGGGCCCAGGTTTTGAGAAGGTGTGTTGCACCTTATTGGAGAAAGAGGTGAAACATGTAGCAAACTCTTTGAAGCCCATAAGGGATTATTGGATCAAAACACGGGTGACCATTGTTTCTGATGGATGGAAAGATGCAAAAAATCGCCCATTGATCAATGTTATTGCCGTGTCCCCTTAAGGGGCAATGTTTTTGAGAGCAGTGGATTGTGAAGGACAGGTGAAAGATGGTTCATTTATTGCTAACATCCTTTGCCAAGCTATTGAAGAAGTGGGCTATCAAAATGTTGTGCAAGTTGTAATCGACAATGCCAAAAATTGTAGGGCTGTTGGGTTATTTGTAATGTCCCCTTTTTCAGTGTGATCTTGTTTGATGATGATTAGCCTATTTCTTGGACCCTTGTAGGCTGACAAGATATGGTAGGAGGGTCAGTGGCCGTTTGGTGGGTA
Source organism: Sequoia sempervirens (assembly GCA_007258455.2). Classification (NCBI taxonomy): domain Eukaryota; kingdom Viridiplantae; phylum Streptophyta; class Pinopsida; order Cupressales; family Cupressaceae; genus Sequoia; species Sequoia sempervirens. Next base: position 608,816,944 of record VDFB02000015.1, on the reverse strand, counting down.
TTGTCGTTTCCACCCTTTTGAGTTCAGTGTTAGGCTCAGTGCAAGCCTTGGCAGTTCAGCGATTGACAACTTTTGACGGCACGTCAATATGTTGAGTTATGACAAATATTAATATTTCAGTGGATTAAAGTGTATTTAATTTATTTGATGGAATATTATAAAGTCAACTTGATTTTATAATAAAGTGAATCACTTAAATTTATTTAAGTGAAAATTATAACACTTTATTGAAAAGTGCACCCATTATTTAATTGATAACTATTGAAAGTTATAAAATACATTTTAAATGTATTTTAAAGGGAGAATAAGGGAGAATGGCGTCACTTTTTGGGAATCGTGCCTTTTTGAGCATATAAGGCAGCCAAAGGAAATTCAAACTCTATTATTGATCATTTGACATTTCTTCTTTGGCTTTTTGTTGAGCTTTGCCTTCTAGAACAAGGGTTTCAAGAAATTTCTTCTTTGGAGAGTGACAATTCTTCATCAATATGTGATTGTGAGACTATGGAATACTAGTTGAATAGTTGCAACCTCAGGAGCTTCATTCAGGAGTTCTCCAGTGCTTCATCAGAGTTCTATTGTGTAGTATTTTCTTGTTTTCAATAAAGGAAAGGGTTTATCTCTTTGGATCGCTATCTTTCCTCACCTGTCAGCATCACACAGAGGTCGTACCATTTCTGGAGAGAGAGACCGTACATTTCAGCTTGCACGTGTGGACACCCAGAGAAGGGCGTGTGAACCACAAGGCTGAAACGCCTTCCCTTTTTGGGGTTTGACAGCTTCATCACTGGCACCTAGCATCTACAGAGCATTTGCCTCCGTTTCCAGGTTGGAGAAATCATTTTGTGGTCTTGTATGCTTGGATATGTCAGTTTTCACCATTCTTGACTGGCAAGCTCTAGAATTTCTTATTTAAATAATCTGGAGGCATCCGGGTACGTTTATCATTTGTAATCTCTTTGTAGTGGTTGTTTAATACTTCTTGCAATTACAATTTCTCAGAAATTGCTCAAATCTGTGTTTTATCAACATTTATATGCTATCGCCCCTTCTACTTCTGTCTAGAATTTCTCCTAAAAAAACTTTAAAAACATAAAAGATAAGCAGAAAACTTCAAGGGTTGAGTTGGAGCCAGCTAGGCTCATCACATTATTGGTTGAGGATAAGTATCCACACATTTTTTGGACACCTTGTGCTGCCCACTCCCTCAATCTAATGCTACAAAAAATTGGATCCAAAATTGAGTAGATCAAATAAGTGTATGCTGAGGGCAAAGACATCCAAATGTTTGTCACCAACCACCATATGACACAAGGAATATTTAGACAATTCTCAAAATTGGAATTGTTGAAGGTAAGTTAATTCTCAATATTTTTAAATTTTTAATTTTCTTTTAATTTTAAATTTTGATTTTGTAAATTTAAATTATATTTTTATTTTTATTTTTATTTTTATTTTCAAACAGGTTGTCGAGACCCGTTTTGCCTCCAACACAATTGTGTTGAGATGACTCATAAAGGTTCATGAGGCACTCTGTGCCATGGTAATCAGCCCTAATTGGGCCATATGGAGGCAATCTAGCAATGAAAGGGCAAATAGGGTCAAACAAAGGATCCTAGATGATAGTTGGTGGGATCTTGTTGAGTATCTCGTCAATTTCACTGAGCCCATATTGAGCATGATCCGTTACACAAACATGGATAGACCTTGTTTGGGCGAAGTATATGATGGTATCGACTCAATGATTGAGAAGATGAAATCCATCATCAATGCAAAAGAGGAAGATCCTAAAGAAAAGTTCTTCAAAGAGCTTCAGGAAATCATTGTTGATAGATGGAACAAAATGATCACTCTGTTGCATCTTCTCGCTTTTACATTGAGTCCCAAATATTATTGTCCTGAGATACTTTCTACTTCATCAAGAGTTGCTCCATATAGGGATGTTGAAGTGGCTCAAGGGTACAAGGCAGCACTTCGTAGACTCTTCAATGATTGTGACCAACACGATCGAGTGAGGGCTGAGTTCATGGCTTTTGCATGCTCTGATAGTGTTGATTAGAATCTTGATGCTCTTCGAGACAAGTACAAGGTGGATGCTCATAGTTGGTGGTACTTCCATGGGCAAGAATATAGGCACCTCCAACCTATTGCAATAAAAAATTTATCCTAAGTAAGTTTTATATTTTGTAATTTTAATTTTAATTTATAATTTTATATTAATTAATAATTTTGTTTAGTTAAATTTTGTAACTCTTAACTATTTAATTTGGTCTTAATAGGTTGCTAGTTCATCTTCTTCTGAGAGGAATTGGAGCACATACTCCTTCATCTACTCAATAAAATGCAATAGGCTACATTCAAAAAAGGCAAAGGACTTGGTGTATGTGCATTCAAACTTGCGCCTTCGTACACACAAGCAAAGTTCCTACAAAGGAGGAGACACAAGGAGGTGGGATATTGAACCAGAGCAGCTTGACTTGGATGCTTCCAGAAGTCACTTAGCTGCACTTGATATTGATGATGAGTATGAGCCTGAAGCAGCTACTGAGCATGAGAGTGGTAGTGTCAGTGCTAGTGGCAGTGCTTGTGCGAGTGCCACTGATGCTATTTGTGGTTCTACACAAAATGTAGCATCTAATGATGTTGATGATGTTGCTTCTTTTTATGACCCATATGATTCAGATTGATCAATGATCAATAATGGCTGATTGTAAACACTTGACATTTTTATGTTTGAACTTTAATTTATAATTTTATATCATGACATTCAAGTATCACTAATATTTTAATATTTGACTATGAAAGTGGTGATGTATTTTTGCCATGTTATTAGACAATTAATATGGTGTATTTTGAACTTAATTACTGCTGCAAATATGTATATATTTCTGATTTTTATATGTTTTTTGTATTACCGTACCCAAAACGTACCCAACCCCAAAAAAATTTTTGACCGAATCTCATACTGGATTCGCGTACCCGTACCCGAATCTAAAAACGAATCGGTAACTTAGGTTGCGTTCCTAGGTCCCTTAGACCGCTTGGTCTTGTGGACATCATTAAAATTCCTTCCTTCATTCATTCATTCAAATCTTGTTCATTGGCAGGCAACAAAACAAGTGTTGCAAAATGTCATAGTTGGCATTCTCTTTCAAAGGATAGATGATTTCAAGTTGACATGATATATGTATTTCAATTGGGCTGGCTCAATTGATACTAAAAGATCAGCTCCTGGTTATTTTTCTCCTTGGGCTCAAGAGTTGTTTCATGGCAGAGTAAGCTTCAAGAAATTGTTCCACTAAAACAGAGTAAAAAGCAGCTACGAGTGTCAATTGCAAAGTAGTATGTTTATGCTTAGTTTTGCATGACCTGCAACTCCCTCAAATCACGACTCCACTTTTTTGTGACAATCAAGGAATCTTGAAGTTAGTGAAGAACCCAATTTATCATTTTTGCACCAAACACATTGAGGTTCATTGTCACTAAATTTGGCAATTGGTTGTGTTGGCGTTTAAATTAGCACCTCTAGAGTGCTGATTGTAAACGTTCAGCTATTTCAAATGTTTTGCAACACTTCTTCGTTATTTAAAGAGAAGTCCCTCTTTGCTGGGAGCAATGCGTAGGGAAGGGAAATGTAAACTAAAGTTCCTATCTTTTTATGCTTTAGCGGCAGGACACAAGGGTGCACAAACACAATGCGTCGTAGCTAAGCTTTTTCTCTGGTTTCTGCAGATCTCAACTATGACTAATCTAGCTTTTATCTATCCAATACCTTCAAGATAAACAGAGCATGAGGGTAAAGGAGCGGGAATGGGTTGGTTGGATCACCTGATTTCGCCGTCCCCTGAGAATATGACCGAAGCTCTGAACTCCCGTGTATACACCAAGATAAGGTTGGTACAAGCAAACACTTTATACGGTAAACTAGATCTGAGACCTGCCAAGGAGGAGGGACTCCTATCCAAGGTATGGGCTAGGAAATAGTTTACGAGAAACAACAATTTTACGATGCCTTGGCCAGCGAGCTTGCTAAGGAGGAGGGGCTCCTATCCGAAGTATAGCTTGGAAGTCAACACATTAAACAACAACGAACGATAACTTGTCAATAACAAATGTCCAAGGAGGAGGGACTCCTATCCAAGGAGGGAAATGAGACAACGAGCTATTAAACACAAGACGTGGACACAACTCAAAAAGATTGACCAAAATGCAAGCGCCTTCTGATATTCTCCTTCAAAGCTTCATCAACGAATTACAAAGGTTGGGAAAGCAAAGGCACGAAATCATGCACAATTACAATCGACCAACAAACTCTCATCCAAGAGTGAACAAATATCCACTTTCAAAGCTGTTGGCAACAATGGCGCAGCAATTTTGCATAGCAACTAAAAGTTAAACAAATAATGAGCCCAAGGCTCTTATTTATAGAACTCAAAGGAGTGGGCAACCCCAAAATCTCCTTGAGTCAACAATGAGTTCTTGCCAATCAATTAGCAAGATTTATTCCTAAAAAGGGGAAACAAGCAGTTAATTGGAAAACTACTTCAGTTAATTGAAAGTCAACAAAGAGTCAACTGGAAACTACTTCAGTTGACTGAAAGTAAACTAAAGGTGAACTTTTAATGAAAGTATCCCTCCAAAATAGACATCCACATTTAGTGGAGATCTAAGATCCACAAATCATGGAAGTCAATTAGACATCCTTAATCAGTGGGATCTGACAATGCATGATTTAAGGAAAGTGGAGTTAAACTTGGAAAGAAGCATCAAGTTAACTCCAACTACATTTAATAGCATCTTGAGTTGACTTGGAAAGAAGCATCAAGTCAAACTCAAGTCTCATAAATGCCACTTGGAGGGTGTATGGCGTCCTTCTTTGGTGCACTTATAGTTCGCCATTAATCAGCAGTGTCTCTATCCATTGTTTGACTTCATCAGCTTCTGGGGAGTTAATGCTCTGTAGGATGATGACGTGGCGTCGTAGCATGATCTCACCCGTTGTGAGTTGATTTCCGAAGTCAATACACTGAGATGCTGCCTCTTCAAACTTGGTTGATAAAGCTGCTACCTTAGCCAGCTTGCAACCATCTGGATCATCAAGAAAGGTACTGCAGATGACATCCCTAAATTGGTTCTGTACAGTGACCATCTCAACGTATTCTCCTCCCTCACACTGATATTCCATGCAAGGGAAAGATATCACCAACATTCTTGCGAAGTTGATAATAGTGGCAACCACCCGTCTGTAATCAATCAACTCTATTGAATGAGCGTCATAGGCTTTCACCTTGTACGCCAATTGTTCCTTCCAAGCAAAGACATGTTGCTTGTTTTCCTCAGAGTATACTGATTGATATGCCAATTGCAAATCTGCAATTGTGCTTTCGTCTTCAAGCCTCTTTTCTGCAATCCTTTGTTCTAACTACTGGATCTCCGCACGAAGTCCATGTGCTCTATCCCGTAACTGGTATAGGTTTGCCAGTATACATCTACCCTTGAGAACAAACTCTTCCACTTGATCTCTCAAGTGTTTACCGAATGTTAACAATTGTCGATGATTTTGTTCGGCAGGGAGATCTAGTAGTCCTGCCGGTAGGGCTGAGACGTTTGGTGTGCCATGTATCAAGCTAGTTATGTATGTCCTCAATTTCTGATTTTCATCCTTTAAGGCTGCCTTTTCTTTACCATCCTTAGCCATCCTTTCTTGTGCGCTCACCGAAGCTATTCCAAGAAGGTCTGCCTCCACCTGTCGTGTAGTCTTCCCGAGGTTAAGTTGAGACAAAGTGTAGTCTTCTACTTGTACTTCGTGTATGCTTTTCTCTACTAGTGGGGCGGTAGTCTCTATGATGATCTCACACTCTGCATTCCTTTCTATGTGAACTTGTTTCTTCAACCTTTTCGCCGACGTGTCTTGTGGGACGTGATCGAATTCGATAAAGTCAAGTTCATACGAGGGTTTTTCCCTCTTTCTTCCTAGGAAGCCTTCAAGCCAAATAGAATCTCGGCGAACTTCGCTAGGAGGGACGTGAGGCCCTTGAATGCTAGATGTGTGAGACTGTGCTGGAGCAATGTCTCTCGGTGGCGAATCCAAGTCGATGAGGACTTGTGTCTACTGTGATACTGGTGATATTGGTGGCTCTGCTTCCATAACAGGCACCATTTCTGCTGCTGCTTCTACCGTTGTTGCTTCTACCATTGGCTCAGCCACTGGTTCTTCAACAACTACTGCTGCTGGTTCCTCCATGATAACTTTTGCTGAATCAGGGGTAGCAGTCTCTACTCTTTGTTCTGGGGCAGCAATACCCGTGATTATTTCAGGACTATGCGTGGCTTTCTCCACTGGTGTCCTCTGTGTTATAGGCTTTGTAGGCTTTGACATCCTCATCCCTCGGGGAGGATTGCACCATTGCTTCTGCCTAGGTTTCCTTCTTGAAGTGGAAGGTGGTGTAGACTGAACCTGTGGTGGCTCTGTTCTGTGAGGTATCACCTTCCTTGATTTCTTGCTGTCGAGATAGACTTGGCTATTTCTAACCACTCTACTCGTTCTTTCTTCTATAGACGTGTCTTCTTTGGCATACCAATCCACTCTCGGGAGCGGTTGGGAGTCAACTGAATCTGCAAAGAATGAGGGGAGAATGACTTCCCCTTCATCATCGGACAGGCCCTCAATGTCTGCTGACATAAAATCAGCAATTTGTGGGAGTCTAAACCTGCTGTAGTTCCTTCTTCGCACTTCATACTTGTCTTTACAATTTACCCAATAATCTTCCATAGAAGACTTATGTGACGAGTGTTGCTCGAGGTGTGCTGCATAGAGTCCTCTGGGATCATAGGATCTTCTATCAATGAGATACTTGAGGTTAAACCTCGTGTTTCTTGACCCATCATCTTTGCATCTGCCGCGAATCCACATCTATATAGTCCCATTTCAACGGGAAAGTTAACAGCTGTCTTCCTCTTCAAGCGCAAGTGGACATGAACCTCGGACAACTGTCTCAGGAACTCCATGAAGACTACCCTATCTGAAGGGTGTCTTGGTAGCATGGCAGGGTGGCCAATGTAGCCATACACGCGTATGTAGGAGAACGAAGGAAATTGGATGAACCAATCTGCCCAATCCGCCATTGCCTCTCTGGCTGTCTGTGAAATACGCACGTGCATCTCATGGTTAAGCTCACGTACTATGTGCATAGTGAAGAGATCACTTGTTTTCTTGAAGTGTCTTTCCGCTTGAGTAAACTCAAGACGTGTGAAATGTTCGTGAACCTTCTGCACACCTAAGGTTCCCACATTGTTCAATAACCTGAAATCGCCTTGGAAGGCTATCAGGTATACCAGGTAAGAGCACATGTGGAACCTATGAGCTTCCAGATACCCAGTGATTTGTCGGTGGAGTGTGTCACTAATCAAAGTGGCCCAGTCATAATATTCCCTCCTGCCAATGATTTTAGCAATGACATAGTACATCCATGGCCGGAATTGACGACCATCTTCTTCTCCAGTGATTCTATTGAGTAGAGTGATTAACACTGCGTACTCATCTTTACATTCTCCTCGTCCCAACGGCTTAGGCAAGCTTGCCTTTGTCACTTTTAACCATTTTTCAGCCATTACCTTTTGACAATTGTCCTTAGCTGTCTCAAATGCCTTCTCACATTCCGTCATTGATATGACTTTGCTGTTAGGACATGATGGAATATCAAAACACCTTTCGATATCCTGAGGCTTTAGACTACAAACAATTCTTCCATCTGCTGCTCTGATTTCTCTGGTGGTAGGATTGTAATGCTTGATACAAGCGATTACAAGCTCTACGCTTTGAAGTGTGATGGGAATTGATGCGGCCTGCAGCAACCCGGATTCTTCAATATTCTGCACGTGATTTGATTCATGCCTCTAGCTGCTCCAAATCACCACCGATCACTTGATGTAATTTGTGTCAACTGCTTTTCAGTAATCATGGAGTAAGACCGTCTTGGTCTCATATTGTACTGGAAACTTGCATCTTGAAAAACTTAAAGATTGACTGTAAAGCTTGACCTTGTTCAGATGATTTTCGGAAACCCTTAAAAATAGCGCCCTGCCGAGAAGTATTTTTAGGAAAAAATCTGGCACATGGGTTTTGTTTCGTGCTTCAATCTGAACAAACCCCCAAAATAGGGGCAGCAAGTTTGTTGATTTTGGAAAATTTGTTGAGATGGGTTTCTCTGGAAAATAATGTTGAATCTACCCAGTTGATCTGATCTGATGTAGCCTGTTGCTTTTTCTCTCAAAAAATGCAAGAAAACCTAAGACCAGAAGAGAGGAAGTAGACAAGATGGATTGGAAGTTTTATCTGATTCCCTGAAAAAATCTATCTCTGGGTCCAATCCTCAAAATAGATATCCTCTTCTACTTCAGATCTGTAAGAAAAATTGAAGAACGGATGAAAACCTTGTTCAAATCTATCAATGGCGTCCTTCAGAGCTTGTGGTTGTTCTTGATCTTTTATCCTGCAATGAAATAATGAAATGGGACGCCTTCACCTTGAATATATATGTTTAAGCCTTAGATCCACAAGTTGGGGACCTAACTCAAGCTCAAAAGGTGATTTGGGCTTGATCTAAAGTTAAAAAAGTTGATTTCCACTGATTGTGGAGCCTTTTAGCCAACTTTAACTCAAAAGTTCTTGACTTTAATCAACAAATTGACCCTTGACTTCTTTTAGGCGTCCCTTTTGGTTTCTTGCAAGCTTTTAAATATTTTCTCTCCTAAAAGCCCTCTGTTTGATCTTGAATCTAGCGTTATCTGTTGATCCTGAGATGTTGCGGATACATTCACCGTGGAGCTAGATCCAAACGAAAAGAAGTGTCCGGGAGACATGATGATGAAAAGTTGAGTTTAGGGCTTCAGTATGGGCTTTTCCAAGAAAAGGCTGCTAATGCCTTGGTGAATTTTCAAACTGTCTTCTTTTGAAATGACTTTGCTTTGACTGATTTGATTAGAGAGTCGATGATTTGATGTCCATCAATTACCCTTGTTCGGCCAAAATGACCGACTTCAGAAAACCTGGATCTCAATTTAGGGTTCCTTTATTCAAGGGCGCCCCTTGCAAAGGGCGCTTTTGTCTTTTGGCCCCATCATCTCATCTCTAGTGTTGCCTACTTTAATCTGGATTATCCGTTGAATGCTTTGTCAGATGTTGGTGCTTGCAGTTGCGTTTCTGAGATCTACTTGGGTTGAGAAGGTTACCTGGGAAGCCTTTTGTCATTTATCAACATCTGGAGGTCAAAAAAGAAGGGCGCCTTTCTTTTGGAAAGGCTCTTTTTCTTAGAACTTTGCCGTTAACTGTGGTTTCCTGATATTTCTTCAACTGCCTCTTTTTGCTACGTCAGCAGCTGCTTGCAATCTATTCCTCAGATGATTTATCTGTTTGTTTCATTGTCGCGCCAGCAGGCAAATGTCAAGAATGAATGCCTTGGATGATCTGGGTGACTTCATTTGACCTTAAAAGATCATGGGCGCCCCTGCTTGAAAAAGGCTCTTTTCAACATGTGAACAATCTCTCCTTCGTAACATTTCCAGAGTTAGTCAAATTTTGACCTTTTTCACTTTCAAGAATCTCCTTCATCAAACAGCATCATTTTTGACCTTTTCCGCCATGGTTGTGTCGTTGAAGCTTTTGAAGCTTAGCTTTCAGCGTGGTACTGGCCAATCTGCCATTAATGGTTGTGGAGCTCCTAACTTTTTCCTGAAAAATAGAAATAGACCCACCAGAGTAAAACATGTCTTTTGATGATTCTGACTTGACCAATGTGATCGTGAAGCCTTTTAATCCTATCAAAATCATTTTCAATCATTTCTGGGAAGGTCCTATTTTCTGGGTTTCCCTAAAAATAGGGCAAAAACCCTAATTTTCAAATTTTCAGAATTTGGCACATGTGTTCTTTGACAGAAACCCACCAAGATTCTATGATTGGTTTGACCTAAAACTGACTTAACATGGCATTTTAACAAGATTTAGCTCAATTTATACAGAATGCCAAAAAAATTATTTTGGGTACAACAGGTTGATATTGATGATATTACTCTCCACTGTAGCACATCTTAGGAACAGTGCTGATCTAATGACTAGACCTCTTCATACTATTATCTTTCTTAAATTTTAGCGCAAAACTGAAGTCTCCTATTTAGTTATTAAGGAGGGAGGATATTGGATATATATAATGTTAGGCTATACTTGTACAAATAGGTATTTTAATTTATTGCTTATGTTAGTGATGTGCCACATTAGTTATGTCTGAAAAGTACCTTACAATGTAGGTTATAGCCACCAATATAACTTTCCCATTCAATAACAAAAACAAGCATACACGCATTGATGTCTGTGCTATCCAATTCTCTCAAACTCTATGCATAATGCTTCCAAGAAACTAGAGATTTTTTTCAAAAATAAATTAAGATGACAGTGAAAAGAAAGGTGTGGTTCGCTGATTTGTTAGCCACCTGGTTAAGGTTTCAAGGAATGTGTTTAGCTGAGCATTGACCAAAATGTTGCAAGTGATGATGAATTTTGTCAGCAATTAGGCCCAACCTCCAATAGATTTGTAAATGGTGGTGCACTATTTGTTGATAATGTGGATAACAGGTTGAAAACTACCTTTGATCTCAAGCCTCCAAGATCTGAAGTTACTTGCAATAGGAAGACAGAACCAAACAGCATGGAATTCTCCAAGGTTGTTGGAGTATAAATCTAGTGTAATCGTTGAAGTAAACAGGTTGTTGCCCTAACCATCTTATAATATTTCTCCTCTATTTGCTTAACCTAGGTTGTGCCTAGAGACCCCATCAAAGTTAAATTTGGCATAGTCTTAGACATATGGCTCCCATTTTCTTTCTGGAGGGATTGTAGGTTTCCAGAGACAGAATCTGATCCCTAGATGCCAAATCCTTGGCTATAGGAAAGTCCTATGCATTGCAGGAGTAAATAGGAATTTTGCATGTTTATGGACCAGCACAGTTTTTGACATATTCTGTTGAATGCTTTACAGAAATTGGATAGGTGAGTGCTCTTAATGCTCAAATATTTGAGCATTGCACTCCTTCCAAATATTCCGGAAGATAAAATATGGGACTAGAGTAACTAATCCTCCAAAGTACTTAAGTTCGGGGAGCTTGGTCAAATTTATCCAGTTTTTGACATTTTACTTACCCGTTGTTCAATTGTAAGATGCTGTCTGAAAGTTTCAGCAAGTTTGTGCCATATTTGCAGCAATGTTTGAATATTTTCTTCTCCCTGGAGGCATAGGGGACAAACCAAAACACCCCATCCATTCCCCTTTTTTGAAGAGATGCAGTAGTAATAAAATTTACATGTTAACCAGCCACAAGAAGGATGCTTTTAGAGAAGTACAGATTTACTAGATTTGCCACCATTTAGGGTCACAAATTGTAGATTGCCCTATTAAGTGCTGATATGAAGATGCCACTACACATTGACTTGTACTCATGTTTGCCTAAAGGCATGTGTTTTCCATTGCCCTTGTAACAGTACAAGGAACAAGTATCAGATGAAAGAAAATTTAATCATATGTCATCTCATATTGTCTCACATTATGTGCTTTTACAATATTTTGCCAAACAAACTAACTATAACCCTAAACAATATACATACAAGAACATGATCAGTATTAAAATCAATAGAATTCAATCTTACACCCCATCATAATAAATCAAAATATGTAATTGATATCATCCTTCCACTAGAAAAAACATGCATTATCTAGTTGAGCCTCATACGAAACAAGCATTAACCACAAGATTATTTGATAACAAAGTAAATATCAGATCTGAATAAACCACACAAAAAATGGCAGATCTAGAAAGCAACATGGCAACAATCTAATTTAGGTTTAGAACCAATTAATTAATGACATACTCAGCCAATCACATTATGTTGGTAGCCTGATCATCTAACACAAAATAAAACATGTGAATGACTCGTATTGGTTTCTCTATGCATGTTTATGTGCACAAATGGATAGATCATAGACTCACAAACACCAACCTGTGTACGGAGCTTGAACTCAGCAGCAAGATCTTCTAAAAGGACACATTTGTGCTTCTACATGGTAAACAGAAAAGTCAGATTCCAGTATAAAAATTAAAAGTTTTCAAAATTTAGTAGCTTCTTTATACAAATAAACCACCATCAGAAAAGAAATCCAGAATGCCTTTTATTCACTATTGGCCTTCAGTTGCAGAACTGCACATTATTTACTAGGTAACATACGTGCAAAATTTCATAGTAAGCAGATTTAAGACTTATTGGAGATATTAGATTCAATAAAACATGGATACCTTAAGACAGGCTAATAAATCTGTTATGGAGTAGAGGCTTTTAGCACTGTAAGGCTCTTACTATTTGGAGTAGAGGCCTCAAAATGGCTTCAAATACAATTTAAACAAACATGAAGCAATCCCTAGTTATTGACAAAACTTTTATGCTTATATGCTACAAAGCAATATAAAATATGTTGAAGGGGTATCCTCCTCTCAACCATAGGGGGAGAGAGTGAAAGAGAGCCAAAAGGAGAGTGTCCAAAATTTTTAAGGTCAACAAGGAGTGGAATACAGTAATCATGTACAACTTGGTCCATCTAATCTCTATTAAATTGATGCCAAATTTAAACTAAACAATAACAACTGTATGTTCCACTGCAGGGTATTGACAAACACAAAAAGGGGATGCCTAGATGTAACCCTAAATCCTAGAAATGATATTTTAATAGGAATATAACATGGGGATAAAGATGAAAGGATGGGGAATGGATAATCAACGGGTGCAAGAACAAACGGCAATCATTCTTTTGAAAGTTGATTTCTTCCAAAGACAACCATGGAGATCAAGCAACTCTAGGTATAAGCTTAAAATTCTTGTCATGTGATACTTGTGTGGCTTTGTTGTTAGTCTTCCTCCTATGGAAATTGAGATTCATATCATTGCAACCAATTTATGTTTGTCAGCCCCTACAATCCCTTATATAAAAATATGATATTGTGCACTCAACACCTAAAACCCATGTAGAGATTACTTTTTATTTCACCCGATTCTTGAAATCATAGTTCAAAAACTTGTAATCAGCAAAAACTCAGCAGGCCTGAAATTTGATTTATACTCATGACTTGGCAAATTCTCAAACAGTAAAAACAAAAATTTGTAAAATAATCTTCAAAAACATCCATAAATTGAATTTAGAGAACTCATAAGTACTTTTCCTACATTTATATATTAAAAAATAAGTTAACAGTACATCATAGTGTCATATGCTAAGTTACCGGTTCGCCTAGGGGAACCCTTGGGTCCCGGTCTAGTCCGACCCTAGTTTGGGGTCTGGGTTTAGTCCCATATGGGTTCGGATAGGGTACAACCCATAGATTGTGGGTTCGGACTGGGTCCGACCCTGCCAAACCTAAGCGGACCTAAGCCATTTTTGGGAGTTTTCAACAATTTTTTTTTTTGAAAAGCCCAATTCGCCCCCCTAACTCTAAAATGATGTTCACCATGAAGGTTTGTGAGGATTTGAGGTCTTAATCTGGGTCGTATTGTGAATGCAAAATGATGTACACCATGAAGGTTTGTGTGGTTTTGGAGGTCTTAATTTGGCATTGCCCCTTGACCCCGCTAGGGATGCTGCCCCTTGACCCCATTGGGTGCATTGCCTCCAAACTCCCATTGAATTCATTTGATTTGCCATGTACTCTCCAAGTCCAAGTTTCCAAGCTTTCCTAGAAGTCTTCATCTATAATATCGTCTTCCAATTGGACAATCTTCCCCGATGCTTACCTACAAGGAGAAATACAGTAATGTAGTTAATTTTAATAAATAATATATATCATGACATTTGAGTTTGACTAAATGACATTCAAATGTTTTTTATTTCTATGGTGGTTTTGTTTATTATACAATATATGATGCTATGTGTGGCATTTTGAACTTAACTATTGTTGTAAATATGTATATATTTCTTCTTTTTATATGTTTTTGTATGGACGAACCCAACCCAAAAAAATTTTGACCGAACCTACGAACTGAACCCTTGAACCTGAACGACCGGTAGCTTAGGTCATATATCATACGATATATCAATATTAATAAAAATTACAAGAGCATATTCATAATCTACAAGTTTCTTATACAACTAAAGCTTCTAGGTGGGCTATATAGGTGTCCCAAAACTAGATGGTAATGCTTTCTCCTATGGAACAATATAATCCTCGACTGTTACACCCCAAATTGTGAAGTTACTATTTACTATTACTAGATAGGGCAAATATGAATGTAATATGAATTTTGGAGATGAATTAATGATCCTTGTACCTTGTTTTCAATATGAATGTTATCTCACTTGATGTTGTTTTCATTTGATGTTATCTCAGTTGATGTTATTCATGGTGAAATACTACATAAAGGAGAATAGATGGTTAATGAATTGTGAATATTCTAACTTTTGAAATGTTTATGTATACTGCTTATGTTATGAACATATGACTTCTGAAAGCGTGTGTCAGTGGATGTAGGTATATGAACAATTGCTATAGGGGAAGGGGAAGTATCACTCAGGAGAGGAGCTTGGTCGGTTAACCGGTAAAGTGAACTATCTAAGCATACACACACATCACCTTAGATTGAGTGAACTGAGTTAGTTATGTTGGTTATAAGTAAGTTATCCGTAGCTTGTATGTTGGCATTAGGAGTCTTGTCTGCTTCTGTATGCTTTTATGAGTGATGTTTATCTGTGTAACTGTCTTGTGATATTACAATCATTATGATGGTAATGTAAATGGATGTAAGTGAATAGGGAGTGGACATATATACATATATATAGTATATACACGTATCCATATATATATTGATACAAGTGTATGTTGGGAGATGGATATGCTCATACGAATGCATCGATATGGTATACCTACACATACGTGTACATAGAGGTATATACAGGTATATACATGTATATATGCACACAACCTGTATTTTGTGCATATTAATAATATTATATTATTATTGCTTTACGAATTTACATATACATATCGGATATGTTGATTGGATTACGATATGTTTATAGTGGGATATATATTATGTATATATATATAAAAATAATACACACACACATATATATATTATACCGTGGTATTTAAATATATAAATATATATTTAATATTAAACTCTCATATTTGGAAATTGAATTATTTCCCATATTGATTTAATATTAATCTCTCAACTTAGGAAATCGACTTATTTCTTATTCAATGGAATATTTATCATTCAACTATGGAAATCGATTTATTTCCAAATCAATTGATCATTATCTTTCAAACTATGGCGAATGAAATATTAGTGAATCGAAATATTTCTTAAGTTTAAACTTTGCAACAGAGTTTGGATTTATTGTTGCGCCTGAAGAAGTCGCGCATACTGGAGAGATGCACGCATATGTAAATGTGTTTGACCAAGTTATGGCAATGAATGAAACCAACGCAGGAATCCAATGTAGTTGGAAGCTTTGTCAACTTTTCCTGAGAAATAGGCGATGTGTATACAATTCATCAAATGACTTTTTCTCTGTGATTATCTCACCTGCCATAATATGAAGTCTGGCGCCACATCTGAAGAATAAACCTATAGGTGTCGATTGACACAATTTCTCCATGTGTTTTGAATTAGTCTTCAAATGTTGTCAATTGTTGGAGGACGATTCATCAATTTATGTGCTGAGTATGGCAGGAAGCTAACGCCACCTCCTGTTTGAAAATGTCTATCACTTGTGGTGGCAAACCACATGCCAAACAAAAGGGAGGTTGGGCTCTATAAATAGTTACCCAACCTACCTCATTCGAATGCATTCACCCATACGCATTCACTCATACTTTTTGATATACTCATTTCTCTGTGATTCAAGATTGAAATCATAATCCCTTCTTTCATATTTGAGGTATCTGAGCATCATATGTTTATACCAGCTGTAATTAATTAACAACTTCCACCATTTCTGAGTGTCCATTTGGGAAGGCGTGTTATACCAAAACATACGCCTGTTGTTAATTACTTATGTGTAATTACCAATTCTAAATATCTAATTTTGAGTGCGGAAAAGTGAAACCTTTAGAGGTTGTCAATTATCTAAAGTACTGGAAGTTGTTGGATTGGTCAAAAGTGAAGGCTATGTTATCAACATTCTAGGGAAAAGAAAATTATAGGCACGAGATATTCTTCTACTATTTTTTTATAAGGATTATTACGCTATTTTGAAAAGTATTTTCTGTTGTGCATAGGAAGGATAAATGTTGTCTTTTGAAAAAGGGAAAATGAAGCTTTCTAGCTATGTTTTACATGTTTGTAATGATCTCCATAATAGGAGAATGTTGTCTGCATAGATACTATTTGCTAGGCCTAATTGCTTTCGGAAAAGGGAATTGAAGCCTTAGAGCCGCTTTTATAATGTGTTTTTAAGTACTCCATGATAGGAGAAATTGCTTGACGTAGGTATTTAATTATGCCACTGGTAGTACAACATAGGTATTTAATTATACTAGATATGTTTGAACATGGGATGCAATATGTTTGTATTTACTCCGTAGTAGGTGAAGGATTTTTGTCATTAGTATTATATACTAGGTTTGTTTGATCATATACAACACATATGATACACTTAGCTAAGTTATTTATTTAACTAGGAAAGTTGGTGTTTACTCCTAGGAGAGGGCATCCAGTATGAGAGAGGGATTGGTATACTTACACGTAAGTCAAGTTATTTTAGTAGGTAGGTTATCTAGGATAATGGATTATCCATAGAAGGAATACCTAGCTTGTGTACTTACCAATAAAGTAGTTAATTCCAAGTAGATTATAGGGTGATAGGTTATCTGGGATGACAGACTATCCATTGGAGGATATACCTATGCGTAGCTTAAGATAGCCTTAAGTCAAATCGACCCTAAATAGTGTATGTGATAGATGACCCTCAGTAGAAATATTGAATGAGAACTCTTTGATCAAAGTAGTGTAATGTACAAAACATCCACTTAGACTGTGTGATGATTACACTATCAGTTCACTGTGATCCCGTATTACATGTACTAGTTCGAGAGTTGTCGGATTGCACAAGTTCTAGTTATGTAGGAACAACACTATGCTCAGTTGGTTAACAGTATTGGTTCCTATACCAATCTCTTCATCAAAGGAAGGGCCATCTATCGAATGATAGATGTACTGGGGATCGCATTATAAGTCCATGGTTGGCGGAAAAGCGCCTGAGTGATGCTTCTCCTCCACAGCAAGCTACTGAAGTACCAAGATTTGAAAGGACAGGTTCTTGGACCTTCTTACAGCTATTTGTTCTAAAGCTCATTGGAGCTATGTTTGTAAAGGTATGTATTCTTGTTTCATGTACTTGTGAAGTTATTATAATGAAATGGAATCTTTATTGTAAATTGATATGGCATCTTGTTCATGTAAGAAAAGAAAAATTTTATTGCTATGTCTTGTTAGCACGTTTATTCACTCGTATGATGTAAATTTAGGAATTTTTATTTTACTGATGGGTTGGCATGTTACATCGACAAAAGTCTCAAGCATATGATGTGCATCTAATGAAGCCCCTATTGAAGCCTCACCTTTTGCCTCCTCATTTTCCACCATAGCTACAAGACTCAATGAATCCCATGGTGAACGGACTAGAACAAGGCTAGGGACTCATGAACCGAGTACCCAAAGAGTCTAGTCAAATACATGGAGTCTGCTAGACTCAAAAGACTTGGTGAGTCTTGTTGCCTAGACTCAACCACAACAATACACCCAAGAAAAAAGGGAAAAAAAAAAGGTAAAACCTATTCACTTAAGACTGTAAAAGCACACTCGTTTCATTTCATTTTCAAGCACAAGGAGAGAAGAAAGAGTATTAGGACCAAAATCACATACCATAGAAGAAAAAACCAAATGGGAAGTTGAGCCACAAAGTGATTGAATACCAATTGGGCAGGTTTGTATACAATTTTTTTTCATTTTAGATTCATGGAACAAAGTACAAACCTTAGCTATTTTTAATATCTTTTTAGGAACAACCCCTAGCTACTTTTCTAATTTTGTTCCATTTTATAGTTGCAAACCCTAACTATTTTTACTTTTTCTTATTTTTATCTTGATTTAACCAAAAACCCTAAATGTTAATTATTTTCCACTTATTTGTTATAGCAACATACTTCACGTTTATAAATTATTCCAATGTCAGCCCCAATTAGAGAGGATCCTTGTTGGAAACATGCCATCACTTAGTCAAAGAAAGAGGAGTTGGTTTGCATACATTGCACAACAAAAATTGTGTGGAAGGCATTAACCAATTGAAATATCACCTTGCACAAATACTATGTTGAGATGTTCAAGCATATACACTCGTGCCTCTTGAAGTTGTGTGTGAGGTATATTAAAATATTAAATGTAATATTAATGGTCATCTTAGCTTTAGTTAGTCCTTAGTTTACTTTAGTTAACTTAGTTAGCTTTTAGTAACTTCAATTTACACTTTTGTTTGTTTTAGCATCTTTTTGTTTATTGTTTTAGTTTGCTTCTATTAACAATTGTTTCTTTTTAGAAACATCGTCTTGTGATTCTCTTTATAAGGAGTTTTCATCTCCTTTTGTAATTATGCAATTATGAATATCTATAATCTTTTCATGGTATCAGAGCTCAAGCTCGACCCTAATTAGTTTTAGTCAATTTTGTTAAAAATCGAAGAAATTAAAAAAAAAAAATTGTGAGCCGATTTTTTTGTGAAAATCGAAGGATTTTTTGAAGAAGTTTTGAAGTTGATTTTCATGGAAAATTTCAAGAGAATTTTCAAAGGTTTTTTTGAGGTGGAGTTTTTTGAAGAAAATCGTGAATCTGTGTTGGTTTAAAAATCACAACTTCCTTTTGTTAAAAATCACATTTTTTCTATGTGTCTCGTTTTTCTCTATTACTGAGCTTTCTGAAACCACACGTCCCTAGAGCTTTTCGAGGGTTTTTTCTTTGAAAGCAGTTTTTTGTTTTGTGGATGAAGATTTTCACGGGTCCCCCTTTGCTGGGCAATTTTTTTGAGCTTTCTATGACTGCGATTACCAGGGTGTTTTGAAAATCCGTGACGGGTTTTGTTGTCTCTATGACTCGCGACTATTGGTGATGGGCTTTCAAAAAATTTTGGGCAATATTTTGCAGGTCGGGTTTCAGAAATCGACAGTTTCCTGCAGACGTTTTTTCTAGTTTTTCTAGTTCATGTGTTCTTCTACCTACATATTTCCAATTTTTTGAGCATTTTTTTCATGGTATTCTCTGTTGACAGTTTCCTGCAGACGTTTTTTCTAGTTTTTCTAGTTCATGTGTTCTTCTACCTACATATTTCCAATTTTTTGAGCATTTTTTTCATGGTATTCTCTGTTCGTGGCTGCGACCTGGGGATTTTTGGCGACTTTTTTTTTCTTTTTGCTTTTTCTCATTGCCCACGACTTCCAAGATCTTATGGGTTTTTAGAATTTTTTGTGACACAATTTTTTGGGCGTTTTTGTCACCATTTCTAGGCACTTTTTTCTGTATTTTGTGGTGGCCTTTCTACTTGTTGGCCATGCGATCCCATTTTCATGGGTATTTTCTGGAAGTTCATGGGCTAAAGACTTTTTTTAAAGAGATTTTTTACGGCTGGTATTTCTAAGGTTTTTTTTTTCTATGGCGGATTTTTGATCAATTATGGACAGGATTTTCAAAAGATTGTGGATTTTTGTGCCTGTTCTTGCCAGGGCTTTTCTGTTGCGACAAGGGTTTCAACAAAGCTTTGACACAATTTTTTCTCTCTAAAAAAAACTGTGCCTTGATGTTGTTGACAATTTTTTTCCTAAATGACAAGGTTTTTCTGGTTGAAAAATAAAAAATTCTTGCAAAGAGTTTTTTGACGATTTTTTCCTATCTAAAAAAAATTGTTGTTGCTAGGGTTCGCAAACCAATTTTTTGGGCGATTTTTTTCTCAACAAAAATTTGTGAGCTTAAAAATTTTAACGAGTTTTTGAAAAAAATTCTATAAAAATTTTGCAGTTTTTTGAGGATTTTTCTTAAAAAATCACTTTTTCAGAGTTTTCAAAGTTTTTTTCTGAAAAATCTCAAAGTTTCTAAGCCTCTTTTTTAGACAATTTTTGGAGAATCGTGCGTTGTGCCAACTGATTGTCCAGATTTTGTGCTAGCTGATCATAGTGTTAACTCGTTTTTCGTGCTTTGGAAAATGGGAGGGATGGCATCTTTGTCCAATGTCACGTTGGAATATACGTAGAGGTTCAATGGGAAAAGTTATAATACTTGGAAGCAGAGGAAGCTCACAGTTTTTGAGTGTTGGTGTCTAGATTTGATTGTTCTACGGAAAAGGATCAGTAATCGCACAGCGGTTAGACTTAGTTTATGCTTGTAGGATGACCATTAAGGGAGGGTATTAAAATATTAAATGTAATATTAATGGTCATCTTAGCTTTAGTTAGTCGTTAGTTTACTTTAGTTAACTTAGTTAGCTTTTAGTAACTTCAATTTACACTTTCGTTTGTTTTAGCATCTTTCTGTTTATTGCTTTAGTTTACTTCTATTAACTATGGTTTCTTTTTCAAAACATCGTCTTGTAATTTTCTTTATAAGGAGTTTTCATCTCCTTTTGTAATTATGCAATTATGAATATCAATAATCTTTTCAAGGTACAAAGGTCATTAAAGAACTTTGAACAACAAAAGAAACTAAAAAAGAAGCAAAGAGAAGAGATAGAAGAGATGGAAGCTATTTTCCAATTCTTTGAATAGTAATAGAAATGGTAATGCTAGTGCTAGTGTTGGGCCTAGAGTTCATAGATTTAAATTAGATTCGTATATTATACCACACACTACTCTAGGTTCCCAAACATCACATGAGAGCATATGTTGAAACAAGGACAAACATGATGCAACAAGGAGTGCAATTGGAGATTTTTGGTTTTATTGTACCATTCCATTTCGCACAGTCAGGTAATTAATTATTATTTTTGTTTTCAAATATATTGATTGATTTCTTTGTCTCATGAATTTTTTAATTTAAGGGTTTGTACAATTTAAACTCTAAATTTTTTAAATACTTGTTTGTTTTATTTATTGGTAATATATGGTAGATGCCATTATTGTTTGTGGGGCACGGTTCAAAGCCCCTAATGATGAGGAAATAAATGAGTCCATTTTAACTCAAAAGGTAGTCGATATGAAGGCCAAAGTTGACAAGCAACATGATATATGGAGGAAGGGGTGCATCATCATGACCAATGGTTGGACAAATGGGAGATATAGAACATTGCATGATTTCCTTGTTTATTCCTCAAGGGATTGTACTTCTTGAAATCCATTGATTTAGTGATTAAGGTTTACAATTTTGATTTTATTGATTAACATTAGTATTACAAATTTCATTGTTTCTTTCTCAAATGTCATAATTTTCTTGCAATTCGTTGATGCTTCAGGAAGACAAAAAATATTGAATTCTTTTGTGAGATTTTCAAGGAAATCTTGGTCATGGTGGTGAGGAGAATATGTGCAAATAGTTATAGATAATGCAAGAAATAAATTTTGCTGCAAGTAGACTTCTCATGGCTCAATAGAGGGCATCATCAAAAGAGAGGCACAATACATGAATATTCTTCTTTCATTCCATGTTTCCTCATCAAGCCCTTTGACAACATTATCCACCTCCTCAACTATTTAAAACCTAACGAATGTGTTACCTTTGGGTCACTCATAGTGCCTATCTATGGGCATTAAGAAATTGACAATTTTTCCAAACTAGCCAAGTAAGTGATAAAAATACTATTGCTTTGTGAGAAAGAAATGTTGTGAATGCTTCGGGAAAACATTCAACTCTGATTGCCTTTGTTGGAATCTTTAGGACTTCAAAGGCATTTAGATCCATATTGCACACACACACATATATATATATGCAATCTTAGCTTTAACACAAAAAAGAGAATCAATAACACTTGCGGCTGCAACTCATCAAACTCTTATCTTCCAAGTAAAAGATACTAACTGTTGAACTCCTAGATATGAACTGACACCACATTTCTATCATAACCTACATTACACTAGGTGTAACCACCAGAGATTTGAAAGAAGGGAACATATGCCAACTTGAAACTCCTATCAATTGTCATCAGACATTTGCTAAATACAACTTACCTAAGCATAAATAACCTGCAAATGTTGGATATTTGATGTTTAATAGATGCTCCATTATGTTAAATTGAACAAACTCTACCATAGTAGCAAATATCTTTCTCAGGAATAACTTAGAAAGACAAAAGATTAAAAAAAATTCAATTAACCGGGAAAATTTGGGTCCAAGTTAGGGTTAAGAGTGTACTTAAAAAATTCAAAATATTTGATGTAGTGTTAGCCAATGTTGATTGGGGTCAGCAGCATATTTTTGTTTTTGTCATTTTGTAGTTGAAAATTGCCACATTTGGGCATTTTGTTGTAATTTTTATATAATGTGTATGCACATTAACAATGAAAGCAACTAAATTTTGTTAATTTGTTTGTTGACTCTCATGTGAAATCTCAATTCAAATTCAATGTTATGTATTAAGGTTCTATAATGTATATGATGAATGTCTTATCAATGTTATTATATTAATAATCAAAATTTCCAATATTTTTTAATTTCTATTTTTTTAAATAGCTGTCCCCTGCCATCCACTAAAAAGGACATCCCAAAAAATGGGTACTAGAAACACTTCCTACCATGCCTTGCTGTCTCTGTCCAAGAAACTTGGTGTAACGTAGATATCAAGTTGTATTACTTGAGAGACCATGATCACTGCACAGATAAATCCCACATCGATGTTGTCCTTGGTCTTACTTATTGATATTTATCTTTGTCTAGTCCTCTTAATCCCATCTCCTAAAATTCTGCTCTTTGGTATCTTACTTGCCTCCTTGCTTGCTAAAAGTGATTATATGCTTTGTTTGCATGCAATATGCTTAATTCATGTTATGAACTCTTTTCTATTTGTTTTATACTTTATGGTATATTTTAATTTTCTGCGTATGTGATTGAAAGTATTATCATATTCATGTGATTGTAATAGCAAAATGAGCTGATTAGATTGAAAATTCATTAATGAAAACAATCCTAGACAGAGCAATCCTTGTCGACTACAAAGCTGCAAAGTAAAAAGATACTCTTCATTTCTTATAGACAAAATCTGAGAGAATTATGACCCTTATACTAGATGAAATTACTCTGAGCAGAGTTACGCATTTGCTGCTTTGACCTGATTATTCTCTTCCCCATTGCGATTCTCATTAAGCACAGGCATCAAACATTGTAACCTTATACACATGCGAGTCATGTTTACATTTTTCCATCATACCATTTGACAATAACTGAGCAAAAATGTTGAAAAAGAAACTGCATTGCCCAAGTCTCAGAAGGATAGCAAATTATTGTCATTACAAATTAGTTTTATTATTAGTTTTTGTCAGGACAGGAATACTAATGAATCCAATATATTCAATTTCTTTTATTAGTTTAGCCAATGAGCATATAGAATTAAAAAATTTGAGTGGCAATCCTATAGTCTACATCTAATTTTCTATTTTAAATAATAGTAAAAATGTTACTTATCTTTCTTTCTATTGGTTCATGCTGGGAACAGTCAGTGTAAACATCATTTTTTTTCTTTATCCTTTTTTATAAATTACATGTCCAATGTATTTAAGTCATTGAATCATATTTCAACTCTATTAATAGCTCCAATAACATGAGCACCATTATATACATCATAATAGTCATTTTCTTTTGTGAGGCGGCAAGGTAAATTAATATTAAAATATATTTTTGCCTTAATTAAATTACATTGTTGACTTTTGAATTATTTTGTCTCCTTGAATGACATTTCTAACATCAGTCAATTTATTAGACAACAAAATTCACTGCACTCACCACAAAATTGGCAGGAACCTGATGCAATATGTCTCTTGTTAAAACATGACAAATGTTACAAAAATGAATTGCCAAGCACAGTAATAACTTTTCAAATGAAACCAATTTACAAATTGAAATTTTAAAATAAAAATCCCAAGGATGTTTTGTGTTTAGATGTGTTTCAAATGTATAAAAACAATAAAGGAAATACACTTTCCTGCAGTGTTGAACAGCCTTGAAAATCTGCCAATAATCTCAAAGTACAGTGTATCAAAATTTGGAATGCAAGTAGCATAAAAATATGACATACCACAACTTTATTATTGCCAACTACTGGACATCAAGAAGCTTATAAATGACTTTACTGCACGGACATATATGTCTTGAGAGCATAGCCAATGGATGGATTCACTCAATTAAATTTATTTAAATTAAACAAATGCATAAACTAAGAAATCACCTTGATATATTCAACAAAATCAAAGAGAAGCCCTTGACCACCATGCTGCATTTCCTCCTCTGCTGTGCCTTCTGTATCAACTGAGAAGGCATCTTTCCATTTCTCAAATTCTGCATTTGTAGCTTCTTCCTCTTTTGCTTTTTGTGCTTGTGCTTCTTCTTCCTAAATCATCACCAGCAAAATTGTATTCAGGTCAGTTGTTAGATGTTGAAACCTTTACTTCTCAGGCTGGACTTTGATTCTTTCTCCTGCATATGATAAAGAACTCTATTGCAAATAAATAGTACCCTTTTACACTCTTCAGCTTCACGTTCCTCATCCTTTTGATGCCGCATTTCAGCATACCTATTCTGCTTCATTCTTTGAATTTCATGTGCTTCTTCTGCCTTGTGAGAATTGATCAAAAATAGTTCAATCAATGTCCTCAATATTAAGCAGCAAAAATATTAGAAAACAAACTATTATTTACAACAAAACCATCACATGCATGTGCATGCACACACAGAGATGCATGCACACACACATACACGCACACACACAGATGCATACACATACACATGTGCATGTGTGCGCACACGCACATTTACATTATTTCTTCAACGGATGTAAGCAAAAGGCTTATCTATACTCAATAGCAAACAAGGAGGTATTAATACCTGTCTCCGGGCTTCCCTCTCTTGCCTTTTCATTTCTTTCTTCTTGGATGATTTTGATACATAATACTCAGCTTCGGGCACCTCTTCATTATCCTCATCTAGCATCTCTGAAAATAAAAACACAAAAAATGCAAGGAGAAGATGGTCAGTTTCCAATAAAAGTGAATATTTGTTAGCAATATAAACAAACTGTAGAAGCTTCAGAAAGGACTGATCTCTATTACCTATAAATCTTTGACCTAAACTGGAAAAAACTATCCAACTATAAAGATGTAATCATTTGTGGGTCCTACTAAACCTAGAGTGAGTTCAGTGTATGTCCATCACAATACATAATCTACATGGGCACCATTTTATTATTCTGTCAGCAGCCTATAGGAGAACTAAGATTAAAAGTTCATGGCACCAAGTAACTCAATGATCCATCCGACCCAATAATCAAAAACTATAGTAGTCCTCAAAAGTAGATTGAATGGATATCTCTCTATGGTAGCACCCCAAAGCAGGCCATCCTAATTAGAGGAACTCAAACAAGTAGATCCGTGGAGAGATGGCTTGCTTTGGAGTGCTCCAATTGCCTCTATGAAGTGATGGATATGAAACAATTCAGTTTCCCTCTCCATGACTAACTCCAACTTCAGCATTATCCATAATTCTGAAGTGGCTTCATCTCAGTTATCATAGTATGGGAAAAAAGAAGTTTTTTGTGTAATGTCCCTGTTTTCCAACCCGCCTCACAGACATTAATTAATTTAATTATTTAATGTTGCCTGGCAGAAAGTGCATTAAATAAGGTAATATTAAATAATTATATTAATGAGGTGAAATAAAATGAAGTCAAGGAATATTTAAAAGACATTTTAATAAAGTCACTTTATAATAAAATGCTAATAAGTTTTGGCAGGAAAATTAAAGGGAGCTATAAAAAGGATACAAGAGCTTATTTGTGATTATGCTTGTTTATTATTTCTATTTGGTAATTTTGTGGAGCTCTCTGGAGTCTGAGACCCTAGGTGGGAATTCCTATGGATATCTAGTTTCGGTGGTGAAAGATTCCACCCTAGCTGGATTCAAGCAGATTCATTCAAGATTCGCACTTGCATGATAACACAATTGGTTTTGAAATTTGTAAGTCTTCTCCGAAGACAAATTTCAAGGGTTGCGTTGATTTGGCGATTTCAGGATATTGCAGAGGTTTCGATTTCCAGTTGGCTATACTATAATTCCTTAGGAGTTGGTCATTGATATTGGTCAGTTGCATCAGAAGTTTCATTCAGGACTTCTTCATTAGAGGAGTATTCTCAGGTGATATGTATCCCAGCTACAACTGTAAGGACATTCATCTATATTAATTCATAGAATATCAGTAATCTATTTGGGGAGCTGATTATATTTGTTGAGGCCATGGCTATTATTCCTACCGCAGCATTCTTGCTTGCCTTCTATCAAGGGGTCGTGGCTTCTTACTGAA
This sequence comes from Sequoia sempervirens, assembly GCA_007258455.2. Taxonomy (NCBI): domain Eukaryota; kingdom Viridiplantae; phylum Streptophyta; class Pinopsida; order Cupressales; family Cupressaceae; genus Sequoia; species Sequoia sempervirens. The sequence goes on along the minus strand of VDFB02000015.1, from coordinate 608,790,371 downwards.
CATCTCTTATTATTTTATAGAACCGTTGCACCGCTTTTGCTATAGCAGTTGTGGTATTAGTTGTGTCAGGTTTCAAAAAGGCTAAGTTGCCGGTTTGGGTATGGGTTCAAATATGGGTACGGATGCGGTACACCGGTATGACAAAAAAAATTTCTTGGGTATGGGTACATATATATATGTATGTATGTATGTATGTATGTATGCGTGCATAGACATATAACATATATACATACATAAATGCATAAATATACATATATACATATATGCATACACATATACATACATAAATACATACATATGCATATACATTTAACAGCAAACCATACCCAATGTCTCCAAAAAGCTGGCATTTCCTGTTACTGCACCAATTACCTACCTGCTTATGTATCTATGTATGTATCATGTATGTATATATTATTATATACATACACATATAACATATATGCATGCATACATACATACACATATACATACATAAATACATACATATGCATATACATTTAACAACAAACCATACCCAATGTCTCCAAAAAGTAGACATTTCCTGTTACTGCACCAATTACCTACCCGTTACTCGTTAACTTACATTAAAAATGCTTCAAAAAAATTACTTTTTTTTTGGGGCACCCTTGGGTCCCCCTGGGTTCGGTTGGGTCCTTCTTGGTTCTCCCTGGGTTCAACCAAGGTTCTTCCCTGGCCACCCTGGTTCTTTGTGGGTCCTTCACAAAGAACCCGGGTGGCCAAGGAAGAATCTGATCAAACCCAGGGCGAACCCGTACCGAACAACGAACCCAGAAGAATATTGCAGGGTACAGGGGCCTAAATGAGAGAACCCGGTAACTTAGCAAAAAGGGAAATCGAAGCTTAATATCTGATCACATCAACCTTTTATTACAAGTATAACATTGCCATGTGAAACTGGGCAAATCGTGAGCTTTCATAAAGGAGACATTGGAGTGTTTGGATGTGGGGACTCCTACATGGAAGTCAGCCAGTCAAAAAGGGAGTAGTATGAATAATTCATAGCATCCTCTCGGGTCCTGTGTGCATGCCTGGTTATTCCATTGGAGGTGACGTGGCTATTACCTCCTGCAGTAAAAACAAATTCCGTCAGACTTTGGATGTATGCGGCTATCCCTTCAGCCGCCTCTTGCAAAGGAATAATACAGCAATAATATCAATGTTTATTTGATGTCTGTAAATGATCCAATGAGGATACGATTGGGTTACAGTTAGATCATAAACCAATCTGATGATGCTGCCGCTTCTGTGTGAGGAAAATTTGGGAGACGTGGTCTTTGCATGGGACCGTAAGGTGCTAAGGCATCTAAATATTGGTAGTTGCTCAGAAGTGAAGTATTGACAACTGTGATTCATTCACAGCTATTTCTTCCAGGTCAGGAAATGAATCTGAATGTTATGAATATTATATAACAGTTCTGTGTAATTTCTGATTTAAATATTCATATCAGTAATTTCCAAGGTTTCATTATTGTCTTATGTGTATGTTGAATACAATTAATTCAAACTGGGAATTTACAAAACCTGCTTTCAGTCAAATATTGCAGTCATAAGTGTATGTAAACTATTGGGCAAATTCACGTGAGGAATCTGAGAAGAAAATTCTAAGGGAATATATATCCGAGTGTATATTTGCAATATATTTGAAATTATGGTATTTTGATTGAAGTCTGCTGTGTATCCAAATTACTGAGGTCTCAAAGGAAAATTGCAAACATTAGACTCCCTGCATATATCTGAGATTAATCATTTCAGACCAAACAATTAAATTAGTTTAACAAAATAGCATTGTCAAACTTGTGTAATTGCAAAAATATCATCCAATCCACTACAGGACTTTATATTCTGTCAAAAAAGAGGTAGATACTAGAGATTACCTCTTTATCTTCCATGAAGATATTATAAAAGGGGTTAACTGCACTTTAGGATCAAAAGGAATGGCAAAATGACATTTGAAAGGCAACTGTTAAATGGCTGTATCTAATATTTATACTGCTGTTCTCAACTCACCATATGATTAAAGAAATATACACAAAGCAACGACAATTGAACATAGTACACAAGTTTGAATATAAGGCAAAAAAGTGCCATGGATAAAATATGACTAATGAGTGAGAAGCAGACAATCATAAAATTGCTTAAGTTCATTACCTCCCTTCAAAGATTCTGCTTGCATACCATGCCTAAAAGCCAACAGATTTACTATTCCAGCTAATGAATGTTCAAAAAGGATTGTTATAAATATGACACATTGTTTGCAAACTTGGACTTGGCAAAAACCCAGCAGACCCAAATTTGGCTTGTCGGAGACTCAGTAAAACTCAGCAAATTTAGAATATACTTAAATTCAAAACTCTGGCAAAAATCAGCAACTTAAAAAAATACTTCAATTCAAAACTCAGCAAAAATTTGGTGTGCATGAGTTTTCCCTATAGACTCGGCAAGTCTGCAATCTATGGTATGATGTATAATGAGATCTTTAGATGAAAATTTATATTAATTTTCCCCCACCTTTAAAATCATCTTGCTCTTAAACAGAAAAGCAAGGAAACATTCTTTTGTCTTTAAAATAATGGTTTATCAGAGAAGCAACCATGGAATGTGTTGTTGCCCAATTTTGTTGCTGAAATGAGAAATTCCAGGGCATGGGATCACCATTTTGACTCAAACTCTTCATAGTGAAGCACAGCAGGGAAACAATCCCTTGCAAAAGAGGGCCTTCTCTCCTCACTTTTGGCTTTGCAAGGCCATGCAGGGCTTCCCCAAGGTTCTTCATAAGCCAGAGATATTCAATAGACATGAAGATCTACAAGCAAACAGGACCCTACAAATGCCAGGAAACCGAATTACTAATTAGTTGTCACTACCTGTCCTATGCATCCATTCACTTAACATCATCTGGTAATTCCTTCATAACACAGACCCTTATGATCAGCAGTTAGAAAACTTTGTGAATTCGAGATCCCTGGAAACAATACAGATTTACTTGAAGATTAAATTAGAAATGTATTCAAATTTATTTATATAATTACATCACAGAATCCTTATTGTGCCAGAAATGAAATTTCATTTAGACAAGTTTCGATAAAAATCACACAATATAGACCAGTGCCAGACTCCATTGGGCAGAAAGATGAAAAGATCATCAAATTATCAAGTGATTTATTCTTAATGTGCTTAATATTCACTCGATATGCATCAGACAAACATGTGATCTATATGAAATGAAACAAGAATGTCACTAGTATTCAAACCTAAATTACATTCAAAAGAAACAATGAAATTCCATCAAAGGACAATAGTTTCCATACTGAAATTGTCCAAACATAATAGTTGTATTAACCTGAAAATATTTAACATTAAATTTGAGAGCCTTACCACTGGTTTGATCTTTTAAAACAGATAACTAATCACAGTTTGATACAATGACCAAATAAATGACCCAAGATCAATTAGCATTGATCCCCTATGACATCCCCCAGCTCATAGTTGTTGCACTTTGACAGAAGGTTTCTCAGCCAGATCATTCAGATCTATTCATTTGACTCCTTGACAATGACTCTCTACAGGATTTTGCAAGCTTTTGGCATCTAGAGGTGGAGATGTGCAGAGGACAGAGCTCATCCAATTGCAGAGGAAAAGGATCATTAGCTCAACATTGAACTAACTATTTATAGCTTGAAGGAGCAGTCCTTACCCAATAGGTAGTTGGCATTTGTCACTTTCATTCCCTTTACTTGCACGCTCTTCCTTTTGCATGACTCCAAAAAGAAACCAAGGTACACAGTTAGGCACATGTCCAACTTTTCAAGGTCCCAACCATGGGTATACTTTCACTTGTACACACTATATACATTAAGTATACTATGATAAAAGTATTGGTCAACATATATATTTAATGTGCCTCTGCAAAGCACGTAACTATCTAACCTATAGAAGAGTTGGTCAAATAAATCTAACATTATGACAGTCGAGTGTCATGGCTGGACCCACTGATGCAAAATTTGCCACCACTTTATTGAAGTGTTCCCTTTTACAAACATCTCAGCCTGAAGTTTTAAGGATATGACACCTAGTGCATAGTTAACTTATTCAAATGCAGGGAGGCCACTTTCATTTATTCTCTGTCCAAAAACGCGGATCAAAGAGTTGGCATCCTTTAGCCAATCAGCTTTACCTCTTAATAATCCATTCACTCAAGGGGGATGGCAGTCCAGTCTATCAGAGTGTCCAGGGTTTCTATTATATCCTAAATCACATTCCCAAACTGAGAGATGAAGTTTCTACCTTATTCATAACTGAACTGTTTTCCAGGGCCTTCAAAGAATCCTTGAATCGCTGTCCAGATGGGTATTCTTTTTCTTGGATGTCCTCGTCCATCTACCAGCTAACTTTATTAGCAATTGTGGTCACCAACATAAATCTGGGAGACCATTTATGTTTGATGTCAACTAATATGTTGGAGGCCTCCTCTTGAATTCCATAAAGAATCAGCAAGTTTTTCAATTTCTCCAATTCTTGACTCTAGGAGATTCAACTTGAAATGTTATTTAAGGGATTCTTTCTCTCCCTGGAGTACTTCATTTGTCATGCCCCCGCCATATTGGGGTTAGCAGCCCTTAATTAATAAACAAATCAGGCAATTAGATTAATAGGGACAGCCGACCTATTTTCCTTAGCAACATAAATAAAAATTAAAAACACTTCTTGTTATATCCTGACTGACCATACATTAATTAATTAGCTCCAAATTACATATTAATAAAGGACATTAGGTGGTAGTTATATGTTAGCTAAGGCAGCGATTAGTAAGGACGGTGATTAATATATATATATAAGGCAGCGCCCAAACAAATGAAAGACTTTATAATGTGCCAACCTGCTAATTCAAGACAAACATTGGAGAATATTTATTAAATTAAATAAGAATATTTATTATGTAATTTGACGACTGATTGCTGGCCGACCTATTACTAAGTGAAATAAACAATAGATAAGGCCGACCCCTCAATGGTGTGCCTACTTTGAAAAGGCATGGAAATTAAATGCTGCCACCCTTTGGGACAAAGTCGTCCCTCCTTGTGATGAGACACCTCCTTCAAGAAGAAGCACATTAGATGCTATTTAAGGAAGATGAAGATGTGAGTTTTAAGGCAACAAGCAATATACATTTTCTGAGTGTAAAGGCAGATGGAAGAGATCAGAAATAAAGGTCTACAAACAGAGAATCGAATCAGCGAGAAGCATTAGCTTCTGAATATTAAGTCAGAAAACATCTTCAGAAATACATTCACAATCCAAGCATCGAATATCACAGAATATCAGAAAGCAAGTAAGCAGATCTGAGTTGTTTATCTGCCACTCAAGGACAGAATCAGTAACTATTGCAATTGCTCCTGGGAATATATCCGTCTTATGGGTTAATAACTATTGTGGTATGCTCTATCATGATTATTGTATGTAACTATATATTTTTTTATTATCATAATTTGTATTTATTTTACTCATCAAACAACCATGGAGAGGAGCAGGGGAGATACCGGTAGGTTGAGCAGATACTAGACTTCTTCCTAAGTACGCCACTCCATGGTGGATGACTGTGTGTCTACCACTTGGAGCCAGAGGGGTGATATCCGCCCTTGGGCTTAGGGAGAGGATGTCTACGGGCCTCCTATGGTAGCCTTTTTCCCCAACCTCTACATGGATTGGTTGTCGACATGAATTTGAGGGGTTTCAATCATAAGATGGATGGATAAGGCAGAAAGGGTAGGGAATGCGGATACAAGTTGTCCATCAAGTATGCCACCCCATGTTGGATGACTGTGTGTGCCACTCGAGGGCCAGGAGCGATGGTATATCCACTCTTAGGCTTGGTGTGGATAGCTTCAAGCGGACCTATCATGCTCCTCATCCTAGTCCCATTATGATCCAACTTCCAATGTGCATTATAATATTGTGTGACTTATATTATTTGAAATAGTTAGATATTTACATGATTTAAATAGATAAAACATTTCTTATATATGTTTGATTATATGAATTATATTCCAATATTATCTAACATGATTGCAGGACCTAAACCAAGATTTATCCGGCTTAAAGCATTTAATTGGTAAGTTGTAACCCTAACTGCATTAACTTGTGTTTCTAGGGCAATAATTAGGGTTATCCCAAAAGGGGACATTACATTATTATGCTAAATCAAAAGATTCCTCTCTCCTTTTATCTTCATTTTTAATTCCTTAGGTAGAGCAGTGGCTACTGGGGTAGTGCAGGGCCCAACCTCTGAAATGCAAGAAGCCTGAATTGGAGACGATGGTAAAGGTTCCTATGTAATTTGAGAGTGATGTAAAGGTTCCTATGTAATTTGTGTTAAATTAGTGATCAGATCAGTGCACAGAAAATTAATTCAAAAATCAGACACAGTAACACAGCATATACCCTGGGAAAACCCTCCTCTTGAGGGAGAAAAACCCAGCAACAAAGATCTCTCTTTTATATATAAGTAATGGCAATAATTCTCTTTACAATGAGGCCAATACAAGGCCAATATCCAGCATCAAATCTAGATGCAATAACAGATGATTATCTGCTCTTCCTTGTAATCTAAATCTGCACTTAGAGAAATTCGCAATCTGCTCTTGAAGGAATTCGCAATCTGCTCTTGAAGGAATTCGCACTTGAATGAAGGAATAAATTGAACTTGCTTGATAATGAAAGAATAGAAATGACCTTGTATATATATGCAATGAGAGAGAGGTCGCACCTCTTCATGCACAAGGTCGGCCAAGGAGAGAAATAATATTATAATTAAAATATATTAAATACAAAGGAGGTCGGCCCTTTTTGGAATTACATTATTGCCATTAAATATCTCATATAAAATAAATATCCGAATAATTTTATGTCTTCATTCGTGGCTGGAAGGACGAACCTGAAGCTGCCAATCATTAACACTCCCTCTCAGCTAGGGAGAGTACTTCCAGCTGCTCAAGACATATCACCTCATCGTGATGTCAAATATCGCCTCAATGCAATATCAACCATAATTGCTAGAACCATGCTATGGTGAACAAAGGAATATCACCTCAACGTGATATTGGATATCGCCTCAACACTATATCTACCATAATGGCTACAATCATACTATGGTGAGTAAAGGAATATCACCTCAACGTGATATTGGATATCGCCTCAACACGATATCTACCATAATGGCTACAACCATACTATGGTATACACGATATCTACCATAATGGCTACAACCATACTATGGTAAAAGATAGATATCACCTCAACGTGATATTGGATATCGCCTCAACACGATATCTACCATAATGGCTACAACCATACTATGGTGAGTAAAGGAATATCACCTCAACGTGATATTGGATATCGCCTCAACATGATATCTACCATAATGGCTACAACCATACTATGGTAAAAGATAGATATCACCTCAACGTGATATTGGATATCGCCTCAACACGATATCTACCATAATGGCTACAACCATACTATGGTAAAAGATAGATATCACCTCAACGTGATATTGGATATCGCCTCAACACGATATCTACCATAATGGCTACAACCATACTATGGTAAAGGATAGAAAGGCTCACTGATACTGAGACTCTTTCTCAGTTAAGGCTGGAATCTCCACCATACCAAGCTTATCTCGAAAGTATACAAACTTTATCCTGGAGAGAGGCTTGGTGAGAATGTTTTCCGTCTACTCATCAGTGCTGATGTACTTCAATTGTACAGCCTTTCGCAGTACCATATCTCTGATGTAGTGGTACTTGATCTCAACATGCTTCGTTCTATCATGAAACACTGGATTGACAGAAAGCTTCACGCAACTCTGATTATCACAATGAATGATAGTAGGCTCAATTGATTGTCCAAACAATCCTGAAAGGAGCTTACGATGCCACACTGCTTCTCAAGTTGCCATACAAGCTGCAATGTACTCGGCTTCTGTTGTACTCAATGCTACAGATGACTGCTTCTTGTTGGTTGAAAATTTTGTATACCTTGAGGATATGCAAAATTGTGGTTTCAACCACAGTGTGTGAGATAAACTCTCCTATTTTCAAAGGGAAGGCTCCCCCTTTTCTGTCTATTTTAACAATTCAGAAATACACTCTAACTATTAATCTATTCTAAATCTGGGAGAAGCTCTGTCTTTTTTTCTTTTTCCAGAAAAGACACTTATTCTTTTCTCTTGTTTCAGAAAAGAATCATAGCTGAAAATATAAATGATTTATGAAGTAAATAAATAAAGAAGCAAAGTTTCCATAAAGGCACAAAGTCCTCTGTTGCTCTTCCGGGACGGGAAATCAAATTGAAAGCACAAAGTCTTTAATAATTTACTCTCCTATCAACCTTTTTAGATGATTTTCTGGTAACCAAGTACAGTATGTAGCAGCTCAAAATAGAGAATAAAAGCAACACAAAGTCTGCAAGTTACCCCTTTTGTTTGAGCGTTCTATAATAGCTTCAAACGTGACAAACAACTCAAAGGTTGCAGTATCAAATCTGAAAACCAATCTAAAACTCCAAACACAATAAGCAGCTCAAAGTCTACAGAATTGAGCTTGAATCCCTCTTGTATAACACCACAAAACTCACAATCAATTTCAAATAATGTCGTCACATCACAATCTGTACCAACACAAAGTTTGGAAGCAATTTGTTTTCTTTATTGATTGCAATTTGATTCACATCTAAATTCAAAGTCTTAGAATGCATACACAAATTGGCAAAATTTTGTTGCATTGCCAAAAGATCCTTATTACAATAGACCCCCTCAAGTATTTATAGGAGAGAGGTCTGGAGAAAAAGGTGGGAGGATCTCAACAAACTTGAGAAAATCTCTCAACCGATAACTAATTGCAATTGACTTATTCAAAATTACAATCCAAATTGTGATTTGGTTTGTAAGAACTTACATGTTATTACATTTTCCAAAACTGCAAGGAAAGAACACTTGCAATTGCAAAACTTGTTTTTACATATACTTTGTCGAAAGTAAAATACATAATTGAAATTATTTTAAGTGTCCAAGACACGACTCTAACTACATCATCCTTCATCTGCGATGATCTTCATGTTGCTTCAGGATTTTAGAACTTGAAGTATTCAGGATTGGTGAAGAGATTTCGAATTTGGAACGAGAATTTGCATTCTTAATGATCTTTGTGTCCTTGGCGAACTTCAACCTTATCACAGGCTTGGAGTGGTACCATTTCTTTAGGAAGTTCTTCTCTTCGTTGCGTCCTTTTTCCATGCTTGATTTACTTTGTCCCTAGATGGTTTCATGACGATTATTGACCTTCGAGCTGCTCCATGAATTACTGTTGTATCTCTTCTTCTTTTGTTCACTGATGAAGAACCCATAACACCTTATTCAAGATAAAATTGTTATAAAACAATACCCATGCCTTGATTTATTGGTTTGATAGATCATGTGTGTAAACAAGACTGACAAGGGAAGGGATAATTTGATGCAAAAATGGGCTCACAAGTGAATTTCGGGTTTTCGAAGGCTGACAGCAAGTAAGGTATAATGTAATCGGGATTTTTGGAAGCCATTGCAAGTAAAAGTGCAAGATAGGAAAAATAAGAGGTCATTGCAAGTTTATCATTTTAACTTGTAACCTTGGTAAAAATCTCCCACTTGTAATCAGATTATGAAAACCTGATTTTCAGCCAAGGGCATCATTTTTGTATAAAATGATAATGATGATGAAGAAAAATGGTAATGGCAAATGAATATGAAATGAAGGCAAGTGAATGAAAAGTGAAATGGAAAGGCGAATGAAAGAGAGAGAAAAACATTTTTTATGAATGAAGGGCGAATGAAGTATGATGGTGTATGAAAGAGACATGAATGAAGGGTGTGTGAAGTGGAAAAACGCATTTTCAGCCATACATTTTTTTATAATATGCAAAAAACGTGGCAATGGTAGAGCAAAAATGGGGAATTTAATAAAGTTGCAGACCTTGCCAAGTGTTCTTCATGCCAAAATCTCTTCAATCGGGGTACATATGAGCAAGAGAAAGCTACAAAATTCACAAAAACACTTGCAAAACTCATTTCGGGTTTTTTGATGCTCATTGCAAGTGAAAAATATAACAAATAACTTCAAAAATGCCTTTTACTTGCATTTCGGGTTTTCAGAGACTCATTGCAATTTTACATTTTGTCAAATAGAAGAAATCGGACCTTTTAGCTCATTTGACAATTTCATTTTAATAAAAATAGGTATTTTTAGACAACTTAAGCAAAATCAGAACTTTTGGAAGTTTTAGCAATTTTGGAACTTTTGGAAGTTTTAGCAATTTTGCTTTTTGCAATTTCGGGATTTTTTGGACATTTAGCAATTTCGGAACTTTTGGAAGTTTTAGCAATTTTGCTTTTTGCAATTTCGGGATTTTTTGGACATTCAGCAATTTTCGGGATTTTTTGGACATTTAGCAATTTTCGGGATTTTTTGGACATTCAGCAATTTTGCTCTTGGGCTTAAATTTCCCTATTCTGCAGTGTTGCCTAAAAAACCCGAAATTGACCAAAAACACACTAAAAATGACTAAGAATTTCATGAAAACGGACGAGGGTGAGTAAAAAGTGCTAACCCAAAGGACTATAGACCTAAAATTGAAATTTTATAACCTTTGCACCTCGTAAAACGTGCCTTAAAAGAGAAAATATTCAAATTTTATCAAAATTTTAATAGGTTATCCCAATTTTTAGCAAGTCAAAAATTAGGGACAACACTTCCTGCTACACCAGGAAATCATAGCAGAACCCAAACTGAAGCAACAGCCAGAGGTGCTCTTCCGATCTATGACACAACCTGCCTAATCAGAATCAGTGAAACCAAGTAACTCCAAGTCTGCATCTGAAGTATACTTCAACCCATATCCAACTGTGCCACACAAGTATCTCAAGATATGTTTAGTTGCAACAAGATGTATCAGTCTCGGATCACACATAAACTGGCTAAGTGCATTCACTGCATAGCAAATATCAAGTCTAGTGTTAACTAGATACATCAAGGATCCAATCAGCTGTCTGTACAACGTAGGATCCACCAAATCTGAACTAGCTGCAGCCTCCTTCAATTTATGAAGATTGGTCTACATAGGAGTAGACATGGATTTGCAATCCAACATGCCAAATCTCTTAAGCATATCAATGGTGTACTTCCCTTGACTTAGAATCATACCATCTGACTTTTGCCAGTCTTTTAAGCCAAGGAAGTAATGCATGAGCCCAAGGTCCTTCATCTCAAATTCTGAAGTCAACTCCTTCTTACACTCAAGAATCAGGTGATCTTCTCCAGTAAGGATTAGATCGTCAACATATAAAACCAAAATTAATGCATCACCATTGATTACCTTGAAGTAGAGATTTGAATCAGCATCATTCTTTAAGAAGCCCAAACTTGACAGGTATCGATTAATCCTTTCGTACCATGTGCAAGGTACCTGCTTAAGACCATACAAGGCCTTCTTCAGCTTGCAAGCATGTGACTTCTTCCTATGAACCTTGAAACAGTGAGCAACAGGAGCAAATGTTTCTTCATAAACAACTCCCTCTTTCTATGAAAACCCACGAGCTATGAATCTTGCCTTGTACTTCTTCAATGCTTTCATCTGCATCTTTAAGTACAGGTTGTCCTTTCAGAACACTCTATTCTTACAACACTACAGTCTTCACTTCTTCTCAGCAGGTCACTAAACTCCCTCTTGATTCCTACTTCAGAGATTGCAAAGAAGACTTCTGGAAGTGAACTCCCTCTAGCCACTAACTCAGTCTCATGGCTGCAAGTTGTTTGAACATTTCTTTGGTCGGCATGACTCCCTCACAAGATGCCTCAAGCTTTTCATCACTAAGCAGTCTCTCGTCTCCTTCTTGCTCCTAAATCTGTCCTGGGAGCATTTTAGAGAGAGATTACTAACAATTTATAGCTATCCAAGGCTAGAATCATACAAAGTTTACTATATCAGAGTATAGTATGAGTACATAAGAATTTAAAACATGAATAAATCAACCTAAAGAGAAATATATAAAAGATCAGAATGAAGGGATAAAGAAACTTATCTTTATTGAATTCTGATATATCTTGCTTCCATCTTTTGCTCCTCTCAAGAGTGCTAAACTTAGCATCAACAAGAGACGGTCTGTACAAACTACAGATTTCTTGCATGTAGCCAACATGTTCAAAATAGGACCAGCCTTCTCAAGGCATCATTGCAGTCCATGAACATGGAGAAAAGGTATCGATGTGACCATCACAACAAAATTGAAAATTTCATTTCACTCTTTCATCTTAGAGTCACACTCAGAGATCTTCACAACGAAATGCAATGAATGAATGACATCTTCAAGGGATCTTATGCCAGAGATTACTATCACAATCTTTACCGATCACACATGATTCAAGTAAACAAAGTTAGACTTGCACAACTTAGCAGACTAAGTTTACTCTAGATTTCAAAAAAAAATAATAATAATAGAATACTTACCTCGATGAGATCAAAATGCTTTTCAGGTCTGCATTTATCTATCCCGAGATCATGCAATTTGCTCCGCCCTTAGCAGTGGCGTCGCCTCTGACTAAGCAAGATCGCAGTTACTCTCCGAGTGTCCAAGTGCTTAGACAGCTGATCGACAATACATGTTGATGCTCAATATGACTCCAGCCATGCTGCTATAAACAACAATTTAGACTGAGGTGCCAGGCGACTAGACTCCATCAGATTTCCACCTTAAATTCCCACGCAGTCATAGAAAAGACCATCTGGCACTGGCAACTCTAATCAGAATAGAGCACACCAATGGCATCAAGGTTCTCCCAGTGGAATCTTCAGCACTCACGATGGACAATGACAGCCCTGACGCTTGCAAGGGCAGATTAAAGCATAAAAGCAAGGAAATGAAGACTTCTGATAATATCTTAGTCTTCTTATGTTGCCCGACTTTCATCATATAATATGGATCAAGATGATGATTAACAACATTGGCCCAATCACCATAGCTAAGTCCAACATGATGAATACAGAAACCCACGGCAATACCACTATTTGAAATGAGTATCGACTCTGAATACTTCTGGATATTCTCTGAATTGACAGCAGTTGCTAAATATTCCCCGTGCTCACAAGTTGACGCTAGAGATAATTTCGCCAAACTTTTCGACTTCATGCTTCAGCTGTGCAACACGAATACCAGGGATCTATGACTTCATACAAGTGACTTGTGACTTTATCTTAAGTCGTCATTCAACTAGGTGCGAAATTGACGACAATGATAAGCAATTTGGGCTCCCATATTAACTTCCAGCGCTATCTGATTTTCCAGATGAGTTTGCTTCTGCCCAGCGTACATGAATGAAAAAGGAAAGATTACCTTCTACATACTGCCGTATCTCTCACATTCTTCGTCAAGAGGTTTAAACAAATCTGATCAGATCTTCTTCAAACCTGCTCTAATACCATGTTAAATTAGTGATCAGATCAGTGCACAGAAAATTAATTCAAAAATTAGACACAGTAACACAGCATATACCTTGGGAAAACCCTCCTCTTGAGGGAGAAAAACCCAGCAACAAAGATCTCTCTTTTATATATAAGTAATGCCAATAATTATCTTTACAATGAGGCCAATACAAGGCCAATATCCAGCATCAACTCTAGATGCAATAACAGATGATAATCTGCTCTTCCTTGTAATCTAAATCTGCACTTAGAGAAATTCGCAATTTGCTCTTGAAGGAATTCGCAATCTGCTCTTGAAGGAATTCGCACTTGAATGAAGGAATAAATCGAACTTGCTTGATAATGAAAGAATAGAAATGACCTTGTATATATATGCAATGAGAGAGAGGTCGCACCTCTTCATGCACAAGGTCGGCCAAGGAGAGAAATAATATTATAATTAAAATATATTAAATACAAAGGAGGTCGGCCCTTTTTGGAATTACATTATTGCCATTAAATATCTCATATATAATAAATATCCGAATAATTTTATGTCTTCATTCGTGGCTGGAAGGACGAACCTGAAGCTGCCAATCATTAACAATTTGATTATCTCATCTTTTCTCACAAGGGTCTCCTTTAAATCTATTGTTTCTTTTCTCATTCTCAACTTTTCCTCCTCCAATGTGTTCAAATAAGCAACCTTCTTTTTGACAATGTAGAAGTTAAATTGAGCATAATCTGGAGCTGCCTTGGATGTATCTTCAACCTCCACCTCTCCAACTTTTTGCACAATTAACTGCCGCTTGAAATCTTCAGAGATCAATTAATCCATTAGCTTATTGCCTTAATATGTGGACGAGCAACAGCCCGAGTGATCAACATCTACCTTTCAACATTAAATTATGTAATATGGAAATACTTGGCAGTTTCTTTTGAGTTGAACCTTTGACCAAAGACCCTATTGGTGTTGTTTGTTTGCATCATTTCATGTAAACTCATTGATTGGGCAACAGCCCATCCTAGCAACAATAAGCAGCCAAAAATCCTCACTATCTCACTCCTTGTTATAGTGTCAAGTTGTCAATGCCAATTTCAGGAGTAGAGGAGGAATTTTTAAAACCATCTCCAATAATATCTTGCTCTTCTTCCCCAACTTTGATCACCCTTGCCTATACTGTAATGTCCCTAATAGGAATTATACTAGTTGTATCCCAAATTATCAATTTCCCATGCAATAAAAGAGTTAGAAGATACCTTGGCTTGATTTAATCCCTACAAACAACTTAGAGAAAAATTACAATAATAACTTAACAGGTAGTATTGATGTAATAGCGGTGGGAGATATCTTTCTTTCTAATTCGAGAATATTAAATATTAAGCAAATAATTGTTAAGGCAAATTGGCCTTATTATAATTAATATTTTATCTTCTTTAAGAGGCCGACCAAGTGAAGAATCGCCTTGTTTGTGAAGAGTCGCCTTGCATTGTATATAAAGAAGGTGATGATCATCCATTTGATTATCAATTCAATTCACTTCATTCTCACCTCAAGTAAAAGTTTGCCATTCCATTTGCACCAAATCAAACTTAAAGGGGAAGCATATTTATTTCTACTTTGCATCAAGGAGTGATACTATTATTCATTGTAATAATTCAGCCTTGAGTAAGGCCAGACTTGTAAGCAGATTTCTGCTCTTATTCATTCAATATATTGGAGATATATTTTGCTGGGTTTTTCTCCCTCGTGTAGGAGGGTTTTCCCAGGGTAAATTGCTGTGTTTGTTGTTCATGTGTTGCATTTTCTGCTTTATGTTAAATCTGATCCTAAAACTAACAGGTAGAGTATCATAGTTAAACATTAGTAAATCCATAGTGAATTTGTTAACCTTATCCTAGGGATACTCAATCATGGGTGCACATGGAAGAGAATGACTCGATGGGGTGTCTTAGCCTCTCTAGGCCCAAAGGCAGTACCCCTTTGGCCTCATGTGGCCCATGCCATTCATATGAGGTGCCCTACCTAGTGAGGATTCTAATTTATCTGTTATCCCCTCATCTTGCCATCTTTCCCCATTTCCTCATGATTGGTCTCCTTATATTGCTATACCATGATAGAGGAGTGAGGTTTCAAAAGGGTGTCTTGGTAATCCAACTCTCCTAGGCCCAAAGGCAATACCCTTTTGACCCATGTGGGCTCATCTTGTCCCCTCTTGGGTGGCGTATCTAGAAGAGAGCCCCATCACCATACCCCTTTTGCAACTCTCCTCCCTCCCATCATGGTAGAGATATGTGCATAATAAATAATCAACTTCATATTTGCAAACAATCATATCAGCAATACATAATGAATCATGAAGGTGATATCATAAGTAAATAACAATATGCATGAACCCTTGATCATATTTAAACAATACATTGAATTCCCATATGGTTCCTACCATAAAAATATATTAACTTACAAATCTGTTATTACAAGATAGCTTATGCAACAGAAACTCGATGACTTGCTGGCCAATCTGTTTTTCTTCTTTTCAATTCCTAAATTGCTGCTGATCTGCTTTGGAATCATCTCCTTTTTATACCCTGATTTACCAATAGTCATAACCCATCGCTGGCCAAAGGATGTCATTTGGTATCTATCGCACCAATTGGAGGGACATAGCTTTTAGTTATATTAGTGATCGCTGGGATAGCAAAATTGATGCATTGTGAATAACTTTAGGAATCGATGCTTTAGGAATTGACATATTTGTTTATTTAATTCTAAAGCATAATTCTTTTCAGATTTACTTTCTTGTGCATGTTTTTATTATTATAATAGTAACAATTAACAATATCAATTTGTTCTATTATTTATAATAATTGTATTATAATTATAATATTATCTATGATAATTATAATTTTAAATTGAAATTATTTATATTTATATTTTTGATATTTATTTTATTGGGTTATTTATACTTTGCATTTCAGTGGTTACAATTTTGGGGCATGACATGTACCCTTGTCTTTCTAGTACCCATATGAAAGGACAACGTTCTTAAACTCCTTAGTTTTGATGAGTTCATCATCAAGTAACATTTGGTCAACCTTTCTTCTAATTTATTAGTTTCTGGTACTTGGATGATTTTCAACTAAGGTTGATGTTCTTTTATGCATGGGGGTAGGTTCCCTCAGCTACATCCTTGGCTTCCACTGCAATTGGCACTTCAAACTCTGTTCCCCCATCTTGTTCTATTTCCATGCTAGCCACTATTTATTTGGATATAAATATTGTTATCAGAAAGAATATTATTGTATGTATGTATGTGTATGTTAATTGCAGATACCAAGTTATTACAGCCACTTGTAAGTAAATATCCTATAATGACATAATGATATTTTATTACAAATTAATATAGCAAATTCCTTTAGCAATCTATTTTGAAATTATAATAGTGTTTTGCAAATAGGGAGGCAGATCAACCTTTTGAGTCATGAGATGATGACGGGCTAGGAATTCTCAATATCAAGCAAGCCACCCCGACATGGATGAATTGGAGGTTCTGCCATACTCATGGACCGGGAGGGCTAAATGGTGCTCTTGGGCTTGGTTGAAGAGGACAGCCTTCATGCATCTTATCAAGAACACCACACCAAGATGGGTGAATTGGAGGTTTTGCTATACTCGTGGGCCAAGAGGCCTAAATGGTGCTCTTGGGCTTGATCGAGGTGGATGGCCAGCCTCCAAGGCGGACTAAGGGGTGGAACGGATCTAGAAGCATTCCATGCTCTCTCAATAAAAAGGCCACCACCCTTGAGATTACAGTTTGCAAGCATTTCTAGTGAATTCTTAATATGGTTGACTATAGGAATATGCCTTGGAATAATCATTAATGATGCTAGGGTATTTTGAATTCAAATATTAATGAAGATATGGACTATAGATCTAAATATTATGATGTTTTAGCTATGATGTATTGCTCTCAATATTATAATATTTTATGTATTAATTTGGATATTACCATAAAGTTGATACTTGTTATTAATAATATCAGTTTTCAGTGATTATTATTGTTTTGCAGGCCTAAAATTAGCAATTTCCCAAAAGGGGACATTACACAAATCTCAGTGACATTAGATAGAAAGTGCAATGAAACTCTCCAGCTTGTGGCCAAGGAGGATAATGTCAATTTTGGTCTTGAGAAAGGCAATTTAAGTGATATAGCACGTCTTAGAGGTTTTGGATCCGAGTCAGTGAAATTATAAGTGAAAGTTGCACCTGGAGGTAAAAAAGTTCACGTAGGGGGGAGAGAGAGAGAAAGAGAGAGAGTTCAAAATTTTAAAAAGCACTCTCCTATCTCTACAAAAGTGCTTGCTTTCTCTTATTTTCTCATTGATGAAGTAAGGGTTTGAAGGAGAGACAGATTGAAGAGAGATTTGTAACACTCAAATACAAAGAGGCCATTGATGCCAAGGATATAGGTGGTGAATTGGCTAAACTTAACCTATGAAAAGTGCACATATGATCCTAGGGGCCTCTTATCGGAAAGACTGGGATGCAGATTTCAGCATGTTGAGAAGATTTTTGAGCTAATTGCCAAGATGAACATTAGGTAAGACAAAGAGAGTATAGTAATATGAATTTAATTAAATGCTTAGCCTCATTCCTGAAGAAGTGCCTAGGGACATTTCAGATTTGGAACTCAAGGTCTTGCCTTCACAATCTGTAGTATAAGAAATTGACCATCAGATTTTACCTACAGCCTAAGTTGTTGGTTCTGGTATGAGGTCAGGTATGAGTATGCCAGTACAGAAAAAAATTCTTGGGTATGGTATGGCTGGATACAGCTGTTAGAAATATTGGCATTGATGTCAAAGGATAAAGGACATTGAATAAGTCCAAAGGCCACTTATCGTTTCAAGAGCAGATCCCATTATTTGAAGGTGATTAAAGACAGGTTTTGAGCATTAAAAGTGTGCATTACTAAAGATAAGTGAGTAAACCAAAAGACAAGCTTATGGTTGTTACATTCAAATTATATTTACACTTATGCTGACCAACTATATATTCTGATTTGTATGAGAAGCCGACCTTCCTCATTATAAACTTATCATATTCATGCTGGCCGACCCATACTTTGGTGTGCCCTCTTTGCTTCATGAAATATAAAATAAACTAAACCTTTACCTCATATTTGGCTGACTTCCTTTGGTGCTTATGAAGACAACGCATACATAAATATATTTCAAATGAAAGAGGAGGAAGTGATTAATGATAATGGACAGAGATCTTTAAATGTGTTAAGGTAGCGATTAGAGTTTTTGAAATACAGTGAATCATATTATTTAAAGAAGGCAGCAATTAAGGTTCATTATAAGGCAGTGATTATTAAAAGGTTGTGATTATATTTTTAAAGGTAGCGATTAGTATAAAGCTGTGATTACATTTTCAAAGGCAGCGATTAGATCTTAAACTAAAAGTCATGTCCTTTCTAAAAGGACATCACTCTTTCAAGGGATGTCTCTCTTCATAAGAGACATAAGATATAAATAAGGATATAAAGAATACATTAAAAAGTGAGATGTGTGTGTGAATTTAAAAAGAAAAATCATATATACACCAGCAGGTATATGAGTTTAAGTATACAGATTTGAAAGAGGAGTAAATGCAGATGTAAAAGAAGAAAATATGCAGATATAAAAGACATATATATGCAGATTTAGAAGAGGAGTATATGCAGATGTAAAAAGAGGAATATATGCAGATATAAAAGAGATATATATGCAGATATAATTGAGAAGGAGAATATAAAAGGAGATCATTTAAGGCTATTTGTAAAGGAGATTTATTCTCAAGAAGGCAAGATTCATATTGGTGAGGTTGGTGCCTCATATTTTAGGGGTTGGTGCCCCTAGTAGGTTGGTGCCTACAAATTGGAGAAATTGGAGTTTCTTGGAGGTTAGTACCTCTACTAGGTTGGTACATGTAAAATTTGTAGAAAGAAGATTAATAACCGTGGTTTTCTCTTGCAAGGGTTTCCACGTAAAATGTGTTGTTATTATGTTGCTATTATTTGATTTTACATATGTACTAATTTTGATCAAATCTTGAAGTGATTAAATAAGTTTTAAAAAGTAAAAGAACATTGTTATATTGATTCACCCCCCACCCCCTCTCAATATAATCATGTGTAGGTTGGTACCTATAAAATTTGTAGAAAGAAGATTAATAAGAGCAGTATTTTTGCCATGGTTTTCTCTCCCAAGGGTTTCCACGTAAATTGTGTTATTATTATTTGATTTTACAATGTGCTAATTTTGATTAAATCTTAAAGTGATTAAATAAGTTTTAAAAGGTAAAAGAATATTGTTATGTTGATTCAAACCCCCTCCACCCCTCTCAATATAATCATGTGCTCATCAACTGGTATTAGAGCCGGCTCCTTCAAAATTAATCTAACAAACTCGAAGGTAGATCTAAAAAGCACACATGGGTGGACAAGAAGGATTCTCTTCTAATAAGGCTCCATCGTTTAAATGGACAAATTACACCTTTTGGAGATTAAGGATGGAAACTTTTTTAGATGCTCTTGGATTTGATATTTGGCAATCAGTGGTAAATGGATATAAAGCTCCGTCAACTCCTCCAACGGATTCAGCAGGAAAGCAATTAAATTTTGTTAATTTGTTTGTCAACTCTCATATAAAATCTCATTTCAAGTCTCATATTATTTATCAAGGTTTTGTAATGTCTATGATGAATGCTTTATCAATGTTATCATATAAATATTTGAAATTTTCTTATATTTAAAAAGTAAAAATTTTTAAAAAAATTTAAACACCCATCCCCTACCATCCCCTAAAAAATGGCCTCCCAAAAAACCTTGTACCAAAAATGCATCTCCTTGTCCCCTAGCATCCTTGCCTCATAAACTTGGTGGAATGTAGATATTTAGAGGATCTTAAAGAAAACCTAATCATAGATATTATATAATTTTTACGCAAATCTATTTCAAGATTTCTAATGTATGTTGATGTACTTGAAGACAAATTTGTATTTAATCCAATTATAAATTTTGTGTTGTCCTCACTCTTCTTAGTCTCTGTTTTTAGCTAAAGAGGACAAGTGTTTGTTAGCTATTGCAGGTGTCTACTTTCAAGAAAAGATATTAAAATCTGTCAACTCATCTAGAAGTGTTGATAAGCCTTGTGCCCTTGCCCAACAACCAAAATGACAGGCAATTTCTTTAGTTTGTTTGCAATTAATATCCAAAACCCTTATATTTAACTTATACATATGCATATTGTTAAAAGCTAGAGGTCATTTTCTTTGGCTCTAGGGTTTAGTTTTGTTTTCTGTTACAAGGAATCTACCCCTTCTAATTTGACAAAGGCTTATCCACCATGTTCCCCCATTAATGAATGAAAAAAAATCATGTCAAGCAAATGCACAAAATGTTAATAAACTGGAAGGTTTCAAAAAGATGAAAAGCTTCCAAAGGGAGACTTTTCAAGAGGATAGAAAATGCTTTATAGAATTCATTGTATCTTTAAAATATTTCAAAAGTTCTAGTTATGGTATAAATGCATCAAAAATCACCCTTAAGTGATATAATTAAAGATGCTTCCACAAACAATGAAATATCAAATATGAATTATTTTGAGTCTTAAGGACTTTATTATCTCAAAGAACACTAAGGACATTCATTCTCTATTTTAGTCCATTATCAAATTAATATCTCAAACAAAAATGCACATAATGTGAAAAATTAGGAATGGCTAAATTTGATAAACCTTCTGAATTTAAAGCTGATGATGAAGTACTTGCTATATTACGCCTACGCATTCGCCGATTCATAGACTGCCTTACTGGAAGGTTAACAACAGGAACCTGAAATTCCAATTTATTTCAGTCTATTATTCATGAAAGCAATTACTAAAGTTAAAAATCAATTTATTCATCCAGATCCTTACAACTTCCGAATCAAAAAATAAAGAAATAATAAATACTGAAATTTAAAAGATTCGGAAAGCATTAAAAAATGCAATTGAACAACATGCAATCAAAAAAGGCCATATATACAAGACAATCAAACCTTGATAAGGTAATTGATGTCTGGTTAAAGACAATCCTATACCAAAAAGAACTGCACATCAACCCAGAAGAAGCAAAATATTACAGCACTCATTGGCAAAAGCAAGGGAAAAGCAATCTTATAATTCACAGGTTAAGCTTTCTGGATTATAGAATGTGCTATCCTTTGTGTATTCTGTCTTTAAGTGAAGATGGTTTCCATGGTAGAGAAATGTGAGATACAACATTCTAGCAATCTCTGTTACTTGATTATTAACAAAAGTTAACTTACTATCTTTTCTGTTTATGCAAATTGATAAAGGGATTTGATAAAATAAAAGCACTTCAGAATTATTTACATCTTTTAGCAGTACTGAACAATTTAGTAACAACCCATATGCACACAACTCAACATGATGGAAACAAATTTATTCAAGAATTTCATAAATATATATCCTAGAATTCAAATATTAAGCAGAGGCAGAACTAACTAAATTCATATATATCAATTTAGTTTCTTTACAATACCAAAATTTGGTCAGAAGAAAACAAGACAATTATATTGCATCCAATGTCTAAGAAGCCTGAGTTGTTTCTCTCAAGGTTACATTACCAATTATAACTCCAAACTATTACTTAACAGTAAGGTCTGCATTGTAAACAACCATTGTATTACTGGAACAGACTTATTATATCGGCACAGGAAACACATAGTTGTGAACATTCAGTTCTGAAGCACCGTCTAACTCTAAAGCTTTGACATTTTTACTATTAGAAATTTAGAAGCATTGACAAAATGTAATCACCATCAGCAATTTAGACTGACTAGCAAATGGTCAAGCTTGATGAAGGGGACACTTATCAGGAAAAATAATTGAACCAATTTGCAGACAGAAAAATTTAAACAATGATATATTCTATATAAATAAAGTATATTTGGTGGACCCTTCAACTTTATAAAACAGCGTAGAAAATAACTATATCTAGCATCATTCCTTACGATTTATTCATGATAATCAGTTCCAGTAAGCCAATGTGTTATCATTTACGAAGTACTTCATAATAATTATGAACAAAAATCCCCAAAATTATTATAAGTAACTGAGAAATAGAGTTCTTTGGCAAGCTCTGTTCTTTTCTCATCCATGTCCATGTGATCTTCTAAAGAGGGTTCTCTCCCTTCCTTCCTATTTTTGAAGAATCAGCCTTTGATTAAGACTTGTCAAAACTGACCTAACCTTCTCCAGGACCAAAGTGGAGACTTCAGATAGCAGCTGTCAATGGTTATCCTGCACCAGGAGAAGACAGAATTTGACATTGATGGCCTTTCATCCAAAGCCTTGATGAATCAACCTGACGAGTTTTGACCTCCCAAGCAAGTGCTAGTGTGGCAACTCAGCCAGAACTAGAAAACCCAAATGCATGTTGATTTAAAATTTCACCTTAACAGCTTCTTCATAGCTCTAAAGACAACTGCTCTAGCTTTTGAAGAGGGTGTGGTTTTAAAGAGCTTGTGACCCTTCATCAACACCTAAGAAGCTTATGCAAGGAAAACCACATGTTTGCCTCCCATTTGTCTTCCTTGGGTCAGGCCAGGATGTTAATGATATAGCAGCTTCGGTAGCTCCTTCCAGCTCAGCTCCTTCGTGGAAATTTAAATTGAATGATAGCCGTTGGCTATCCAATTTATATTCTTTGTTTATCTTCTCATAGCATGGCCGACTTGAGTAGATGTGTAGATAATTAATATTTGTCTATCAGGGCCGACTTCATTCTCCTTGGTGGCTAGAGGGAGTTCACTTCCAGAAGACTTCTTTGCGAGTTCTAAAGCAGGGATCAAGAGGGAGTCCTGTAACTTACTGAGAAGAAGTGAAGGTTGCAGCATTGCAAGGCCAAGTATATAAAGATTCAGAGGGAGCCTACTGAACCTATAGAAGATGATTGTGCTGCAGATCAGAAGGGAACCTCTAAGCGATTGCTTTAGTTTGAATTCCACTATAATTTCCTAGTGTAACAAGAAACAGTCATCTGTGGCACTGAATACAGCCGAGGCCGAGTACATTGCAGCTTGTGTGGCAACTCGAGAAGCAGTATGGCTTCGTAAGCTCCTAGCAGGATTGTTTGGACAATCAATGGAGTCTACTATTATTCATTGTGAGTTGTGTGAAGCCTTCTGTCAATCCTGTGTTTCATGACAGATCCAAGCAGATTGAGATCAAGTACCACTATATCAGAGATATGGTACTGCGGAAGGGTGTACAGTTGAGGTACATTAGCACTGATGAGCAGACGGCAGATATTCTCACCAAGCCTCTCGCCAGGATAAGAGTTTGTATACTTTCGAGACAAGCTTGGTATGGTGGAGAATCCAGCCTTGACTGAGTATGAGTCTCAGTATCAGTGAGCCTTGCTTAATGAGTTCTTCTTTGTGAGAGAGGTTCGAGGTGAAATCCCTTGTTAATGCACTTTCTTCTGTGATAGAAGAATTTGAGGTGAAAGCCCTCGGTTCCACCCTCTGAGTTGAGTCATGGTGGATGTCATGTGTGCAACTCCATGACATATGTTGTACTTGTGTTTCACCCTCTAGGAGAGCCATGGTGAAAGTCACATTGAGGTGACAACATCACGCAAGTGATGAACACTTGTACATACCATACATGGGTGTAGCCATGATGGTTGATATCATAGTGAGGTGATATGCTTTCACGATGAGGTGATAAGCTCCTTTCCATGGGTGTAGCCATGGTGGTCAATGAGGTGATATATCATTTCACACATGGATGTAGCCATGATGTTCGTCATCACATTGAGGTGATACCCTTCTCTTTATATCTGATTGCAGGCAATGATGGCTGATGGATATCATATTGAGATGTTTCATATTTGTGCAGCTGGAAGTTATCTCCCTAGCTGAGAGGGAGTGTTAATGATATAGCAGCTTCGGTAGCTCCTTCCAGCTCAGCTCCTTCGTGGAAATTTAAATTGAATGATAGCCGTTGGCTATCCAATTTATATTCTTTGTTTATCTTCTCATAGCATGGCCGACTTGAGTAGATGCGTAGACAATTAATATTTGTCTATCAGGGCCGACTTCATTCTCCTTGGATTTCATCCTTAAGGTGGCCGACCTCTTGTGAAGAGGGAAACATATTCATTCAGGCCATTACATGTTCAAGAGGCCGACAGTGATTAAAGAAAAGTTGAGATTGCTTAAAGCCGACATCAATTTCTTGGAGTTATGTTTTCTCAAAAGGCCGACATGAAGGATCTGTCTCTCCATAGTATATATATACAGATTATTCATCCATTGTGACAACGGAAGCAAGAGATCAGTTCAATCAGATTATAGTGCGAACTTATCTGATTTCACAGTGCAAACTTATCTGAGCTTATAGTGCGAACTTAGCTAAGATTATTGTGCGAACTTATCTGAGATTATAGGGCGAACTTATCTGAGATCATAGTGCAAATACATCTGATCAATCAAGGGCGATCTCATTTGATATTCATGAGCAATTATATCAGTTTGGTGATATCAATCAAGGGCGATCTCATCTGATACTCAAGAGCAATCATATCAGTTCGGTGATATCAATCAAGGGTGATCTCATCTGATACTCAAGAGCAATCATATCAGTTTGGTGATATCAATCAAGTGTGAATACAAGGTACGATTTGATGTTATTCTCATCAGGTATGCAATATACTCAAGTGCGAATTCAGTATACAAGGGCGAACATCACACAGTGTTGAGCTAACACAGATTAAAGATAATCCAGTGCATAGTTTGAAGACCTTCCTGTGCTAAGTGAACACTGCCAGATCTGTACTAAGCTATTGCCAGGTGTGATTTAGGAGATTGTTATCTGTCATTCAATATTGTCAGGTGCTGCATATCAGTCTTGCATTAGACCTCATTGCAATTTGTAAAATTATCACTGTTACATCAAATATAAGAGAGAGATCTTTGTTGCTGGGTTTTTCTCCCTCAAGAGGAGGGTTTTCCGAGGGTATATGCTGTGTTATTCTGTCTGTTTTTTGAATTAATTTATGTGCTTTAATCTGTTCACATAAATTTAACACAGGACAGCCTGAAAACAAAAGGAAATATGGGTTCCACAAGTTTCATTGATAGTACTATTTGGCTTGTTGTTGACTCTGTCGTAGTAAGCATTGTCTGAAGGTCTTGGGATGGTTGTTGCCAACAGTCCTAAAGAGCTTCACAATGAATTTAAGGGCCTAATATTGAGGACCCAATAGATGAGGGTAATGCAAAGATATAGGAACCAGCTGATGTAGCTACTGATCAACACTGTTATGATTCAAGGTAGTAAGTTTTCAATGCACAACCCCAGGATCCTCCCAACTTTAAGAGGCAAGCTAAAGACCAACCTTCTAAATGAACTACTTGAGCAGGATTGGACTAAAAATAGATATGAAAAAAGTAGTGCATGTTTGGACTAGCTTGATGCCTCTTGATTCTAAAATACTTGCAAGTAAAAGAAAACTGCAAAAAACTAATGCCAAACTAATTCACACACAACTAGACAAACTCTTACTACAACAAAATTGCATAATAGGAAACAAGCAAACTCGTGCAATTAAACTAAGATTTTGTTCTTTATCCTGCAAGCAGTTCTTATTCCTTAAGGCTTAATCCAAGTCTAATGAAGTAGAGTAACAAATTAATTGCACTGCCATATGAACTGACAGATAAAGCTAGACATTGTCCACAAGATGCAAGAATGATGCACAAACAGTTGCCACATGCTTTGACACTCTCTAAATCAAACCAAAACAAAGTGTAACATACTGCAAACACTCAAAAATATCATGTAACACTGTAAACAGTCAAAAACAGTGAGACAACAGCTGACATGCACACTTATAAAGTTGTAATGAATGGAACAGCTGTGAATAACAACTAATGATGCAGATGACAAGAAGAAAGGAGTGTATGGGTGGGTGAATAAATGTAAAACCAGCAAAGAAACAGCTATGAGAAACATGGCAATGTTTTGTGTATGTGACAGAAGAAGGTACTTGTACGAAACACTAACAGAAAATCTAGAATAAGAGGGAGACTTAAGTAGACCTGCAATAGACACAAAATGGTTAAAAACAGCAAACTATGAATTAAGAAGACAAAATAAAAGCCAAGCAGTACAAATGAATTCTACCAAACACCCAAAAGAAAACAAGAAGAGCAACCAGGCTACCTAAACATACACCAAGTATAATTTAAGGTATTTAGAGGAGTCTACAGCAATCAGTAGAGAAGTGAAGCCCAAACCTCCAATAACCTTCGGAAACACACAAAACCCTTAAATGAAGTGGATTGAAATGAAATGAACCAGCTATACAAACTGTGAAAGGACTGTAAGAACAACTAAATATGAGAATAGAAAGTAAGTGTCAGGTGAAAAGTATGGAAAATTCTTACACAAACCTCCTAAAAATCAGTATGAGAAACTCTGAAAACAGCTAGAAAAACAAAATAAAGAAGACAAAGCATCACATACAAACTAACACTAAAGTAGAATAAAAGTAAGAACCAAAGAAACTGAAAAAAACACTATCCAACCACACACTCTATGGCAAACTAAGGTTGCTGCAAGAGTGTTGAGTTATCCTCAGGTTGCAGCCTCCAAGAAATTCAATTTTATGTATCTATCTCACAAAGCTCACAAGAGCAGGATATCTAGAAATGAACAAAAGCTTGCTGGGTGCATATGGAACGATCTATAAATGCAAATAGCAAATGAAGTGTTTCCTCTTAGAAACCTACCCCTTTATCTGCTTGTACAGCCACACATTGTGAAACTGCTAGCTAATGCAAATTGGCAGTTACAAAACACTAGGACACTCATGCATCTGCTAGGCCAATTATACAACTTGTTGAAATAATAGGGTAACAACACAATGGAAATAATAAACAATAGAGATTTAATCCAATGATGATGTGATTAAGCAAATAATTTTTTAATCATTGAAACAATGGAGAAGTAATATAACAAATCAGCAAACTCATAAAATGTAAACCATAAACACCAGATACATGTGGAGAAATCTTTGCACACAAACACTCCACTCCAAACAGACCCAAGCTTGTATTGTTCCAAATAATGTAGCACAATAATATAATCCATTTACCCCCTTTGTCAGTAGTCCAGCAGCTTAAGTGTACCTAAAAGACCCATACAATCCACTATCCCATGCCTCCAATATATAGGAAAATATTAACCAAGAAACCCTCAAGTGGTACCCTAAAAATTCAGCCATGGAAAAAATCCAATGCCCCTATGGTCATGGTCAAGCATCTTGAAATAATATAAAACTCCTCTTATACACTCCTTACACATCATAGATGTCATAGATTCTATCATAATGATCAAATTGATTAAGATCATAATCCTAGGCTCTCCATGAGGGCATGGATTGCCTCATCATAACACCAAATATGCAAGATCTTACAACTCACAATTTTGACCAATTTTTTTTAACCTCCCTATTTCACGCTTTTTTACACTATCTCAAGTATCTCAAAGAATAAATAAGCAATAAATAAATCCCCTCCCTAACATGGGTGTTTGACTTGGCCCCATTCCATGATGTTTGGAGACTAGATATTATTTATCATCTATATAATTAATTACAATAAAAAAACTTAGGACTTGCAAGGTGAGCAGCACACCTAGTTCTAATATTCTCCCACTTAAAATTTATGTTGCAAGACATAATAGGAAACTAAAAAGTAAATCAAGCTCTAGAAGAGGCAAATCCCATGAACCATGTCCTCTCTACACCAACTAAACTTCTTTGTACTCACTAGCTTAGTGAGAATGTAATGTCCCTTCCTTAGGTAGCTCAGACTATAACGGAGGTTGACCCACTATTAGGGTTCCCGTAGGTCAGCAGAATGGTTAGGGGACCCAACCAAGGGTTGTAAAGCTTAGCTGGGAACTTTACGAGCCTTTCAGTTTGGAGTTCAGTTGATGAATCTAAGAATAAATTGGAAATATTAAAGTTTGCTTTAATGAAATAGTAAAAGGTGAATAGTAATAGAAAATTATAAAGGGAACAGTGAAAAGTGCCCCCATCCTAGTAACTCAAAGTTGTTTTTAAAAAGTGGCCCTTTCTTTTGATGAGGAAAGACCGTCAAGATGGGCATAGCCTTTTGGGAGGATTATTTTATTGACTTTTATTAAAAAAAGCTCATGGGAGGTTATAAAGCAATATGTGGGCTCATTTTTGGGCATTCTATTCTCATTTTGACAAAAGCAAATTGCAAGTTTGAGCTTTGGAAGAGGGTTTCAGCAGCATTCAGGTCTTTTGAGGATGAAATCCCTTGGCAGATAGTGAATTGGACAAAAACCCAATTCACAAAACAAGGAAATCTACCTAGGGTTTCCATTTGGGCATCATTGGTCTTCATCACAGGTTAATTTGCATTCAGAATTGATTACAACAGTGAGTTATCAGAATATAATTGCAAATTGGGGCTTCTTATCAATAGATATCATCATTTCAATGCATTCACCAGCTGACCATACTATTTGGGTGTCATTTTCAATCAAACCCTAGCTGGAAATTAGGGTTTTCAGACCACTAAGGATCATATTAGACTTTATATCAGATCTTTATTGTATAAGCTTTGGTTCTAGCAATTAAATATTCAATAGATTGAGCATTGGCTTCCGGGTATGCAAATTCCATGTAATCGGTGGTTCAATTTCATTAATTCTGAAAATTACATTTGCTGCCCTAGGAAAATCAGAATTCATAATTTTATTTCAGTCATTTATGTTCCTTTAGCATCTATTTCTTTTTCGCAATTATCAAGCACAAAACCTCATAAAATTAGAAAACCACCAAAAATCACAAAAACTCATAAAACAACAAAAACAAATTCCCTATTCACTGGTCAAAGTCAAATAAGAAATCAAATTCAGAAAATTTGGATTAGATTTGGGTTGGGAACCTTTCAGTGGTATCAGAGCCATATTCCTGCCAGCTTGTTGGGTGATGATTGCATTCAATTGGTGTGAAATCAGTTGTGCACCAGTCAGTTTGGATTTGGTTTTCAGTTGGGACAGTGAAAAAAGGTCATCATGGCAAAGTTGTTTGGCAATAAATAGGCATGGAAAGAAATTGAGCAAACACAATACAAGACCATACGAAAATTGCAGCGTTTAAATGATTCACTTTCAAAGTTGGGACTCTCTAAAGGATCATCCTCATTTTCTACTAGCAAAAACCCAACACCATAAGACAAAGAAGCAGTGGTGATTAGCATATTTGAGGAGTATATCATTCTTCCTCAACATGTTAAGGAGAATTTTCCTTTCAAGAACTACATGGACATGCACCCGAATCTTTGCCACAAGACTGAGCATGCAAGGAAGGAATATCACACTATAGCTTATGAATTGTTTAGAGAATCTTCACATATGGTTGATACAACTCTTCATGATAATGATTGGGTGTCTTCAAGTTCCAATGAGGTTTGCAAAAATTTATATAATGAATTTGATAGACATGCTGATTTGAATCAAGAAGGCATTAGGACAGCCTTGGGTAACGATTTGTCTACATCATCCTTGCAAGAGGTTTCACAAGAGGCTCCTACATTAGAGGCTAGCATAGTTCATGTCAGTGCTTTGGATAGCAATGGTATGGACTCTTTGGGTGATCATAAAGCATCTTCTAGTGTGATAGTTGATTCCAATAATGTCAAAAATTACCTACACATGAAAGCAATAATGTTTTTGAGTCTTCTTATGCTGGTACTCAGGTTGAGAGTGTTACACATGAGATATATATTGTGGATTCAAGCCACAAAGGTCCTGATTTTGTTCACCATACGGTGGAAGTTGTTAAAAGGACACAACGGTTATGTGATGGGTGGTCTATAAGAGCTAACAAGGCCAAGATGTTTGCTGCCCAAGCAAGACAGCACTTACAAGAGGTTAAGGAAAGATGCAATCTGATAGATAATGCAAGAAGACAAAGTGAATCACACATTAGATCCCTATTTATTTCAAAAGAAGAATGGGAGGATGTTAAGTATACAAGGGAAGAGCTTCTTGTGGTAAGCCCACAAGAAGAGCATGTTGAGTTAGGTGAAGAAGGAAGAGGAATAATTTAGAAAATCCAGCTTGGTCTAGTTTGCATCATGAAGTTCATGACCTTCCTCTTTTGGAGAGCCCCTTGAAGGCTCAAAAAAATGATGATAGTGGTCACACACTTGATGGATCGGCCACAAGTGTTATGTCCATTTGTGTGGAATGGAACATTATTGGTTTCAGTATAGTTAGTCATACATCATCTACAATGGAAGGACAATTGCTAAGATCATATGAAGCATATTGTTTTGGAGAGTTGATTAGGAAGACTTGGAGGTTTCTTACTAAGAAGATCTTGCAATTTGATAATTGTTGGTTTGTCTTGCATACTACACCTTGGAGTTTCCCAGTCAAGGAAAACATATCAGTTATGGAGGTGATGGTGTGGATTAGAAAATGGGACAGCCATATTTTGACATCACACAAGCATGAATCCAAGCTAGATGGTTGTGAAAAGAAATGTAGCATGGTAGACATTCATGAAAAGATAGATAAGCATGGGGTGATGGTGGGAACTTCTACTTGCCTACAATCTGAATATATAACAGCAGTGGGAAAAGAACGTGAATCAATTTGTAGGTTGGTGCCTCACCCTTATGATGTCAATACTTTGATTGAGTATAAGGATGTCATAGCTTCAAGAATTGATATGCTACAAGAGTGGGCTGTTGAGTGTATGCAAGTGTGCTCTTGCATTAAAGATTTCCTGGGTAATGAAAAACAAGGGACAATCAGTCCTAATTTTCCGATTTTAAACAGCAGTGGTATATCCTCACTTTCTCATGATATTGCAGCTGCTAATCATTGGGAAATGAGTGATATTGATTCTACTTTGATTGATACACCAAATGCATGCATTGGTCATGGTAATTTATATGATGTATCTCATTATGGGACTGATTTTAGACAATTTGGAGCAATTGAGATGAAATAATCTCAAGAAATGTTTGAGGGATGGCTTGACAAGGCAACGAGAGCTGAGTTGATAGCACAACAAACCAAGCTACATCTTCAACAAGTTCGTGACTCACCACCCCATGGATGATAATAAGCAAAGGTCTTCTAGTTTTGAAATTGCAGTTGTTGCTGATCAATTCATTCATGAAGATTTTGAGGGCTTCGATGTGACTATATCAGGTGGACTTACTATTCTTTGCAAGAAGAAAGTGAGTAAGCTTAGCGTTATCTTTGGTGAGTATACTCTTTGTGATGACTTTTATGTACTTGATTTGAAGGACAATGAAGTTGTACTTGGTATGCAATGGCTACATTCTTTTCAAAGGGTCATCCAAGATTTACAAGAAATGGAGTTGAGTTTCATACATGATGGGAAACACATTATTATGAAAGCTCTCAAATATACTTTGCCTCATCAAATAGCAGCCAAATCAATGATAGCTTTGGGTCATGATTGGCTTCACAAAGGCATACATTATGCATGTGAAAAGAATTGTAATGAACCGACACTTGATGGTAAGCATTTGAATGTTGAAATGGATGACAAGTTTATGGACTGGCATGACATTATACCTGACCTGTTTAAGGACAGCAGTCCTATGGTTCTGCTCTCTCATGAGATAGGCATGCTAACACCTTTGGAGGACAGTTATTTGTGGTCTACTAATGATGGCATACAAAATTGGAGTGTTGGATATGGTAATTTTGTCAAAAAACAGGGTGCTACACAATCTGATTTGGTAAATCAGACTTTTGAAGGTATGGCAGAGACACAAGAGAAGTGTAACATTTAACATTTGGCTAGAGAGCACAAGGAAAGCTAAGTCAGTTGTTGGCCAAGCAAAACAGCGTCTAGAGTTGGTTAAAAGAATGTGGCAAGCAGCTTTGTGTGCTCACCTTGGGCCAGCCATTGATGTTGTGCATAAGTATGATTATGAAGATGAAGGTAACTCAATTTTGCAGGAGGTATTAGTTCAATTTGGTGAACTGAACCAGCCTACTCATGATTTTGATTGTGCCTTCTTACGGGGGTACATGGATGATTTGATAGTTTATCTTACATTTGTTCCTTTTGCTAAGTTGGGTAAAACCATTGAGTTGACACCATTTTATATTGATGACAATTCCATAAGGGGGTGTGTGGGTTGTTTGCTAGACTATTTTTTATGGTTTGTTAATACCTCTTCATGGCTGAATATTGAAATGTGTGATTTCAATCTTGGTACAGCAATGATGAGAACAATTTATGATGATGGATATCCTGATGTAGCGGCTGAAAGCGGAACTAGTGATAGTATCCTACCTTCGTACATTTGGACTAGCACAAATCAAAAATACAAATTGCATATTGCTATTTTGTTCCATGACAGCAAGATGGATGGCAACTACAAAAAAGATATCATTTGGATAAGCCGAAGTGAGGAAAGACAAAAAGGAATAAAGCATGGTGTTTCTTATCCCCATGTGCACACTTTCAAAGAGGTTTTAGAGCTAATAAGAACAAACCACTTACAGATGGGTAGAGTTAGAGGCATGGCTATCCAATTGGTGAGGACACGAGGAAGGAAGATTGTGGATCCTTGTCTATTTTTGAGTAGGCACAATCACTCTTTGCATAATTCAGAAAATCATTCTTGTATAGCAGCTACTCTGTGGGTACAAGATGACAAGATAAATGATGTAGGAGTTGAAAAGGTTGAGGAAAGGATTGAAGAATCATGCCATGAGGAACCTTGCAGCCTTGTGACACTTAGTGTTGAAGACTTCTTTGAGCCACTTCCAACCCTAATCATTTGGGAAGCTAATGAGACATGTCATTTGGATGATATAATGGGGACTTCAGAATTTTCAGTTGATGGTCTTGCCGATAACACTCACAGTGGACCAGCCACGCAAAGGTTGCCTTGGAGGGGTGTTGAAGGCATCCATAACTCTTCTTTGGTTATGTCACTGATTTATTATCAAATGGCAGCTTTCTATTTGTTGATTGGTGACTTCATCCCCATTAACTTATTATGGGATAGTAGTTGTACTACTTGGGAGCATATCCATGAGGTCAACAGGGAGTAAGACATGGATTACTTGGACATATATGCTAACACCTATGACTTCGTTCTAACTTTAGACCGGAGTTACGGCAGCCTTTGGGGAGCTGATGAGTTGTTCCATGTGCATGTGGGAGTTGATTTTCACATCCTTTTAATGGTCTACTCATACAGATGGATGGTATGTGATGCTTGTATTATGATGGATATCTATAGCCAGATGGGTAGGACAATTTGAGATCCAGGTATTGACATGGACAGTGCATTAGTATTCAGTGATCGTGGTGAGTTGCTTCAGAAGTTATGGTTATATAGCATGTATATCAAAGTGGAGCAACGGTTTGGCATGCAATTGCTTGAGGGCAAGCAATCTTGGGAAGGGAGGACTGTAATGTCCCTTCCTTAGGCAGCTTAGACTATAGCGGAGGTTGACCTACTATTAGGGTTCTCGTAGGTCAACAAAATGGTTAGGGGACCCAACCAAGGGCTATAGAGCTTAGCTGGGAGCTTTACGAGTCTTTCAATTTGGAGATCAGTTGATGAATCCAACGATAAATTGGAAATATTAAAGTTTGCTTTAATGGAATAGTAACAGAAAATTATAAAGGGAATAGTGAAAAGTGCCCCCATCCTAGTAATTCAAAGTTGTTTTTAAAAAGTGGCCCCTTTTTTTAATGAGGAAAGACCCTTAAGATGGGCATAGCCTTTGGGAGGATTATTTTATTGACTTTTATTAAAAAAAGCTCATGGGAGGTTATAAAGCAATATGTGGGCTCATTTTTGGGCATTCTATTCTCATTTTGACAAAAGCAAATTGCAGGTTTGAGCTCTGGAAGAGGGTTTCAGCAACATACAGGTCGTTTGAGGACGAAATCCCTTGGAGGATAGTGAATTGGACGAAAACCCAGTTCACAAAACAGGGAAATCTACCTAGGGTTTCCATTTAAGCATCATTGGTCTTCATCACAGGTTAATTTGCATTCAGAATTGATTGCAGCAGTGAGTTATCAAAATATAATTGCAGGTTGGGGCTTCTTATTAGCAGATATCATCATTTCAGTGGATTCACCAGCTGGCTGTACTATTTGGGTGTCATTTTCAGTCAAACCCTAGCTGGAAATTAGGGTTTTCAAACCACTAGGGAGCAAATCAAACTTTATATCAGATCTTTATTGTATAAGCTTTGGTTCTAGCAATTAAATATTCAATAGATTGAGCATTGGCTTCCGAGTATGCAAATTCTATGCAATTGGTGGTTCAATTTCATTCATTCTAAAAATTACATTTGTTGTCCTAGGAAAATCAGAATTCATAATTTTATTTCAGCCATTTATGTTTCTTTAGTATCTATTTCTTTTTCGCAATTATCAAGCACAAAACCTCATAAAATTAGAAAACCACCAAAAATCAAACTTAGAAAAATTGGATCAGATTTGGGTTGGGAACCTTTAAAAGAAAATCTACAACATTAACTAAAGTGTCAACCTTCCGTATCATGATTCTCCCGCCTTCAACCATCTCACAAACAAAGTAATACTAAACATCAATATGCTTTGTACGAACATGGTACATCAAGATCTTCAGCAAACAAATGGCACTCTAATTGTCACATTTGATCATAGCCTATTTACACTTAAAGCCAATACTTGAGCATAATCTCTATAACTACACTGCTTTTCTACAAGCATGTGTAACAACCATGTACTCTCCTTTTGTGGTGTACAAAACAACTATAGGTTTTCACTTACTCATCCAATCGAAAGCTCCTCCAAATATAGAATGCATAACCACTAATGGACCTCCTCCCATCCAAATCACCAACCCAATCCAAATCAATAAAGCCCTTTATATCAAGCATCTTACCCACATCATCAACCTCGTCATAACAAATTCAATAATCAAAAGTCCTTGGAATATATCTAAAACCCCTTTTCACATAAGTCCAATGCTTTCCACCATGGTTAGACATAAACCTACTAAGAACCCCCACTACTTGGACAATGTTTTATCTTGTACAGTCCATAACATACATTAAGCTTCCTACAACACTAGCATAAAGAATATTAAAAATACCCCCCCAAAACATTATCTAACATTGGACACTAACCCAATGATAACTTCATATCAACAAGTAAGGGAATATTAACTAGCTTACATTCATGTATCGCAAACCTTTGCAAAATAGTTTGAACAAACTTACTCAGATTAAGACAAAGCTTTATGCCAAACCAATCCCTACCAATCTTCATACTCAATATGTACTTTGCAGCCCCTAAATCCATGCCAAATGCACAAGACAACTGTTTTTTGAGCTCTTGAATTATTTCCTTACTATTTCCAATAAACATATCATCAACGTACAAGACAATGATTAATTATTGATCATTAATTTGTTTGAAATAAGCACAAAGATCACAATCACTTCTAACAAATACAAGATAATGCAAAAGTGTCGAACTTACGATATGACATCCATGGTGTCTGCTTTAGACCATACAATGACCATTTCAACTTACAAACCAGCTTTTCTACCACAAAACCATCGAACTATTTCATATAAATTTCTTCCTCAAGATCCCCATGCAAGAAAGCAATTTTAAAATCCATTTTCTCTACTTCTAAATCATAAGTAGCAATCATAAAAAGTAAGAATGTCACAGAAGTTAGTTTTGCGATAGGAGAAAAGCTTTCTCCAAAATCAACTCCCTCAATTTGAGAGTAACCTTTCCCCACTAGTCTTGCCCGGTATCTTTCCAACTTTCCATTTGCTTTGATTTTCTCCTTGAGCACCAATGGGTTTCCTTCCCTCAAGCAACTCAACTAGATCCCAAGTCTCACATCTGTCCAAGGCTGTCATCTTATCCTACATGGCGTCCATCCAAGATTTATGCTCCTTTGAGGAAAGCGCTCCCTTGATAGGTCTCAATCCATCATTAATCCAAGAGAAAACAAATACACAACAAAAATGTAGCAAGCTATACTTGCCAACTAGTTTCCATTGTCTTAGTGCATCTATGCAAGGGTGTAGTAAGAGGTTCTTCCTATTCTTCCTCTGAACTCTTCATATCTGAACTTTCTTCTTCCTCTACACCTTGTCCCGCTCATTGTTCTTCCACCTATGTGTCTTCTTGCTTCTCAATTTTGGCTTCAAAATGCACAATTTTCTTTTCCTTTTCTTTCGGTTGTACCTGATCAGAATTAATTCTTAAGTTCGCTGAAAATTGCATCTCTTTAGTATACCATTTTCAAGGTTAAGAGATTACAAAGCTTATAAACCTTAACATTATCACCATTGCTAGCTTTGAGATCCAACTTAGGCTATTTTTCTTTAGGCACATGAATGAAATCCTCACAGCAAATACTCTAATGTGTGAATCAAAGGGTTTCTTACCTGTCCACACTTCATCTGGTGTTTTATCAACCAAAGCAAAACATGGTGATCTGTTTATCAAATAACAAAAAATATTGACAACCTCATCTCAAAAATATTGATCGAACTAAGCACTAATTAAAACACTTCTATCTGTGTCCATTAATGTCATGTTCATCCTCTCTCTGGTGCCATTTTGTTGTGATGTACAAAGTTGTTTTCTGCCTTACAATACCTACATATCTACAAAAGTCATAAAGTTCTCTAGAACAATATTCCCTTGCATTATCTAACCTTAACACTTTTATTTTCCAATTCATCTGATTTTCAAGAAGTTTAAAATCCTTAAACCTGTTAAAAATTT
Source organism: Sequoia sempervirens (assembly GCA_007258455.2). Lineage (NCBI taxonomy): Eukaryota > Viridiplantae > Streptophyta > Pinopsida > Cupressales > Cupressaceae > Sequoia > Sequoia sempervirens. The sequence goes on along the minus strand of VDFB02000015.1, from coordinate 608,752,936 downwards.
CACATTTATTTCTTAGAAAATAAATCCAAGAATTACATGAGTAGCCATCAATTAAGGAAATATAATAATAGGATTTTCAAATAGAAGCAACATCCACAAGACCAAGTACATCACCATGAATTACTTCCATTAATCATTTTTCTCTAGTGCTTGCTAACAAAATTAAACTTTACCTGTTTACCAAACACACAATGCTCACAAACTCCAAAGTCTATAGAATAACCATACAGACCATCCACCATACTTTTATTAACAAGGGTCTTAAGCCCTTTTTCACCAATGTAACCCATCATATGGGGTCACAACATTCATGAATCTGAGTTTTTAGTTACATAAGCAAAGTTACAATAAATACATGAATCAAGCTTAAACAAAGTCTCGCATTGAAATCCCTTATTAATTACCAAATTCCTTCTCACCAACCTACAACAATTCTTATCAAATGTGGCATGCACTCCAACATCATTCATTTTAGAAAATGGAAGTAAATTTCGTGTTTCCCTTGGAATGTGCAACACATCTATGAAAGATCTAACTTTCCCATCATTGAATACGAGTTTTATCTTCCCTTTGATAACAATCAAATGTGAACTATTGTCACCAAGAAACACCTCACCACCATCATATGCTCTATATGAAGAAAACCACTCCTTGTGAGAAGTCATGATACAAGGCACCTAAATCAACAAGCCATCAATCATCACTAGGAATGTTAGCACAAATAATCAAAGTGTCATTTTCATTATTGGACAATTTATCATTAGAGGAATCTTCAAAAAACTTCTTATTTATACATTTCTTCTTTACATGTCCCCATTTATCATAGTTCTAACCTTTGTTGCAAAACTCACAAGTACTTGCAAGCCAAATGGCTAGGTGAGTTACTCGCCCAAAAACTCGCCAATGAGTTTTTGAAAAACTCGCAGTGATTTTTTGAAAAACTTGCGGCAATTTTTCTACAAAAAACTCGCAAGTCAACAGAAAAAAGCGTGAGTTTTTTGTCAATAACTCATCGAAATCTATATATTTATTTTTTCTTTCCTGCAATTTAAAAAAATGTGATTTTTACTTCATTTTCACACATGATTGGTGACTTAGGGAATGCAAGGACATGGCGACTAGCGATGAAGGTTTGTGTGGTTTCAATGCTGCCCCTTGACCTTGTTGGCGGCATTGCTCCTTGACCCCATTGGAAGTGTTGCCCCCAAACTCCCATGAGGAGCACTACCCCTCAACCCCATTGGTATCTCCATCCCCAAATCCCCATTAGTTATTAGGATCTCTTGTCAAAAAAGAAAATTGATTACAATGAGGGGGTGATGAGGACTTGAAAAATTGAAATATAACTCTTGAATGTGCTAACTTAAACATTATTATTGCACAACTTGCCAAAAATCTCTTTAGATGAGGCAACTTCTACATATGACATGGCCAATGGAATTAGAACTCATTTAGAGATTGAACTTAGTTTTTGGTCTATGATATGTATTAAACTTCAATTTTGATTTATTTATGATGGAAATCAACAATATGCTCTACAAAATTAGTAATATGTGTTTTTGAAGAATATTTTTGAAAATTTATGTATTTTAAAATGTTCAATAAAATTGTCAAGTTATTGTTGAGTTTTTCTTCGAGTTTCTACCAAGTCCCGAGTTATTGAAATTTTTGGGCCTGTCGAGTCTTTGCCAAGTCCCGAGTTTTTAAAATTTTTGGGCCTACCAAGTTATTGCCGAGTTCAAGTTTTTCAACTATGATTCTAACATTTTACTCTACTCTTTCAAGGGGTTTAGACCTTTCTTATCCCCCATTTTCTTACCACCTTTTTCCTTAGGTGTACTCCATACATATTGTTGGTTCCCCAACTTGTATTCCATTAACTCCTAAAAAATTACCTAATTTTATGCTCAAAGCTACTGGAAGCTAGGCCAACGAACAAGAAACACCTTCAATAGTGTTTTCCTCTGCACTTCAGGCTCTACAGAACCTAGGCGTGTTTCACTTTATGACACTTAGTGTGAAAATACTACAAATCTATGACTCAACACCTAGCAAATTAACTCTCGTATACTTTATATGACAAGGATATGTGAATCTAGTTGTTTCAGATACGAGGATTTCAAACAAATACAAAAATGTTAAATGGTTGATTTAAGATTTATCATTGTAAGATCAATTCTAAGGCTATGGGAGAAACTGGACTGATTAGTACCTATTCAAGGTAACAGAGTCAATACAACATACATATTCATTCATAACAATCAATATACTCCAATGGTCAATCTAGAATTATCAACTTGTAATAAGTCGGCCTACAAAGGGCTAACAATGAGATCCTACTTCAAAATCCATTTTGTGACAGCAGTATTCTTTATTATCTTCAATGAAAGAATTAACAATGTTACTTGAACATAACTAACAATGAAAATAACACGGATGCAACAAATGTGCGTTGATGAACATTACAATACTTGATTATTTTGCTCAAAAGAATATTGGATAACAAACTGGAGACGACACACTGAGAGCATGTATTCATATATGCTTAGATCAAAGTATGTACAGTTATTACAAAAAATTGCAATCATTAACTATGTACCCAGAAAAAATAACAAATAGATGCAATCAAGTTACTGCCCAAAGTCTTCTCAGATTCCTCAACTTTTTCCAGAACCCTTAAAAAATGGCTTTGAATAAAAGACGAGAACCCAAATTCAAGTCATTGTTGAGGAGAAGTTGTCATGTCCCCGGTGAAATTCAAACCGACTTTGGAGGGAATAAAGTGCTTTTAAACACTATTAAATAATAATAATACAATATTAAATAATTAATAAATAATATATAATAAATTTAAATTATTCTTAAATAACATTTAAATTTTATGTTCTGGTCGATTTGGCACTAACTATTAATGTTTAATTTAATTTCTGTGAGGCCGATCTTTGTTGGCATTGAGTATTCAAGCTGGGTCGATCTTCTGGATGAGGCATGGAATGAAGACATAGAAAGTGACCGCGTAGCGGGTCTCAGCCTGGTAGGACATAGTCTCTGCCAGTGGTTTTGTGCCTTTGTTCACCACTTTTGCCATTCAATCCAATTCCGCCATTGTTATGATCGCACCATTTTGTTATCACAAGTCAATAGACTGGCTTGTACTTGCAGGTGGTACCATAGTCTTGAGTACCAAAGGGCACGATTCAAGCAGACGCTTCCTGGGCAGAGATTGCAACTCACATTCATCACTACCCATCATCTACCGTCACTGCTCAAAGATACAACCACCATCTAGGGCCAAGTCAAGAGACATCAACCATTGTCATCCATCTCACTCGCAGAAGGCAATCATAAGGAACCTTCATCGCACGGGAAGCAAATTGGAGGCAAGTCAAGCAAATACATCTATCACTGTGGTGAGTGGGAAGTAAAGTCATCGATCATTGAAAACATTGAGGATGCGGGACTTGGGAGACTCCTCATAGTCGCACATTAACAAAAGATTCAGCGCAGGCATGCTTCGTTTATCATTAGCGGCAACACAAAGTCATAAACCATCAGTTGTCGTCAATCCTTGGGTCAGTTAGCCTGGAAAAGCATCTCATCATATACAAGTAGTGTATTTTATTCATCTGGATCTATGTAATCAATCCTGTATGTGCATGTTATGTGCTCTGCTACCAGCTGGGCTCATGTCGATCTTAGAAAGGCATAATTTTGGAAGTGTATATACATATTCGTGACTCCATATTTTTGTTCCAACGCTTGTCATAGTGATAAACAATTTCTATGTTAGTGATCTTCCACTGTAACAAACAGTTCAATTTGTAATCATTCTCAGTGACTTGTGCTAATCGGCTTCGAGTCAATTAAACATTAGTGCAAGACTATTGACGATTTGTATCATTTTTGGAGCAAGAGATTAGAGTTAGTCTGAGCAAGCATATGTTGGAATCTTGTAGAGTTTGTGTAACTAATTTTAAGTAAGAATATCACAGTTTGTGCTTCAGATTTTGAGCCAGAACCTTACAGAAGTCTTCAGATTGAACAAACAACGCTAGGTTTGCAGACTGGGATGTTGGCATATGGCTCTAAGAGATCGTTTTTGGCTGCTTGTGTTGTCATTGATGGCAACTAGTGTTAGCAGTATGATCTGTAATATCAGCATTGTTTATACCGGCAAGGAAACTAAGACTCTGTAATCTACTGGCAGAAAGAATGAAGAACAGGACATCTAGTTGGCAAGTTGATCTGATCACTTTTTCGGATCATTATTTCGTGGTGTGGATCTCCAGGAAATCTTTCTTAGCATTTACACTATCCTTTGATGAGTTTTGTGTTATAGTATTAAGTCGGAGTTCAAGTTAAGAGATTCGGTAGCATGTTTCATGGTTTATTTTCCATTGTGGCCGACATGTTTCATATGGCGTATCGTGGATATATGTGGAATATGCATTTTGCTATTTCCTATGTTTGAAATCTTGGTTGGGTCCCTACTAAAGTCTAGCCGACTTGTGTGGGTACGCATTGATCCTAATTAGTGATTTGAGCCGACATAAGCAAAAATATTATATTTTATTGTGAGGCCGACATACATTGAATTTCTGTTTAGCAGGTATATAAAGGAGATCGGTAAACCATTTTGAATGTGATATGCAAGTCATGGTAGTAGATATAATGCAATAGTGAAGGAATATCAAGAAGAGAGCGAAAAGAGCAAATCAGTTGTTTCAAGGCAGAATAGTTTTAGTATGCAGAGCAGAAAAGAAGTGCGATCCGGTTAAGAGATCCGGAATCTGATCGTGAGCTTCAATGGAACTGAATTCTGGCATTTGTAGATGTTGTTCTCTTAGTTCAAAATTTTGTTGTAATCTTCATTTTGCTTGTAAGGCAGTGAGCCTTTCCTATTGAGTAGTGAGCTCTAGGCAGTGCGCCTGAATGCAAGTGCATTCCTCTTCTTTCTATTTTACTTTTAACAGAGTAAACATTGTGGATTAATCTCCACCGTGGTTTTTCCCCTAACAGGGTTTCCACGTAAAAAAAATATCTGGTGTTATGGTGTTCATTAATGTGACTGCATGATTTCATCTGTTATGTACTGCAAATGCTATATGAAGTTTAATTATTGCTGTTAATTGTTTTGGATCTATTTTGGAAATTAAAATCAGTGAACACTGATTCACCCCTCCCCCCTCTCAATGTTCCCAGTGTCCAACATGGGCATCCTCTGTCATTACAGCATGTTGCAGTTTAAAACTGTAGTGAAACTTGGAGATTTTGTTGTTAATCCACTCATAAAGACACTAGTTACAAGTTATGGCATGAAATCATGCATCGCATGCCTCAAACTACAATTTTGGAGCATTATCAACACTTGTCAGCAACAAAAACAAGTCTTTTGAAGAAATTTTGGAAATTCGTGCCCTTCTACACCATTATGGAGATTTAGGGATCATTTTCCATTGCAAAGATTTAGGGGGCATTTTCTCCACTGCGGAGATTTTGGGGGTATTTGGAATTGCGGAATTTGGGAGTAATGTGGATATATCCTTACCAAGGTCAAATTTCCAAAATTGAGGAATATCCCTATCAAGGTCGAATTTTCACAATTGAGAAATATCCTTATTAGGGTCAAGTCTCTGCAATTGAGGAATATCCTTGTCAAGGTCAATTTTTTGCAATTGAAAAATATCTTTGTCTAGGTCAAATTTCCACAATTGAAAAATATCTTTGTCAAGGTCAAATTTCTGCAATTGAGAAATATCCTTGTCAAGGTCAGATTAGGACTAACTTAAAGAATAAGAATAATCCCTTGGCTCACTTTCCTAATGACATCATAATGGCCCTCTTTTAAAAACAACATATAAGTTGTCCCCTTTTAAAATGTTATAACATAAAGTGACTTAGGACAAACTTAAATTATTATTTAAAAATTATTTTCCCTCACCTTGCCCACGCTTATGATAAAATAATAGGCCTAGGTGCACTTGTTTATCTTCAGTCCAAAAAGAGGACATGACAATAGATGAGAAGCCTCATGTAGCACATCTTCATGTTTTTAGCTCTTCTATTTACATTCATATCCCTGATGGGAAAAGGACCAAATTGGAACCTTCTAGTTTGAAGGTATCTTTGTGGTTTATAGTGAAACCTCAAAAGCTTAGAATCTAAATTCCATCTCAATGAAAGGTAGTTGTGTGCAAAAATGTTAAGTTTTATGAGGATGCATGATCCTCTAAGTCTCACAAACCTCCAAAAATGACTTGAGAAGATAGAAGAACTTGCTGCCTCAAAAGCTGATATGCTGAAATTAGAGAAAACAGAAATCAGATTCAGATGAGCAAGCTTCCAGAGATGCAGGGGATTCCTCTTTTCTATCCAATTAAGAAAGAAAGCCTAGGTGGTTTACCCAGACACTACAAGAGGCAAAAGAGCAAGTTGGAACTCCTATTACTTCTATTTAAGTCATCCTCACAAGAAATTTCCAAATTATATGGGACTAATGTCTTCTATCATTAATGTAAAGCCTTTTAGTTTTAAGGAGGCAATACGTCAGCAGGTTTGGCAGGATGCCATGATGGAGGAGTACAGCTCAATAATGAAAAATGATCAGTGGGAGATAGTACGTCAACTAGCAGGGAAGTCAGTGATTGATTCTAAGTGGTTATACAAGATCAAGCATGTAACAGATGACAACATAGAAAAATTTAAGCTCAGTTTGTAGCTAGAGGTTTTTTCCAAAAAGATGGAATTGACTGAGGAGACTTTTGCTCCAATAGCCAGGTATACCTCTATCAAATTTAGCAGCAGTCTTTAATTGGCAGCAGTCTTTAGCAGCAGTCTTTGATTGGCATCTATATCAAATAGATGTGAAGACAACATTTCTTAAAGGGTTGATTTAGGAGGAGGTGTAAATAAATCAACTAAGGGATTTTGAGGTGCATGAATGTGAGACTCATGTTTGTAGATTAAAGAAGGTAATATATGGTTTGAAACAGGTACCCTGTGCATGGTACTCCACAATCAATGAATATTTTTCAGGTTTGGTGTTCACTAAGACAGAGATGTGGATTCCAATCTTTACTATTCGATTGATCATTCCAAACTGATTGTTTAGTCCTGTAAGTAGATGATTTAATACTTACAGAAAGTTCAAAGAAACTCAGAGAATAGTGCAAGACAGAGTTGGCAAAAGAATTGATATGGGCATTGGCTTGATGCACTACTTCTTGGGGCTATAAGCATGGAAAAATCCAGGTGAATTTTTCCTTGGATAGGAAAAGTATACAATTAAGATTCTGAAGAGATTTCTGATGATGGACTGCAAGCCCATCACTACTCCAATGGCAGAAAATCTGAAGTCATTTGTTGATTTTGATTCAAATTTGATAGATCTGTCTGTGTACTACAAATGATTGAGAAGTTCCCTTGAGTACTTGGTAAATACCAAGCCTGAAATTTGTTTTGCAGTCAACACCTTGAGTCACTAAATTGTGTCCAGGCAAGTTCATGGGGTTCCTGCAAAGCACACCCTCCAATACTTGAAGGGCACAGTGCATTTTGGATTAAGACATGTTGGTGATAAGGACTTAGTCTTGTATGGTTTTTTTAATTCTAATTTGGCAATTAGTGCAAGTGATAGGAAAAGCACTTCAAGGTGTTGCTTTCGTTGAGGTTCATGTATGACTTCTTGGTACAACAACAAACGGACTTCTGTAGCACTCAGTTCAACAGAAGCAAAATATATGACAACCAATTCTGCTATTTGTGAAGTCTTGACTCCACAAGTTACTAGCAAAGCCGACAGATCAGACTCTGGATGCTACCATGATTTACTATGACAATCAGATTTGTATCAAACTCTCTGAAAATCCAGTATCTCATGATCGATCCAAGCATATTGAGATCAGGTACCACTTCATCACAGACAAGGTTTAGAAGGGAGTTGTAGTTCTGCGGTACCTTCCAACAGATCAACATGCCACTGATATCTTGAACAAGCCTCTTTCAAAAGGAAAATTCGAGATGTTCAAAGAACAATTTGGCACAATGTCGAATACTTTCCTTAGTAAGAGGGAGTGTTAAAACTTAAGACTATGTAGTATACCTCGGTCAGTTCTCTTATTGTGCAGCAATCAGTATTCTTTAACAATTGTAGTTAACTAAGACTGAGATTCAAGTCTTAATTTAGGGCACTAACTTTAGGATAAGGTTATCTCTTAGTTCTTCTTTGAGCATTGAGTTTTAGTAAAGTCTATTTTCAGTTTACCTTTCCATTGTTTGAGTTTAAGTGCGAGTTAAGGCTCAGAATACAAGAGAAGTCGAACTGTCTCTTGGAGTGCACTACCTCATCTCTTCATGCAGACCTTCAGGAGTATGAGACTCACTACTGATAACTCCTTTGTACGCCCTTCTCAGATCTATAAATTGAAAGGGCAGAGATACAAATTGTGAGAGAAGTTTTATTTATTTTTCTATAGCAGATTTCAGTTTCAGAATTAATGAAAACCAGAGATAAGGTTTTGACAATCATTCAGTGAGTTATATTTATTGTTTCCTACAGTGTGTAAACAAATTCTTGCATCAGATTAAGTTAAAGCTGTTTTGATAACTTTAGTTTCAGTTTGTATTCTTTTAGGAATTAGATTACAAGCACAGAATCCATTTACCATGATTTAGAAAATTTATCAATCTTATCCCCTATAAAGTGGTTAAGTATTGAAACATTGGTATCCTTGTTGCTGATATCAAATAGATGCATGGATTCCATATGGTAAGCATTGTCTGCAACTAAAAAGTGTGTTATTCTCAGCAACTTCTACCGCCCAGCAAGTTTACCCCTGCTCCCAAAGGCTTCCTGAAATGAACTTTTTGGTAGGCATAGCAGTAAAAAATAAAAATAAAAAAAGATTACTGGATTGGCACAATAAAGATGATAAATCCAAAGCTATAATCATGAAAAAAAAATTCATACTTTTGTGTTGTCTGTAAGAGCAATGTGGTTTAGTTATTTTCAATATATTTGATTGCAAATTTCAATAATCTTTTCTCTTTCAAAGAAGTGATTTACCACAAAGTCTGAATAGACAAGATTAAGCCAATTACCTAAAGCATTTGTGCTTATATTGCCTTCAAAAATAGAGATGTCTAAATTGATTTGTACTTGGTACAGTGTGGAACTGCCAAAGGGTTTGTGAAAGGTAGAGCTCTTTAAAGAATGTTGCACGCACTCAAGAAGCTGGACAAAGTGATGGACAATGCTTGCTCTATCAAGTGTGTTCTGTTGTTCCAAATCTTCCCATTGTTGTAACGCATCGTATATCATTCTCTAGAGCATAACTGTAGTCAGTATCTCTAGAGCTCTATCTGCCATCCAGGTCATTGGATGGGAAGGTATGCAAAAGGCTCACAAGTCTCAACCCCCAACTTCATGTAATCAAACCCAGTATGGATGGGCATACAAACTCAAACACAATAGAAGTGTAAACTTTGATACCACTAGACGTGATTTGGGGCCTAGGATGGTGCCTAGAGGATAGACACGCTTAGTGGTCTAAATGTGCTGTAACAGAAGCATAATTTGAATGACAGAGACCAATAATTATAGGCAAGGGGACGGACAAAGAAGATAACAGTTAGACTACAATAAGAACTATTATTTGCACAATTGTAGTATGCAATAGTTTTGTACAAGATCTGAGAGGTTAAATGTATAAATGCCTAAGCTATCCTCCTATTCTAAAAGTTAAACTAATCTAACTCACTAACTCATTGCCAATTTATAAAGAATGGTAATATACAATATTATACATGTAGCAGGGTGATGAGCAGGTCGGTAGTTACAAGACTATTTACCCCTTGGTTGAATTTTGGCCAAATTCCTTTGTATTGTTGTTACCAAGGAATGACTTTGCAACATGCTTGTGTGGCACAAGTCTATCCTATCAAATGCCATCAAATGTCAGCAGCAAGTTTGCAGGGGAGTTAGGTTGTCACATTACCACCACATGTTTTGTTGGTGATAAATAGGCTGCTAACAAAGCCACATAACATGTTCAGCCTTGCCAAACCTATCCAAGTGACCATTTTCCCTCTTCATCGTAGTAACATGTTCAACACATATACCTTAGTTATGAGATGGTGTATTTAAAGGCTTGAGGGAAATAACAAAATTGGAACACACATGGGCATCCAACATATGGAAAAAAAAACTATGATGTACACAAAGAATTACAAACCACATAGAGGTGACAAATTAGAACTGAAAGTGACTTAAATGTGAGAATGTGTTTATGAGATCATAGATGGTGAACCAAACAAGTACTCGCCATATTTTCAGCCTAGCAAGTAAGTCACCGATTTTTTGGAGATTTTTTTCAAAAAACTTGGCAAACCCGTGCCATTGACTTGCAGGACACACAAAAAATGCTCAAAATCTGTGCTTTTTTTGCTTATAAAAGCCAACACACCCCTCTTACTTCCTCACACAACATTCTTGCATACATTTGAGCTAGTTGCAAGGATTTTTAGGCCAATTTAAAGGCAGATTAGAATAATTTCAACGGCAGGTTAGTAATTTTTATTTTTTATTTTTTTCCAAGCATTTAAATTCATATTAGCTGCTAAAATCTAGCATGTAGATTGTAAACAATTCATAATTTCATAGTATTTAGTGGTATTTATGATTTTACTTCCAAAAAAAAATGGATTTATGAGTATTTTTTGTTTATTTATACTAATTTTGTAAATGAAAACACTATTATTTTCTATAAACAAATTATTTTGCTGATTTGTACTTTGTTTTCAAGAATAAAATCACTAGATTATACTAAATTTATGCTGATTTATACTAATTTATGCTAAATTTATCCTGAGTTATAGTAATTTATATTGAATTTATGCTGATTTTTTTGTATTTAAAAATTAAATATGTTGTACTTTGCACTTGTAGGTTAGTTATAATGGAAAATCAAGAACCCTTGGCCTCTTGATCAAGCTCCCACTCCACATGAGGCTTAGGCTCAGCCGAGTCAATACCAGTTACTAGAACTCTTCCCCTTGGAGCCAAAGACCTTGCCTGAAAATATGCCATATGGGGAACACCTAAGACAATCATTTGCATAAGATGCCAAAACCCATATCATGGAGGCATCAATCACCTCAAATACCATCTTGCAAGCATTACTAATTATGATGCCAAGCCCTATGACAAGACCATAGAAGAGAAATAACTACAGAGGGAGAAAACAAGAGCAGCCATAGCAATATCCATAGCTAGTGCTCATGGTCCTCAATTGTAAGAAGAAATGGATGACAATACAGAATTCAAAGGCATAGTGGGCTCCCTTAGTGTTCCACACATACAAAGCACTAGCATCCACCTCATCTACTTCAAGTAGAGTGCTTACATGGACACCACATAGCCTTTTTGTACCTTGAAACATACCTAGAGCACAACTATCATTGGAAGAAACAAGGTGGAACAAGGAGGTGCATGAAGAAGTATATAAGGCACGTGCCAATTTTTGGTATTTCAACAACCTTCCTTCAATGTGGTGAACAACCCGTATTGGGAGAATTCGGTAACTACATTGACAATTGAAGGAAACGTCTACAAGGTACCCTCTCGAAAAGACTTACGAGGGAAGTTCCTTGTGGATGCAGTTGAAGATGCAAAGTTAGTTGTGAAAAAACAAAAGAAACAATGGCAAAAGTATGGTTGTACTATTCTTTCAGATTGGGTGGACGAATGGAAAGAACAACACCCTTATCAACTTTTTGGTAGCTTCAAGTGGTGAGGTAATCTTTTTGAAGTCACTTAATGCCTCAAACAAAGTAAAAATTGCAAAAACTTTGAGTCTAATATTGGAGGAAGTTGTCTTAGAGGTGGGCATAGAGAATGTAGTGCAAATTATAACTAACAATGCAGCAGCATATGTGGCAACTAGGAGATTGCTCCAAGAGAGGCATTTGTCACTCTTTGGAACCCTTTGCGCAACACATTACCTTGACCTTCTTTTGGAGGACATAGACAAAATTGATTAAGACCAGTTGTAGAAAATGCAAGAAACAAAACAAAATTTATTTATAATCACCCTTCGGTTCTTACTTTGGTGAGAGATCACACCAAAGGGAAAGAGCTGGTGCAATTGGATTGGGTGTCACAAGGTTTGCAACAATCTTCCTAACGTTGCAAAGCACTATTCACTTGTTGACTTGTTGGAAACAAATGTTTGTGATTCAAGCATGGCTAGACTCGCCATATTCAAAGAAGCCTGAAAGAGAGAGAATCGCAAACATAGTCTTTGATAATCTCTTTGCACAGAGAGCTACAAAGATGGTTAGGGTAATCTCAAAACATTAATTTAAAATTCAAATTGAATATTTTGTGTTTAAATTTTAAAAGTGCTTTCATTATAAATTTGTTTTTTTTTTTGTTTGTATTTGTAGGTATTGAAGCCCTTGCTAGAGTTTTGTGCTCAGTAGACGAGGATCAAAACCCAATGAGGTACATTTATGAGGCCTTGCATAGGGCCAAAGAGTCCATCTAAAACAATTACAAGAGAGACAAAATTAAATTTGATATCATTTGGGAGATAATTGATCAGAGGTGGAACAATCAACTCTAGCAACCCATTCATGAAATGGGGTACTTCCTCAACTGCATTTTTTTCTATTTGGATAGCTTCACAAATCCTAATGGAGAGGTTACAGAGGGTCTCACAACATAAATTGAGAGGATGATACCTGAGGATGAGGCAAGGGACCACATTGTTCAAGCATTGCATAATTACAGGATTGGTAGAGGGAAGCTCTTTTCTTCAGCACTAACTATCCAAGGAAGAATTGCTTAGTCAACATGTAATAAAAATTGGAGTCTTCACACGCCTCTTACAAGTTACAAATTTCAAATTTACAACTATTGATAAATATGGTTTACTTACTAACTCTTAAATATCTTACTTTATAAGTTCTTAGTGGGGAGATTGGGATGCAAATTTCCCAAATCTTCAAAAATTAGCCCTCCACATTTTGTGTCAACCTTGTGTGCTTCTTGCTGTGAGCGCAACTAAAGTTTGTTTGAGGCCATCCAAACAAAGAAGCTAAATAAATTAACTCAAAAACGTCTCAATGACCTTGTCTTTATACAATACAACCTTTGACTTCACACAAGAAAGGTAGAGGGAAAATCAAAAAAGGTCATTGATTTGGATGACACTAATCCTTAAAATGATTGGTCAAGGCGAGATAAGCAAACCCCATTGTTTACTAGAGATGAGATTCTTGATTTTGTGAGGCAAAAGCAATGGAGGATGTGGTTGCAACAAAAGGAGCTACTAGATTGTCATTGGATGGTGTTGGTGTACGTTTTATCATCCACCGAACACACAGAATAAAATGTCCAGAGACACTCTATCCTCTCTTGAAAAACCACCGCATATGCTAAGATTGCGAGAAGATCATATGGCGATTCCAAGGTTTCTTTTGTCAAGTCTTGACGTGTGGATAAGCTCAATGGGTGTTGTGATTTGCTGGTAATAAACAAGGGGACTTACATTAAAGAAATTTTCAAAAGTTTGGGACTTAGGTGGATTTATCATTAGGGGCTCTCTTCAATCGGGACTTCAATTTGGATCTTCAAAAAAAATAGCAAAAGGATAAGGGTTCAGGGGATCTATTCTACGCCTCGAATGAGACTGAAGTTAAGCTTCCACAATTATAAGCTCAGGTAACTTTACGCATCGAATGCAAATCATCCATTCGAAGAAAGTATGAGCAATACTTCACCATTGAATCGATACGATCAATCTCTCATTCACTTAACCAATACTCAAAAGCAAATTCTATTTAGCTTAATTCTAACTTTAATCTATGGCGGAAGAAGATATGCAACCTCGCTTACTATTTGACAATAAAAGTTATTCAAAGCAAATCATGCAAAAGAGCTTTTATTATCGGAAATAGTCTCAATGCAACAATCTCATATACTGTTTCCACACAAATGAAAGTGAGAGAGCACCAGTTTAAATAGAGTTTCAAAAATCAAATGAAGGGCCAAGATTAAAACAATATCAACGGCCAAGATTATTCCAACTCAACCCTAATTAGGGTTGCCCAAAATAACATGAGTTGTCAATCAGTAAACAATCAGTAACAGGCAGTGAAGTGGCAATTGGAGCTATCATCAAGGAGAGGCGTCCCTATCTGCTTGGTCAGCATTGCACTCGATGAACCTGGACATGACTGCAATAACCTCCTCCATCGTGACGGGCGGCAGCATACTAATCCGGAATTCTAATCCATCCAAGTTCTCAGCACACTTGGCGAATGTACTTGCCCAATCCGCCTCCTGCTTCACAAAATCATTCTGAATGGTCGAGAGACTCGCCAACTTCGCGAAGTCCTATCTCAGAATTGGTCCAATAGTCGAGAAGAAAACCTCTTGAACCTATGTTTCAACCTCTCCAGCTGCATGTTATTTTCCCGGACAACCTCACGGTTGAACACCTCTGCAGCTGTCATATAAATTTTCTCCCGAATTTCCTTTACCTGCTCCTCAATTCTAAGCCCATCCACTTTCGCCTTCTCCAAAACTTCTCTACGTATAGTCACTGCCCAAAACCAGTGATGAAAATCATACGCTGCTCCTGCAGCAATCACCTTTCTATCAACCAACTCCTCCATTGGAGTGCTTTTTAGGACCCTAAGGCTTGGAATAAGCCTCTCCTGCATGTTTGGAATGCATTCCCATGTCTCTGCCATATCAACAAGTCTGGAAAGAAAAGAAGAGGTCTTCCCATAGGCAAGCACCAGTTTCTCCATGAACGAGGCTGCCTCAGTGCCCTCGCTGACCATCCATTCCTGAGTCTCCTTGGCTGTTACCATCCCATGCTCTACATCCTTGGCTATTTCCTATGAGGGATTAAGGAGAGGAGGAGCTACCGTATCACCCTGATCAAGTGGCTAGGTCAGATGCCGTATGTACTCCTTCAGGCGCTCAACTTCTTTTTTATATTCTTTCTTTTTAGCCACTTCCTTTTCCAATCTCGCTTTGATGGTCGAGACGGAATTATCTAGTTCCTCCACTTCCTAACCTTTTGTAGTTGGGCCAAGATCTATGGTGGTTATGGCATACTCCTGAGGAGTGATCTCATCCTATGGCTTGTTCACTGTCGGTACTGCGATGTGTATGGAACGACTGCCTGCCTCGTCCCGTTGAATGGTAGAAAACTTCTTGGCCAGCTTCTTAATTGCAACCTATTCCAATCTTGCCAAGAAGTCCGCAGTATCATCCTCCTCTTGGGCTTCTTCTGGCGCCTGAATCTTCATCCTTTCTCTCAACCAATCTGGAATGGTAGGCTGCTCAATTCATCTTCTACTTGAACATCCTCCTCATTTGGAACATCCACAACCTCTCTGAGAGCGGAAATCATTCGCTCTTCGAAGTCATTATTTCGGACTTCCATCTCATTATCTAAACCTAGTATTTCCGTGCCCGTAGGTGATGAGGGCTCCTCGTCATCCAACTGAATAGGTTCATTATTCCGTTCCTGAGCTTCAGAAGGTCCAATCATTTCAACCAAGGACTCATCTATGGTAGCCACCAGCTCGTCAATGTTCCGAGATGCTGTTGAGCGAGATGACTCTCCCTTCTGCCTTTTCTGAACAGGTTCTACACTTGGAACTACTTCCTTTCTTTTCTCTCCAATCTCAACCAAATCCTGATGGGGTGCACCAACATTGGAGGAATATGACTCCGTCTCGCTCAGTAGATCATATGTGAGCGTTATTCTTTTATGTCTCATCTCCTGGACATGATGGTCAACCCACCATTGAGAGTATTTGGCCACTGGTCTCATTAATGTTGCTAAGTCTAAGTGCTCAGGCTCCGACCACCTTACGGGAGGAAGAGGTCGGCTTTCCTCAAAGCGTGGCTGGATGTAGTTCCCATCGTCTTGCAATTGATCAGGCACTCGGCAAAGTTCAATCGCCCTCATGAAGTCAATGGGCATTCTGGACCATAATCTCCTTCTGACCTCGTATTCATCAATAGTGTTTGCCTAGAAGTCCTCCAGTTCCACCCTGTGCTTGTACCTTCTCCCATCCACTGTCCGGATATGATGATGTGGGTCAAAATTGACCCTGGACTTGTAGGCTATGAACGGGTACCACTGGATTTCCAACCTGGCGCTCTCAGCTGCCTACGCTGACGGACAGGACTCCAACATATTCCCGATGAAAAATGGGAATGTAACAGATGCCTTCTTGGTTGGCCTCTGGATGTTTTGATATTCCTCTAGCTGCCTCAAGACTTCAAGCAGAATCATCCGATTTGTCGGATAGATGGGCAACTTATAGGGATTTCCAGTAAATCCTTGGATCCTGACATACGTAAATTTCGGGAACTGGATGAACCAAGATCCGTATTTACTGATTAAACTCTTCGCCTCATGACTCAGCCTCTGATGCACTCCCCCTTGAAGTGTTCTGGTAATGTGCATTAAGAAGGCATCATGCACCCTTCTAGAATGAGACTTTTCCTTCAACTGGAGTTGTGGGTAGCAATCATAAGGTCTGAGTTCATTTTCTCCACTGCCAACTTTGCCCTTGCAGACTAGTCCTAGATATTTATATGATCTGGCCAATAAGTAGACAATATACGAGCTCATATGAAAAGACTTAGTCTCCTCCAGATTGACCAACTGCTCGTGAAAATTGTCACTTATCATTCATGACCAGTTGAACATTTTTACGCCAGAAGTGATTTCATCTATGAAGTAGTACATCCAGCTCTCGAAAAATGTACCTTGAGGGTTGCCAACTATTCTGTACAGCATCAAAATGATGTCCCCATAATCCTCTTTGAAGTCTGTCCGGCGGGGTCTCTTGGGCATCTTCTTTATTGACGGCTTAGGTTTGTCCAGCCATGCCTTGTTAACAGTTATGGCGCATAAGTCTGGTTGGCTGTCATATAATTTCTTGGCTTCTTCCTTGGTCTTATAGATAGTCCGTGAATGTGCTAGGATGCCGAAGGTTTCTTGGATTGCCACCTCGCCCAAGTGTGCCAAAATTCTGTCGTCAGGTGCAATAATTTGCCTCTTTTGAGCATCATAGTGGATAGCACATTCCACCATCAATTCTGCACAATCCATTGCAGGCAGGAACCCAGCTGCCTGAAAGTTCCCATTCCTTACTATCCGTCTGGCTATTGGTGTCGAAAGTCCGTTCTGTCCATACATTCTTTTCTTGAACTCTTCGAAGTCAACATGTCCCAGATCGGTGTCTGCAACATTTTTCCACTTTGAATTAATTTTGGACTCTCGCTGGACACCTTTGCTGGTGAACTTCATGGCTGCCTTCTTTGATGATTCGCCCACCGTGGTCATCAACCTGCAGTCAAAAATACTAACATTAATACGTAGACCTTTT
Organism: Sequoia sempervirens; assembly: GCA_007258455.2. Lineage (NCBI taxonomy): Eukaryota > Viridiplantae > Streptophyta > Pinopsida > Cupressales > Cupressaceae > Sequoia > Sequoia sempervirens. The sequence goes on along the minus strand of VDFB02000015.1, from coordinate 608,735,512 downwards.
AAAATGATTTACTTTCATGCCTTGGGTTCGAAAATTTCACTTTCAGCTTATTAAATAATTAAATTTCTTCGAAAAAGCAAGCTGAAAGTAAATGGGTGAAGTTGAAATTTTAGCCAGAACTTTGCTAAGATGAAAAAGACAGAAGAAAAATGGCAAATCTATTCAACTGAACATCAAACCTCAGTAAAAGACTCCCGGCTGCAAATCAGATTTAAACCTTGAGAAATAAATCAAAAAGCAAGTGATGAAGTGTGCCCCTCTTGCACAGAAGAATTCGACTTTCAGCCAATAAATCTTTTCTTTTCTCGAGAAAATTCTTCTTCAGCATAAAATTACTTCTTCCTCTGGGAAATTCGATCTTGCCTGCAGAATAATTACTTGCCTCAGTCTTTCGAGAGAGTTTCAACTTTTCTTCAGCTGTGTTTGTGAAAAATGAGTTGCTGAAACTCATTATAATGCTGAAGATCTTGATTTGTTTTAGCAACTGCCTCCTCTTTCGATCTCGATTTGTCTTCTCTTGTTCAAACAGACTATTTTCCTTTTTTTTCAAAAAGAATCCATGTCGAGCTTATCCAGGAAAATCTCTTTGATTTTCAAAAATTCGATTTTTGCTTGAAATGTTTATCTTTAATTCTTGAATTTTTGAAAATAAACATTAAATATTCAATTAAATTCGATTTTTCCAACTTTAAATTCATGGTGAATTTAATTTTGCCCATCGGATTTCGCCTTGGCCTGGCACAATTTATCTTCTTCCAATATACGTCTGGTGAATTTAACTTTGTCCAAAACTTTTAATTTTTGAGTAGTTGAAAATAAATTATTAAAATATTAAAATATTTTAATTTATTCCAACCCGTTCATTTTGGACCCATGGCTATTTCAATTTTCTCTTCATTTTCTTTGGCTAAAAGTTTATTTTCCAATTTTATTCCCAATTTCATCTAGCCAAGCCAAAATTTTAGCCATTTCGTCGATAAATGTTATGCCAAATCCTTATTTCTCCTTGCCATGGCGAATTTTTAATTGCACTGAGCTTATTTTCTTCTGCCAAAGTCAATTTTTTCCTCGCTCAGATGAATTTCTCTAGGCAAAGTCTTTGTCTGGATGTCTTTCTTAGGTGAATTCCCTTGATGCTTGACAAACTTTATCCCTTCTAGTCAAGGGCGATCTTTCCTTTCTCTTTGCCTTGTGCATTTTTCTCTGGCCAAATTTGTCAAATTTATAACATTTTCTCCAGACATCCATACTTAGGCGATTTTTAAATTTCTCTTCCATTCTCATGCTAGGCACACTTCATTTTTTCTTTACCTTGGCCTAGGCAGACTTCTTTAAGTCTTTTCCACCTTCCACATGCCATGGCGGACTTCCTTTAGCACTTGCCTTTCAAAATTTAGCACTTTGCTTCTTGAAAATGTTACAACAATTAGCCAAAATTATGATTTTCCACCCTTTTAGGCTTCCATACTTAGGCAAATTTTCGAATTTTCTTTCTAGGCATTCAACACTTAGTGAAATTTTCAATTTTTCTTCTCCCATATGCCTAGGCAGACTTTCCTACCTCTTGGTCAAGTGAAGGCGGACTTCAAAGGGTGTTTTCCTAACCTTTCTAAGGCTTGGGCGGAGTTTCAAGAGTCCTTGCCAAGTCTAGGCGGACTTCACAAGCATCTTGGACAAGTGGGGCAGACTTTAGATGGCCTTAGACATCTTGTGGCGGACTTCAAAGAGTCCTGGACACTTCCCTTTGAGGCTAGGCGGACTTTGGATGACCTTAGACAAGTCTAGGCGGACTTTGGAAGGTCTTAGACAAGGCTCCTCAAGGCTAGCAGACTTTAGAGGAGTCTTGGACATCCTCTTCTTATAGCTGGGCGGACTTTCCATAGTCCAAGCCATCCTCTCCTTAGACATGGCGGACTTCTCAAGATCATAGACATTTCTCTCTTTCCGTCCCACATTTCAAGGGCCCTCTTCCTTACCTTGAACTTGGAGAATTTACCAGATTTCTTCAGAATTTTGACATTAATTTCATACTCTTTGGTCCATTTTTGATGATTTTTGCTTCAGATCTGACCGGTTTTTGGACTGATTTTTCCAGAATTTGATGCTTTTCAGTTTGATTTTCCCAGATTTTTGACTGATTTTTCCATGCTTTTTCTGATTTTTCACTTGATTTTTCGATTTTCTCTTTGATTTTTCAATGATTTTTTCGATTTTTAGGTTGATTTTTTGGATCTAAAGATAGAAAGTTGACTCGTTGACCAGGGTTGACTTTCTTAAAATAGAAAAAGCAAAATCCCTAAAAAATAGGGAACCCCGTTTGACCCAAAAATGCCAAAAATTAAAAAAACGAAAAAGCAAAAAAGTAGATTCCCTAAAAAATAGGAAGTGTCAGAATTGGCCGAAAGCACAGGCGATCCTCGTCTCTCAGGCCTTCTGAGCACTTCCATGACGTTTATGCACTGATTCAAGCATGGATTATTAACTTGGCTCGGATGACTCCTGAAAAACTGACTTGAAACTCTCAAAGTGATGACCCTATTGAAACCGTTGCAAGGAGACAAAACCCTAAAAACAAGCAGACCACTGGGGGTCCCCATTGGCGATGGGGCGATGTGTGAAAAGGTCACAATAGATGGCATTGATGAGGCAAAGGAGGAGTCATTGCCATCTAGCAATAGGATGGAAATTGAGTTGGAGCCACAAACATAGCGTTCTATGGCAAACAAAGAGCCATAATGAAATGCAATGATTAGAACCTCTCCACAAGTTTTCACTAGATCAAGGAAGACGAAGATGTAAAATGTTGTAATATGCAATTTATGAATTATGATGATGATTCTCAAAGGCATTCATCATAAATTCATAATACTTGCCAACTAACTATTGTATCAATATTTTGCATGATGAATCAATTTTGTACTCAATTTGTATTCAAAAGAATCAAATTTAATAGAAAATAGTTTGTACTCATTTATGGACTCATTGGATACATTTTGTCACTGAATTTTGCAAAAAAACAAGTGATTTATATTTATAATAAATTTAAGCAATTTCTTAAGTTGCCAAGTCGCAAATTTTGGGTTTGCCAAGTTTTTACCAAGACAAAGTCTACCAACTACAGATGAGATAATGATATAAGATCATGACTAAATACTAGTGTGCATTGCAAAGAGGATCTTTGGTTGCATATGGTAACCAACCTTCCATTACCTCTCCTACCTCTAATTAGAAGAGACTAAGAGGCCATCCAAGTAAAAATCGTCTCTTGTGATTTAATAGTGATAGCCAAAGAGTACCTTATCAAGCCAAAGGTAAAAGTAACTGGTAGAAGAAATCTAACTAATGCTAGGGAACATTAAAAAGAAGAGATATTGTACATATCAACAATTTGAACAAGAAATTGACTAAAAATCAGAAAATGGCATAATAGAGTGTCGTTGGACTTAGAAAAACAAAGATACAAAGCAATTGTATTCATGTCCACAAATAACTAATTAGGTAGATGGGACTCAAAAAGTACAATCAATTACAAATGAGAAACTCTGCAAACTAGGTAGAAAAAGGTGACTATTGTTTCTATTCAAATGATGGTATGCTTTGTGTTGAATACACTTGTCCCTGCTATCATTTTCTTGGTTTAAGCCTTAGTACAGTATCCAATGCAAGTATACAATCAATTGTTGAAAGTTCAATCCTATGTATGTAAGGTTTATGTTATTGAATCTCCAAATGAGCATTGTGCCTCTTTTTCAAGTTTAGATATGTTCCAATTGGTGGTTGAAATTAGTACCCATTTTCAATGGGTAACCTCATATACATCTTTAAGGTAATTTCCTAGTACAGAGTATGAAATTTACAATTTAAAAAAAAAAAATCATTCCAAAAATATTTCATATAGAATAGTGGTGATAATTTGATTATTTTTCACTTCTAGCAATATAAAGTTTATAGGGAAAAATAGGCACTTGGTAATGAGTATGACTAAACTATAAAGTTTTGTCTACTTACAATGGACCATATTCTAGACTATTAGATGGAAAGCACTAAAAAGTTACATTTTCAAGATTGAACAGATCTATTCAAACAGAAAATTGATCCAGATTTGGGTGTACTAGTAAGGGGGTGCATTCGTGAGTGAGACACATAAGTTCAAATCCCTACACTATGATGAGGGGGACCATTATGAGACAATGCCATGAAACTTGTATAGTATTGAAATATGGATGAATAAGGTTGCAAAGAATAACAAATGGAGTCCATACAAAAGCATACGATCCGGATTCATCCCAAATTCCTATAATGTGGACCATAGTCTTATCCACACATCATAGTGAGGTTGGGTGTAGTCTTGGTCCTATACCCTAAGCATGCATTTTATATATGTGTCTATAGAGAGGGTGTCCATCTTTTCCATGAAACATTGAAATCCCTACACTGCAATAAGGCTGTCCATTATCCAAAGGGCATGTTACAAATCTTGTATATTATTGAAATATGGGAAAAGTTAGGTCATAAGGTATCCAAAAAAGAAGACATAGAAAAGTGTATGATCCAAAATTCCAAACTCAACCCCAAATGCCCATAACACTAGCATGGTCAAAATCCCAAAACCTTGCATGAATTTTATATATGTTGTGTAGAGAGATAGCACACATCAATCCCATGAACTGGAATTGTTGTAGTGAACAGTTTGTGAAAAAAAAATGTATTTTATATGCATGCCTAGAGAAAGTGTCCATCTATCCCACGAAATATATGGATGTGGAGAATGATTTGAGAAGGTTTCAATGTTTATATAAATTTACGATTTAGTTGTCTATGGATTCTAGAATCATGATGATCCACCACAATGCAAAATGTATTAACCACCACACAAGTGAGCCGGATCTAGGAGATGGAATTCTTACTACATTAGAGATCATTATGTAGATAGGGGGCGAGCAAGAGCCAGAGGAGCCTATTATTGCAGGCCTTGAGATGAATCCTTTTTCCTGAAAAATAATATTTTTAGATCCATATTAATAATTTGGATGAATTGTCTTTTTCTATATTCTACTATGGCATTAGTTTTTAAGAATTATAGATGGATTTATAGGTTGATCTAGCATGATGACGTAGTTATCATTGGTTATAGATTTGAATCCCATTGGTGACTCACCCAACAAATCTAGCAGCACCCAAAAATCTTGTCACAACATTAAAAAAAACTTCAATCCTTCATTAATGAAAATAAGCATGCAATGCCCCTCATTAGTGGGGTGCAAGGAGCTCAATCTCTTTCAGTGGGCAAGTCAACCATTAAATGGGAAACTCCTCCAAATTCCTTTCTGAAGTTGAACTTTGATGGAGCCACTTAAGATAACTCAGGTCCTTCAGGCATTCGATGCCTTATTAGTGTTAATTTTAGGATCAGAAATGAAAGCAATCAGAAATACAACAACACATAGAACAATGAACACAACAAGATACCCTGGGAAAAGAAAACCCTCCTACTCGAGGGAGAAAAACCCAGCAAGAAATGATCTCTTATATATATATATATATATATATATATATATCAGATGAATAAGAGCAGAAATCTGCTTACAACTCAGGCCCTACTCAAGGCCGAACTAATACAATGTATAGAGACAATTCTCCTTGATGGCGATCTAATGCTGAAGAAATGGTGAGCTGCTGATAAAGTGCGAATTTGAGAGAAATGAATAGGATGATCAAATGACAAGTCTTCACCTTCCTTAAATACAAGTTAGACAACCTCTTATCTAGGTCGGCCCCTAGAGAAAATAAATATTGTTTGAAACATGAAGGCTGACCAGCCTTTAACTAAGGGAAAATAGCTCCCGAAACTATAAAACACTAACAATTAGGGCCTCGAACAGATCTTTATTTCATGTTGCTTCCAATAAACTCTCACCAAGGACTAATAATGAGGCAGAGGCCCAATTCCTAATTATGGGTGTCTCACTAGCTGTCAAATGTAGGATTTCGCATCTAATCATATAAGAAAACTCAATGGTATTAATTTATGCTACCAAGAAAAAGTCTACCAAAATTGGAATTTGGATATTATTCTCCAAGAAGCCTCAAGACTTTTAGATTTCTTCTTAGTTTTTTAATGCAAGAAGCAAAGAATCTAATTTGGCTACAAATAAACTGGCAAATTATGCCACTGATAATGAGGAGGAGATAATTGTATCAAACAATTCCCTAGATTGGCATACCATGGAGGATTTTTGGAACATGTAATGATTTGGCATATCATGATGCATTAAGGTCTTGTGCTTCCCAATGGATTAGAATGATCAGCATGATTCATTTTTGGACGCCTAGACAACTCAAGCATGAGAAACATACATTGAAAGTGGTGTTCAGTAGCTAATAGATGTGGTTTCAGCTTGGCATTCCCCCTCATTCCACTTGTTCTACACTCTCCTACTATTGATTTGCCACGGAAGTGATTAAGCTGTGTACTACCAAACATAAGATGGCATTCACCAATAACATCTCAAGGCTCCAATTTGGGTAAGATTTCATGATCAGGTATGGGCTCTCATGAGTGAACTCCGACATTGTAATGGGGTTTGTTATGAGATTGCAATCTTATATCCAAGATAGGGTTGTGGAGAAAGCTCTTTAAGTCTTTTACATCAAGCCCAAGCATAGTGATGGCCTCAACTTGGTTTTGGATTACACTAAGTTGAAGACGAGTAGTACCAACCCCAAAGACTATGTCCCCATGGTCATTCACGTGGAGCAGGTCAACAGGTTTCACATTATGGTCAATGAAATGGAGAGGGTGGAACTTTTCCACGCGTATTGCTCTGGCAGTTTCAAGCCTAGTCAAGACTTCATAGGCCTGCGGGTTCCCATCAGAAAGTGGAGGAGTTCGTGCACCCAAAGAATAGTCTGCCATCAAAACCCTCATGTAGGCTGCAAATGTTGAGATACTGTTGGTGATTGGAGAAGTGGGCTGGTCAAATGTCCCACTGGTCTATCTGGACAAATGTCCTCCTTCCTCAAAAGGGTTTGCATATTGGTATGTTTTCTTCTATTTCTTGATGGCGTCTGCTCTGTGTATAGTCTTGTTATATTCGGTTGTAGTTGGAAATTTGGGTATACAACAGTGTCTGGTCTGGGGCAGCCCCCTGTCACATTGTACGTTTTTTGAGGGACCGTTTGAGGATTGCTGCTTTTTATTGTTAGGACAGATGTCCTGCAACCTTCTTTGGGTTTCTATGGTTTCCAAATCTTTGGTAAGTGTCCAATTTGTTAATTTCTGGGCATTTTGTTTGACTGGCCCTAGGTTATTGAATGTAAGGTCTTTTATGGCCGTGGTAGCCACATTTTGTGATGTCTCATACAGAGCACGATTTCTGATTTCTGTATATTCATATTTAAGACAATGAGAGTGGGCCCTACCCACACTTTACCCATAATTAAAATAAGTACGCAGTGCATCAAAAAGTAGGTCGGAGGGGATTGGTTTCTTAAACTGAGAATGTGAATGTTGAGAATTGCAAAGTAATATCCGTGGATAGGGGTTACAAATAGACTAAAAATATTACACAGTAGTGTCCAAATATTGTAAAATTTTAAAAGCTTTACAATTAAAGTAAAATAATAATATAAAAGTGAAATGCTTGGCATGGATGACCTGATCCTGATGGCGAGATGGTTGTGGCTGTGGTGAAGAGCGTCGTCTGAGCAGCAAGAGGGCAACTAGTACCACAACTGCACCCATCGCAGCCACCATCAAGAACAGCATGCTCTCGCTCTCCATCCTCATCTACACACACCTTGTCCCCAACTCTGCAACTTTCAATGTCTAAATATAATTTAGCTTTACCAAATAAATTGACAAGAATAAATAATCAATTTAAGGATGCCACAGCCTCGCCTCGGCTGAATTTGTCAAACACCATCCCACTCTTGTCCGTTGGCATGGCTGGTCTACCGGCAAACTTCGCCGCTCATACTCGGAGTTGCGGGCTCTAAAAATACGAGTTATATTAGTGTAACGTGGAAATTAGCATGCTGTTTCCCGTGTGGTTTTGTGCTGGCCTAATGTGGCGACATATCGAAAGGTAACATCTCAATAAGTGTTATATTTTGGTCATAGTTTTCAGTCATAATTCCATTTTTTAATTTATTATGTATTAATTTTCAAACATTTATTTCTTACATTAAGATTATTACTTTATTCTTTCATGTTTAAAAGATATAAGATTGATTTAAGTATAATATACAAAGTGCGGAAATGATCTTTAAAATCTAATGCATCGAATTCAAATTTCAATTTTTTCATTTTCTTTCTACTAGTTGTTATGAGTCAATCTAATACACATTTTACGTGACATGTTATGTTTGTGACATGTTCTATGCCATGACATTTAAAGACACACATTGTATGCTTAAATAAGATAACGATGATCACGGAAGAAAAAATAAAATAATTAGAGCAAGCTTCAATTCTAAAGAGGAATGAATAAAAGAATCAAATATACATCACCATTATATAGGTCATATGAATGTTTATGAAAATTATCGTCAATATTTTTTATCATTATTAATTTGGTCCAACTATGATCTAGGAGAAAGCATTCACCCCTTGAGTCAATAATTTTCTCTCATGTATCTCTAGATGTTGTCTTGATATATTCAAACATCTAGAAGGCAAAGGTGAACAAATTATCATGAGCACTTTCTATCACATTATTTTCGCAAGGCTTGAATCAATATCATGAAACAATCAAGATCAATCTCATCGGGTGTGGGATTGTTCCTCATCAATTTCTCAAACACTACAAATTATGAGGAGCATATCAAATAGAGGCAACTAATTTTCTAATAGTAATAAATGATCCAACAAAGATTCAATACCAAAATCTTCATCATTGATCTTAAAGCTAAGTACACGTAACCATTCATTTAATTTATATGTCACCAACTCTTATATCTAGGTCAATATTTGCTATTTGACTGCATTTATTTAATTGTCCTACATATCTGTGTGCTTGTGTGATTAAAATGCTTACATTTTTTGTGAACGTACCATTTCCAAACATGACCTAGGGTTTCTCCCTAAGGTTTATTCCTTTTACATTAGAGTTTTAGATCTAATATTTGTATTACTTATATTTCATCTCAAATCTAGTTATGGTTTGGATCCACCTTATTTCATTGTCATTGATTTATCTATATTAGGAATTGGGGCTTTTATTACTTCATCTATCTATGATCCCTACCCCCTTGATTGTGCATCATTAATACATCTCTTGTCATGGATTCCCATGGAACATTGTCCTTAGCTTTTACACATGCATATATTAGTAATTTTGGTTTGTGTCTATGCTTTGTAGTGTGTGATCCTCCCCTCCTTAACTCTTCCATGTCTGTATATCTTGTAGATAGGCATGTCTCTTCTATGGAGGTGTTGTTTCATTGCTTGTTGATTTTTCATCAAGAGATCTTCTTACTGTTTCCCCTATTAGGTACACTTCACTTGTCTATGAGCTTCATGACGATTCCACTTATCATATATGGCTATTGATATGTGTAAGCATGATGATGTGTTACCTTTGAGCACATTTTCTTCCCATATTCTGGTTCATATTGTTGATACTTTAGACCTAACCTCTCATGATATATCTAAGTACCTTCCTTCATATGATGATGTTACGCTTAGTGAGTGCATCCTTTATACATCTCTTGGTAGATTTTTAGGCTTGCATGTGGGCTCTCATTCTTGTGCTTGTGTTATTTCATCTTGCATTTAGGGCCCTAGTGATACTGATAAGTATGTCTTACCTTTATATGAGATTGGTATCCCTTATTCTATATCTTGTAGCTCATGGTCTATTGATGATATATATATTGTGATGAGTGTAATGATATTTATGCATCTTCTTGAGATATGGTTGATGACTTTTTATTTCATGATGACTTGCTTTATGATGTTGTAATGAAGCAACTTGCATAATAAAAAAGAATATAATAGTAAATATGTTGTGAATACTTGACAATAGTATGCCACTTCAAGGGGGCAACCTTCTAATCCACTTCAAGGGGGGTACCTCCATTTTCCTTCAATCAGAACACAATAGTCAACATGATGATAATAACTATCTATTGGCTCCTATATATATGTATATACATATATATATCCTATATATATACATATATATATATACATATATATATATCCTATATATATCCTATATATATAGGATATATATATATATGTATATATATATATGTATATATATAGGATATATATATATATATAAATACATATACATATATATATGTATATATATGTATATGTATATGTATATATATATGTATATATATGTATATGTATATGTATATGTATATATATATATATGTATATGTACATATACATACATGTATATATGAGACATAAAAGAAGGTATGCATACATGTATGTGTGACATGCATATTATTATTGTATGCCAGACATATGTATATATTAACATATATATATGTGACATATTATTGACATACACATATACATACACATATGTATATATATTATTACATTATACATATATTACGTATTAAGACATACATGCATACATATACATATTATACATATTACATGCATATACACATATACATATATATTACATATACATATATATATATATACATATTATATATATAGACATATATATATACACATATACATATTATTAATATATATTATTACATACATACATACACATATATATATGTATGTATACATATACATATACATATATATATGTAGATATATACACACACACATGTATATATATATATACACATGTATATACATATATATGTATATATATATATATATATATGTGAGTATATATATATGTATATATATATAAGTATGTATATAAATATGTATATATATTATATGTATATATATATATATATAATATGTATATATATATATATACATGTATATGTTTGTGTGTGTGTGTGTCTTGGCTGTCATCTAGGCTGACTTGGATACTTAGTCATAACCCCTAGGATGACATTACCTATATATGATTATAGTAATGATTATATGGCTTCTTTAAGAGTTAAGGTAGCCACAAGTCGACTATTCTTAACCCAACACATGCTATAAGAGTAGTGGTGTAGTAGATGCATATTATTTTTAACACTCGTGATAGATTCTTTTACTAGTAACAAAGTTAGGCACTCAAATGTTGAATCTTTTTTATCCTCTTATTATGGTTACATACATAGTTATGCCACATTGATGAATGGGCTCGGTAATATATATCCTTACATGACTTATCACATATTTTATATATTAATTTTTTATTTTTTGTAGATAATATTTTACTTGTGATTCTCATTTTTCCACTTCCAATAGACCTTCCTTAGTAGATCCCATGGATTTTTCTATGTATCATTCTAATATACCATATTTTTACTGAGATCCACCTTCAGATCCTTTTATATTTTATTATGATGTGCCTTTGGGTGATTGTGGAATACATTCTTATACACTCCTACAATACAAACATGTGATTTAAAGAAAGCTAAGGATAATGAATAGCACAAGGATATTTTATAATTCGTACTTGGTGTAAGTGAGGATAATGTGCCTTTAATTGATGACACATCTTTCACATCCTCCACCACATGACATGTACATACAAATGAATATGATACATGTTGAGAATGATATTTCACCTTAAACAAACTACTTCATCATTAGGATTGACAATTTGGAATAATTTGTTGATACTTATGCTTAAATATATTAAACTATTAGATGATATTAGCAAAATATTTCATAATCTTTTAGCATATGACATTTTTACTTATCCTTTACCAAGTGGATTGGTGAAACCCTCGAGTATAAAGCATTATGGTAAAGGTGATCCATTGCTTTAACTAAGCACTTTCACTACTATATTATTTGCCTATTTTCACAAGGATGGTTCGTCAAATTATTTTAAATAAACTTGAATGGTCAATGTATCTGCATGGTTTTATCCCATGTGTTATGATTCTATCATTTCTTTTTGGCGAGTTAGATGTTTCTTTTATGAAGAGTTTCGATACAATATTCAATTTAATACATACATCATAGAAGCCATGCAATGTAAGTGAAACAAGAACATGGACCCATTTAAGGTTTATATCATGATATTTTAAGATTTGATTACTAATCTAAGATTTATGTTATGGGACATTGAGCTCCAAAATATATTAATTAATAGTTTACTCCCCCTCATCAAAGGATGAGTTATTTTCAAGGTTTATCATTCATTTTTAGATTTATGTGCTAGTGAATGTAAATGTTAACATGCTTTATGAAAACATTATTGTTGATGGTGTTTTCTGCACAGCAACAACTCAGAGAGAATACAATATCCTATCTCTCTTGAAAGGTAAATCTCTATCAGTAAGCCTTAAGAGATAACCCCAAGGTCTCTAATGTCAGGTCTTGACAATGCATAAACAACTCAGTGATAAAATGTGAAAATGTTGGTAATCATAATGGGACCTTACTACAAGCAAAATACTGAATCGATTTTATCAGATCTAACAATCTAATGATACTTTAACCCTAGATCTAACCCAATAATCAAAGAAATAGAAAAGGATAAGGGTTTCAAGGATATTTCTAAATCTAATACTACTTCTAAGATTAACAATGAAAATAACCAACACTCGAAATGGACCAATCCCTCAAAACTGATCTCTACTTGACCCAGATAAATCTGCAATCTTACATAGAACAGTGCAATCTTCTGAGGTGTTAAGATTTTCAAATCATGAACATTCATTCAACAACCCTATTGTATTTGAAATGAACAAATCCTCACAATCGAACTAAGCACACTGAATATGAAGTCTAGGCTAACTTTGCAAAGCAACTAACAATCAGTTGGTTGCGAAAAGTATGGACCAAAGGATTGTTGCAACATTCAAGTATTAAATCACAAACATTATTGAATCGAATCTAATCTAAATATTAACCTCCTCAAAGCAATTTTAAAGATAGAATAGCAAGAACCATGCAAGACAAGAGAATACAAATATGGCACCAAATCACAATGTCATTTACTTGCATTTGAATTATCCACTGTAGCAACAATTCTAGTTTTCTGTTACAATATTTGCTTGAGAACTATTACTTGCTAACTTGCTCAGTTCGCTTCTAACTATTTTAATCTATTCTACTTCTATCTTCTAACCCTTTCTACTATTTCTAACTATCTAACCCCTTACAAATGAGGTGAAATGGCAAATATATAGAATCCCCCAGAAAACCTGTCGACCAAGCCAGAGCTTGTAGCATTAACTAGGCACCACCGACCAGCCAAGAGAAAGTCAAGATGGAATGAAGGAATGCATTAAATGCGTGAACTACACCCAGGTCGGCCCAGGATTCCCAATGCAATTTGGACCATCGCAGGGCACGATAATGGGGAAGCACAAATCCTGGAGTAGTTGGGCATTAACTGCCCTCCCCTTTGTCTCTATTCCGATCCGGCCCTTCATGAACTTTCAAGAACGTCCCATCCAAGTCAGCTACCGGTGGCAAAGGCAAAACCCTAAGTCGATTCTCAATGGACGCAATCTCTTCTCTTGACCGTTTGACTGACTTATCCCAATCCACCTTATACGTTAGGTATTTGTCAATAACTGCAAGGTAGGTGGCTACATCATCCAATTGGTGCTCAGAGGTAGAACCATCATCAAGTGTTGCGTAAACATCCTACCACCAATTTCTCAATTGTTCCAAGCTCAAGTACTTGGGCACGATCTTCCTTCTTCCCGCCATAATTTCAAAGAAGGCAATGGAGCCACTATATACACCACCTAGGGTATCATCAATCTGCCTTCTTTGTTTATAAATCTTCTTCAACACCTTCTGCCTGATCTACAGCGCCTCATACCACTCCCATGGTTCGGCAGCTCTAGAGGAAGGAAGAATTCCATCACTCATCAACCTATCCGGGTGTACTCCATGATAGTTTTGGTTTTCTACAGAAGGAGATTTGTGTCCTCATCATCTTGCGCCAACACCGCCTTCAACCAATTAGTTGCCATGATAGCATCCTTCCCAGTTGACAAAATCTCCTTAATAGCTTCATCACCCTTCATTTGCACCCCTTTTAACCAATTCGTGGTGGCAACAGCGGAAGCTTTCATCCTTTCAAGCTCGATGATGGTCTCTTGAGGTAGAGGATTCACAGCAAAGATCGAAGGGTTAATGAATTGTAGGAGCTTAATTAATTCCTCCAAGCATTTCCTAAGATTTTCATTTTCTTTCTTCAACTCATGCTTGGTCTTTATTTCCTTTCTCAATCTACCCACAATAACTGCACTAGACCCCTCATAATCTTCAATGTCCTGCTTGACTGATGTAGGTCCTAAATTGAAAGTCTGAATATTGTAATCCTTTCCGACCACATCATCTATGTTTTTATCTGGAGCAGGGGTGGCAATGTGAACAACTCTATCATGAGCTTCATCTCTTTCAATCCTCGAGATCACCCTAGCCTTCTTCTTACCTTTATCTTTTCCAATTTTGGCTAGTAGTGCATCCCAATTCGGTGGACTATCTTCCACAACAACTTGTTTTCTCTTTATCTCTTTGTCCAGCCAACCAGGGACAGTGGATTCCAATTGCACCTCACTTTGTTCCTCCTCCTGCTGATCCTTAGGTGCTTCCTCACTCAAATTCTATTTATCAGAAGTCTCATTTGTCTTGCTTTCTTTCTCCTCAGCATCCTCTTCTTCTTGTTCAGATGAGGGAACCTTCACCGTTTCCTCTTCTTATGGAGGGACTTCTTCAGTTCTGACAGGGGAATCCGCATATGCAACCATAGGGGACTGCATTATCTTTTCAATTTCTGCCTCTGCACTATGGAGATCACCTTCATGAAACTCCTCCCCCTCAATATCTGGATGATCCTCAACATCCTCTGACTCACTAGGCTTGCCTTGACCTCCATGAGCAGAAGGCACATCATCATGTCGTTCCTCATGAGAAACCACTAGAGGGAGATCTATCTCAGGCACACTGCCCTTGGGAGAAGGAGTCCTAGACCTCCTTGTATACACCCTGGCCTTCTCCTCTGAACTTTCAACATTTATCACAGGTGGGGAAACTTCTTCCTCCCCAACCTTGGAGCTTGCCTTCTCTGACAATTTTATGATTCTTCTCCTCTTGGGCACCGGCACATCAACCTCAGGACCTTGATGTTCAGTCTCTTTCTGCTCATATTTCCTGGTCCTTGTCCTCTGCTTAGCCTTTGGCTTTCTCTATTTTTTTTCTTCCTGGGCCTCTGTTTCTTAGACACCTTTAATTTTGATTTTGAATGGAGAATCCAACTTACCCTTGCCCTTAGGATCTCGTTCGGTAGATTCCTTAGAGGTGGAGTGGGGATCCAAATCTCCCATTAGAGTATAGGTGCACTGCACACCATTATTTTCCAGCTCCCATAACTTATGCCTTAGCCACATCCTAGTAAATTTGAGAACTGGATCCACTAGTTGTTTCAATTTTGTCTTTTCCTCCTCTAACCAATCCACATCACCAATTGGTCTATCTTTTATGGCCTCATAAGCATGATCCTGGATTAAGTTTCCATCATCTTCCAATTGATCAGGAACTGCCTTTACATTGTACAACCGAACTGACTCAACTAAAAGCTGGGAGAACTTCTTCTTTCTGACCTCAAATTCATCACTTCAGTTGGCCCAGTAGTCCTCCAAATTCACCTTATGGCAGTACTCTTTACTGGCCTTCTTTTGAGCTTCTCCCGTAATATCAAATCTGGACCTCTTGGAGTGGAAAGATTGACCAAGGGCACTCATTTCTTCCTCTGAAGCCTGGGCAGAAATAATGGAAGGACAAACCTCTCCAGTGCCAATCCTTAGGGGAAAATCTCCACCAAATCCCGTCTTGTGTTTGTCTTTCTTGACAATAGCATCAAAGTCACAAATCTGTCTAGTTACTTCCAACAAGATAATGTGATCAGTGGGATACCTTGGAAGTCTATATGGGGCCCTCTGGTAGCCATCAATCTGAATGTAGGAGAAAGTTGGGAACTGGATAAACCATGCCCCATATTTCTTGATGAGTTCTTTAGCCTGGTCTGAGATCCTGACATGCTCTACCTCCTAAAGCATTCTGGTGATATACATGGTGAATGCATCATTTTCCCTCCTATAGTTTGAACCTCCTAAGTGCAACTGAGGGAAAACTTCATAGATAATATCCTGTCCAAAAATTCCCTTTGTATCTAATCCTTTGTAGGGATGGAATCTTGCAAGTGCATAGACCAGATATGAAGTCATTGTGAAAGTCTTGGTCTGCAACACATTGGATAACTGTTCATGGAGTACTCCACTAATGACCCCCACCCAATGGTAATTAATCTTCTCTTGCTCCATTCTCACAATCACATGGCACATCCAATTCTCAAACGTACCAGCATTCTTCAATCCAAACACCCTGCTGAGAAGAGTGATGGCATCATAGTACTCCTTTTTGAACTTTATCCTGAATAGTTGCTTGTGTAATTTGGAATAGTGTGACTTAGGCTTCTCCAGCCAAGAATTGATAAATTGTTGTGACTTCACAGTATGTTCATCGTAGAACTCTTGAGTTGCTCCCATGCTAAATCCCACCACATGAGATATGTCTAGCATATCAAATGTTTGGGCAATGGAGACAGGGCTGAGATTTGCCACAACCCTCCCCTGAGGACCAATTATTCTCTGTGTATCTTGATCATAGTGCCTAGTGCACTCAAGGACCAGCTCATAACACTGCACCACAGAAGGGAAACCAACAACGTGTGACAATCCTAATTCCATCATTCTTCTAGCCACCAAAGGAGAATCCTTAACCGCCATTCTTTCTTTGAACTCTTCATAATCCCATGATCCGACATTTGTATCAGTCACCTCAGACCAAACTAAAGTGATTTTTCTCTCATGGATCTTGCTCTTAATGTCCATTTTGATCCTCTATGCATCAGACATTGAGGACCCAGCTGCTACCTTTCTAGATTCAGCCTACACTCAACATGGAAATTATAGTAAAACCACAGGAAAGGGAAGGTTAATCCATCAAAACACTGTTAGAATGAATCTCATATAGCCAGAGTGTTATTAAAACTCATATAAAATGACCACAACAAATTTTGGCTTTCAAGACCATCCGCGGAATATGAGCCAGAGAGGAATTTCGGGAAATTCTGGGCCAGACGGATTCCAACGGAATAATTAATGAAACACCCATTTAACCATTAAATCTAATCATTTTTCATCAATAAACCACATGGGAGATCATAAGATAGCATGTATAAATCATAAAATGCATTGAAAATCACTAACACGTCATGTTATTCCATATTCCTTTACATTTCATCATCTTTCAGGAAAATCCGTGAGGGACAGATTTCCGCGAAGAACGAGCCAGAGAGGAGACTTTGGAAAATCAGAGAGACGTTGGATTTCAGAGAAATCCGGACCCGACGGAAATCTGCGGATAAGTCAAAACTTTGAAAGCAATGCGGATTCCGGGAACGAAGGTCTCGACAAGAGTCAGTCATTTCGCTGAGAAGTCTTGGCGACTTCCGGGAGGTCACGCCGAAGGATGTCACCGAAAGAGGTTTCGCCAAGACTTGGTGGTTTCGGTGTAATGTCTCGCCGACCCGGATATAGCAAATATATCGATATGACCAAAGGGTAGTCGGGGTAAGGTCCTAGCGAATCTTTTGTGTCTCATCGACTTTCGGGGTCCAAGCAAACACTTCGGTCAGACTAAAGTTTTTCGATATGAGGTCTCAGCGAAGTTGTGATGTCTCAACAATAGGTTTTTTGAATTCGGCCAGAGGTCTTGGCGACCACGTAATGTCTCGCCGATAGAAGATCCGAGCCCGCCAAGAAAGGAAGGCTTTGCCAGGAAGTCCTGGCGACCACTGGTAGTCTCGCCGAAAGTGAAGGTGTCGGCAAGAGTTGTGAGCTCGCTGAAAGGTCTCAGCGAAGGATGGATGTCTCGCCGAAAGAATGAATATCGGTATAACCAATGGAGTCCGCTATGACCTCTTGCCGACTAGGGCTCATCTTGCTAATGGCGTATAAGGAAATACATGTCGATGAGAGACTTCCTCTCGGGGTGAGGTCCCGGTGATCAAACATGAACTTATGAAGGCTTCTTGACGAAATACAGGGTGATCGACATGACATCTCCCCGACTTTAAAGGGTCACAGCGAAGAAAATTCAGAAGGGACGGAGAGTCACGATTTTACCCAAACACCAAATCAATCATGAATTTCAAAATATTTAACTCAGGACACGTCAGGGATGGACCTTTCATAGATTTTGTTTACATTCTAGGTCAATTTTAAGACGAAATAACTTGAAATGGCATTGCCCTAGGTTTCAAACCCTATTCATCCGCCATTAGTGCACAGGAAAGCTCAGGATTCAATTGTTTCAACTGCTAAGTCGTCACTAGGGTTTACTAATTACTCTCAGGCAAGATTCATCAAAATGCAGATAGGAAAATGAGCTCAAGATTCACCTAGGAGATGACAAATAACGCAATACCAAACAACCCTAGTATGGAATGATCAAATACGTAGGAATTCGAATCCCACAAGCTCTCATAACATCAACGTGCCATTCATAATTCTCAATTCAAAGGCAGGGCAATAAAAACATACCATTGTAACACAAAAATCGATCTCAGAAGTAGCAAATGCGAAGCCCAATGGCGTCCACAAAGAACAGATGCAGGAATGCACAAGAAATCGCCACCAAATCAATCAATTCAAACCCAAACGCCCCAAAATGAAGTCAATCAATCGCAGGAAAGCACTCCTCAGCTCAAACGATGGCAAATAGTAAGCATGATGGCACAAAAGATCCCAAAAACCAAGTTAAATACATCCTTCAAAGCACGCACGAAGCCATTAATGCAATTGCTAGGACAGTCAGAAAACCCAGGAAGTTGATGACAGGGCGGAATCTGAGAAAATTTGGTCCACGCGGAAATCCGCGAAGACCAAGAATCCCCAAACCATGATGCACGCCCGGAATCCAAACAGGATCCGGGAAAATCCGACCAAGGTGGAAAATCCTAAATCAGGGTAAAAACTCGAACTTTGTCCAAAACTTAGGATTTTCAATAAATAACCTGGGGAAACACTTAGGCAACCAAAAATAAACCTTAAAGCACATGCCAAGATAAGACAAAGCCTCAAAAAGAAAGGGCCAAGATGCCAAAACCGAAGCGAAAGAGGGTCCCTGCCTTCAGCGGGGTGTGTGTGCGAAAACTGCACAACAAATGGTGACTTCTACTGGGAAAATGCTCCAAAGCATTTGATGATGAACAGGAATCAAGAACCCAGAATCTCTAGTTTCAATCTCACCATCAAACAAACAAGTCAGAATGCAAAGATTTAAAGAATCAGAACCAAAGGGTAGACCAAACCTTCCATAAATTGAAAATCTAAGTGTGTGCACATGAGTTCATTTCCCTCCTTAAGTTGCTACAGAAACCAAGTTAAGTCAAGTCAGGCTACGTAAGGATTCTAACTTCAAAAGCAACCTGGATAGGGCCTCGCTGCCAGTCAGGCATCCATAGCCCTGATAGAGATATTCAGGTACCCCTGATAAGTTGAATTTATTCTTTTGATATTCAATATTTCATTTTTCTTTCTTTTGATATTCTTTATATGTCACTTTTCATTTCAACCTGTGAACAACGAAGCTCACACTTAGGGCTGAGAACCATAGTGGCGCTGAAGCAGAAATAAGATTTTTCACTTGACAAAACTTCACAACGATTACTATAGTACCATCAGGATTCTTAAGATGTATGAGAGATATAAGATTTCAGAGTACTTCGAATTCAAATCAAAGTCGATGATCAATCTTCTATAAATCTGACATTAAGACTGTTGGCAATAATAAAGATTTCAACCATCCTTTCAAGATGCAAGACTAAAGTCCACCAAGGAAATACTCAGAACAATTCTAGATAATGATATATTTTCCATGCAAGTGTAGCACATCCAAGCGAAAACAGAGAAACCCCCAAAACAAGAGCAGAGCAAAAAACAAAACAAAAGAAAACCCACAAACCAAACCAAAAGCAAAGCAGAAAGGGAAACCTAATCTAACTATATACAAGACAAGAGCTGAAGACAACTCAAGACTGGAAATAATGCTTTAGATACTGCCCATTGACAGGCAGTGGGATATCCTCTCCAGTGAGAGTTTTCAAACGGAAAGCATTATCTCCCAGAATTTCTGAGATCTGGTAAGGGCCAAGCCAAAGTTTATCAAATTTTCCATGCTCTCCCTTATGGTCGTGGGCTTTATCCCAGTAAAGAACCAAGTCAGAAATCCTAAAAGATTTAACCTTGGCTCTTTTATCAAACCATCTCTTGACAACCCCTTGATGTTTAGCAAAGTTTTCCAGGGCCTCGTCTCTCTTTTCCTCAAGGTGTAATAATTCAGCAAGTCTAGCCTCACGTTTATCTCCCTCATCATAATATTCATTAATGAACTGCAAGGTGGGGATCTTTAACTGAATGGGGAACACAGGCTCTAATCCATAAACCAGGTGATAAGGTGATGTTCCTATGGAAGTCTTATGTCTGGTGCGATCTACCCAGAGAGCAAATCTAAGTTGGGTATGCCAATCCTTCGGGTTTCTTTCTAACAATTTGCGAATAACAGTAAAGAGATTTTTGTTGGATGAATCAGCTAACCCATTACCCTAAGGGTAATAGTTGGATACAAATTTAATTATAATCCCATGGTCAAAATCCCAGTTAGAAAACTTCAAAGACGAAAACACAGGACCATTGTCACACACTAAAGACATGGGGCATCCAAAACGGTTGATAATACCTGATTCAATAAAGTTAATTACTATTTTTGAAGTACACTGCTTGCAAGCAAGGGCGTCAGTCCATCTTGTAAAATAATCAGTAACGATAAGGATATGCATGTGTCCATTTTATTTTTTTTAGGACTTTTGTCCATTTTTTTGTATTTTTTCAGGACTCTGAAAAGATTGTACCCTCTAAAGCATTTAGGTATAAAACTTGCGAATGTGCATACTGTTGATGGGATCACTAAGCAATTCACCATCCGAAGTAGATAACTGGTATGCCCCAGATCCATACACAACAGTGATAACGTATGGACCCAACTAGTTAGGTTCAAATTTACCCTTCTTTTCTTTGTCTTGTTGAGTGTGAGGATTTTCATGAAGAACAAGATCCCCAACCTCAAATGTACATGGTTTCACTTTTCGATTATAACTTCGACACATCTGTTGCTGGTATGCTCTAAGATGATTGAAAGCAGTTTGTCTTTGTTCATCCAACAATTCCAACTCCTGCAAATGGGAAACTCGGTATTCTTCATCACTGATTTGATTGTGCAAAGAGACGTGCAAAGAGGGCAATTCAACCTCAATGGGAAAGATGGCTTCAGATACATAGACAAGGGCATATGGGGTACCACCTGTGGGAGTGCGGACACTCGTGCGATAAGCCCACAGTGCAAGATTCAATTGAATATGCCAATCTCGACCAGCTTCATTGACCGTCTTCTTAAGAATTTTGAGAATGGTTTTGTTAGAAGCCTCAGCCTAGCCATTACATTGAGGATAGTAAGGTGTGGAAAAATGATGTTGTATATGGAATTTCTCACAGAGTTCACGGACATCCTGATTTTTTAACGGACAACCATTATCTGTGATGATGGATAGAGGAACGCCATAATGACAGATGATGTAGTTCAGTATGAAGGTGGCTATTTGTTTTCTAGTGATATGAGTGAGAGGAACAACTTCAATCCATTTCATGAAATAGTCAGTGGCAACGAGAATGAACTTATGACCATTGGATGAAGGTGGATGGATCTTGCCCACGAGATCGAGTCCCCACTGATAAAAGGGACATGGTGTAGCAAGAGACTGCAATTCTTGTGCAGGAGCATGTATCAAGTCTGCATGTTTTTGACACTGCTTGCACTTTTTAACAAACTGATAAGCATCATTTTCCACTGTAGGCCAATAATAACCCATACGCAAGAGTTTCTTGGCTAAGGTAGGATCGCTAGAATGTGCCCCACATATACCTTCATGTACTTCTTGTAAAGCAATTTTGACCTCATCGTGCTCAAGACATTTGAGTAAAGTACCATCAAGAGCTCGGCGGTAAAGGGTATCAGCTAAGATCACATAGCGGGAAGCTTGACGGATAAAGGTTTTACATGATTTATTGGATAGGTTTGATGGCAAGGTGTTATCTCGAAGATAGGTATAAATATCCCCATACCATTGGGAATTAGGACCAACAATGAGACAAATCATTTCAGATTGTGGTATATTGAAAGCAGGTTCCAAAAGAGGTTCTACTAGGAACTCACAGTAAGCGACACTACTTGGCATTTCTACAAGTGAACCAATTGTTGCCATTACATCAGCAACTCTTTTGTTATCTCGGGGAATCTGCTCAAAAGAGATTGATGTGAAATAGGCCTTGAAGTCATCCACCATTCTTTTGTAAGGCATCAATTTTTCATCTTTTGTTTTATAGTCATCATTAACTTGTTTGATCACTAGCTGAGAGTCACCAAGAACACGCAACTCAAGGATCTTCCATTTCACAACTATACGGAGCCCAGAAAGTAATGCCTCATATTATGCAATATTGTTGGTACATGGAAATTGTATCTTATAAGCTTTAGGTATACAATCCCCTTGCGGAGTGACAAAGAGAATTCCAGCGCCAGAACCACCTTGTGTGAAGGAGCCATCAAAATATAAAGTCCACAGATGTGTAGATTCCATGTTGAAGATTGATTCATCAGGAAACTCTGTAATAAGAGGATGACCATCTATCACAGGAGCATTAGCGAGTTGATCTATGATAGCTTGTCCTTTGATTGCTTTTCTTTCTATGTACTCAATATCAAACTCGCTAAGAATCATCACCCATTTAGCTAATCGTCCTGTGAGTGCTGCTTTGTTCAAGAGGTACTTAAGAGGATCAATTTTTGCAATGAGCTTTGTCTGGTGTGTAAGCATGTAATGTCTCAGCTTCTATGATGCAAAAACTACAGCAAGGCATGCTCTTTCAATAGGACTATAATTGAGCTTGTATCCCACTAGAGTACGACTCATGTAATAGATTGCACGTTCCTTTCCTTCAGAGTCATGTTGTGCCAAAAATGCCCCTAGTGTTGTGGTGGTTGTGGATATATATAGAAGTAAAGGGTTGTCATCTGTAGGAGGTACTAATACTGGCGGTGTCATAAGATATTCTTTGATTTTCTGAAAAGCTTGTTCACACTTGTCATCCCATCTAAATAAAACATTCTTGTGTAACAGATGCTGAAAGGGTTGACATTTATCTGCAAGTTGTGCTATAAAATGATGAATAGACTAAAGTTTTGCTTGTAATGATCTCAACTGACTGATATTCTTAGGCGGAGGTATTTCAAGTATAGCCTTTATTTTTGCAGGATCAACTTCAATTCCTTTATATGAGACAATGTATCCAAGGAGTTTTCCAGAGGTTACCCCAAAGGCACATTTCTTTGGATTCAATCGGACCTTGTATTGTTCTAATCTTGTGAAAATTTTATACATGATCTCTAGATGTCCAACTTTGGTGTAGGATTTTCCCAACAAATCATCTACATAGTCTTCCAAATAGTTATGCATCATGTCATGGAAGATAGTGATCATTGCACGTTGGTAGGTAGCTCTGGCGTTCTTCAACCCAAAGGGCATGACATTCCAACAAGAGGTTCCCCAAGGACAAGTGAATGTTTTCTTAATTTGATCTTCAGGAGCAATTTTAATTTGATTGTAGCCTGAGAAACCATCCATGAGGGATAACATTTCGTGCCCTACTATCAAATCCACTATCATGTCAATGTTTGGAAGTGGGAAGTCATCCTTAGGACAAGATTTGTTTAAATATCTAAAATCTATGCAAACTCAGATGCCCCCATCAGGCTTTGAAACTAGTACTAAATTTGAAATCCGATCAACATAGTCAACAGGTCTGATAAATCCCACATCTAGCAACTTTTGTAATTCAACTTTTACCAATAGAGCAATGTGTGGGTGCATTTTTCTCAACTTTTGTTTAACAGGTTTTGCCCCCGGTGGCAAAGACAAGTGATGCATTACTAGATCTAGATCAATTCTTGGCATATCTGCATATGACCATGCAAAGTTAACTTGTCTTTCCTTGTAAAACTGTATATGCTCTATTCTCTCTTCAGGTGTTAATGATTCTGCTAAATGAATTATCTTTGGTTTTTCTTCTGTGCCCAGATTTGCTGGTACTATCTTCTCCACCAACATAGATGATTTTTCATGATATATTGCTAAGGGAAGTGTGTCAAGCCTTCCATCCTTAGGTGCCTCAGAGAGGTTTTCACCCTTGGATACGTCCTTTATTTTTACTTTTTTGGGGTCTAATAGAGCTGCAGAGCAGTTTTCACTAGAAGACCTATTTATATTTTCAATAATTTTGCGACTGAAAGGCTTGGCACTCCCCCCCAAAAAAAGCCGCACTATTGAGTTCTATGATGAATCCTACTTTATGATCCTCAAGAGGTGTGTCTTCTTGTGCTCCTAGAAATTTTATGATTGCCTCATCATTTTCAAATACATCTAGTTGTGGTGGTCCCTTCTGATCAAAATCAATGAGTTTAGGGTGAACCAAGGGTAAAGAATCATGATCCGAGTCAAGATTTTGAATGGATTCAAGGGTACAAATATTATGATCGGGTTCAGGGGTGGGGACACTATCATAGTAAAAAATGTCAATGAAGTCATCGATGGCACTTTCCTCATTTGTCTGTGTAGCATTAGAGGACTCTACTTCCTTTCTTGAAGCACACGCGATACTCCAGGTCTTATCTTTCTGCGCATCATATCCTAAACTAGGGACTTTTTGCATACGAGTAGGTTGTATTGGTTCCAAGATACCATTTTTCTGTAAGCCGAGAGGACTTTTACCATCATATCCCATTTGTTTCATAAGATCAAATCCTTTACCATATAGTTCAACATTTATCTTTATTTCAGTCTTTTCTTTTTTTGTATCTTCATCTTTGTATAACCATTTTAGGAGATCAACTTCTTTTATTTCATTATAAAGGGCTCCCCATTTTTTGAAAGTATTTGATATACAAATCATTGTAGTATTTGCATCTGATGTGGTCTTAGTCATTTTTTGTTTTCCATAGGTGTTAGGAGATAAAGGTAGCTTTCCAATGCAAAGGGTACGATTCAAGGTATATTCTCCTACTCCTTTTACTTGTATGTTAATCTTGGTTGTATTGGATTTTGAGGAAGATGCTTTTAAGGACTCAGGATCAACATATGCTTGGGAAGGAAATGCTTCACGGTTGATTGGGATTGTGATTTCAACACCATTGTGGGGGAATTTAATGCACTGGTGGTATGTTGAAGGTACTGCTTGCATTGCATGAATCCAAGGTCTTCCAAGGAGGATATTATAGGTCAGTGGGAGATCAAGGACTTGGAAAATCACATCCTTTACCACAAGGACAATTCTAATTGGTAGAGTAACTGATCCTTTAGACAAGTGTTCCTCTTCATCATATGCCTTTATGGTAATCTTTTTACTTGGATCAACTAAATTTTAAGAGAACCCTAATTTTGTGATCAATTCTTGAGTACAAATATTAAGGCCTGCTCCTCTGTCTATCAAAAATCGCTTGATCTTAACATTATGGATGAGGACGTCAACGTGTAAAGTTGCGTTATGTGGTTGTCGAAGGGATGAATCATCATTTTCAGTAAAAGTGAGAGTATGAGGAGAGGTGATGTGTCCCACCATAGCTTGGAATTGATCTACATGTAGGTCTGTAGGCACTGTAGCAATAGCAAGCGCTTTATCTAAGATAGCTTTATGCTTAGGTGATAGGCGTAGCAGCTCAATTATAGAAATTTGTGCAGGTGTTTTTCCTAAGTGCTCTATGAGGTTGTATTGTGAAGCGGGTGTAGCAGGTTTTACATTAGGACCTTTAAGGGTAACAGTGCCTTTGTGGGTAGTAAACTTGCAATCAAGTTCTTTTCCTTTTATGATGAAAGTGTTGACATGATTATTGACCTCACTAATGTCATGTATGGTATAATCGTACTTAGCAATAGTATAGTTTACACCATCGCCAAATTCAAGAGCCTTTCTTTTATCCTTGTCATGCTTAGGGAAAGGGTTTTTAAACACCTCGCGATCAGAGTTACCAGAAGGAGTGTGTCCGTCAACTACTATCTTACCGTTATCAATAAGGTCTTGTATTAAATGTTGAAGTTTATTGCAGCTATTTGTCTTATGTCCTTTGTGTCTATGATAGTCGCAAAAGTGATCTTCATTCCACCATGGGGGTTTGACTTGTGGATTATATTCCTTTATTTAAGGTAATGTTATAATATTGGTTTTAAGAAGTTCTTTTAATGCAAATTCAAGTGATTGTCCCAATGGTGTAAAATTTTGATTAGGAAAACTTCTCTGTTCTTAACCCAAAAAGGGGTCTTGCTGTTTGAATTCAATTTTTGATCTTTGTCATTATTAAGTTTAATAGTTCCATCATTGATGAGGGTTTGTTCAATTCAAAATACCATTTCTATGGCTTCATCAAAGGAATCCAAGCATTTGAGGCGAAGTTCCCTTCCAATTTCTTTGTTTAGATTTTGACAAAAGAGGTCAACCAATTCTTGATTAGGAATGGAATAATGCAATCGTTTTGTTAAATGTCTCCATCTTTGTAAAAATGACACAAAAGATTCACCTTGTTTTTGTTTGGTGTTGAAAAGGTTTGTCATGGTCACTTTAAGGTCATGATTGAAACTATAATTGGAGACAAATCTATCAGCCAATTCTTGAAAAGATTTGATGGTCAGGGGTAATCGTGAAAACCATTCCATAGCCTCTCCTCCTAGACTGCAAAGAAATAATCTCATAAGGTACGTTTCATCAACTGCAAATTCCAGGGTAGTGGCACAAAATTATCTTAAGTGGTTCTTAGGATCTCCTTTTCCATTATATTTGTCAAGTTTTGGTATGTCCCAATGGTTAGGAAAAGGTGGCATTAGTATGCTTGGATCGAAGGGATAAGGACATATGTCTTCAATGGAGAACTTGTGAGTCGATGTTTTACTGTTCTTGAGAGTATCCAATTCTTGTCTTAATGCTCGAAGCTCATCCAAAATAGGATCGTTTGTAGGCGTAGGTTTTGATGTCTTTGAAGATCGCTTGTAACCAGGTTGTAGATAAAAGGGGCTATGATCTTTGATCCTACCATCATTGTTTGTTTTGGGATTCTTAGATTCACTAGATTTAGGTTGGTCATTCATTGTGAGTAATGATATGTCAAAATCAGGAGGCATTTTGATTCCTTCATCAACAAGGGCCTTGAAGTATTATTGTGGGTTACGTTTGACCACCTCTGTAAGAAGTTTAGTGAACCTATTATCGTTAAGAGCTTCATTTATGGTGGATTGTGTTATTTCTTCACTACCAGTTTCACTTGTTTCATTAGTTGCAACACTAATATGATCTTCCCCATCAAAGTCTTTTCCCCAAGGGTTCCCTTCTTCTTGAAACATTTTTGCTCTTGTTCTAGGGGTCATAGGCGATTTGTTATGATTTTCAATCCAAGGTAATGTATGAGACCTAAGACTAGGATGCAAATGAAAAGGATATGATTCTAAGATGGGATATGAAAATGGTATGGTATGATATGACAAGCTAAGAATGCAAAAGCTAAAAGGCAACTCTAGGTCCAAAGTTGGTTATGATGTAAAGGCTTTACTTGTGCTATGATGGATAGACACAAGAACCAATAATCAAGAGAGGGTATGTAGGAGATGATGGACTCCAAGAGGATTTCCCTACTCAAGGATAATGGTATGTTTCCCTAACTCAAGGATGGTGAACCTCAAGTGATGTGGGTGATAGATAGCCAATAGTTTGATTTCAAGACCTAGGAAGAGTAGCCTAAGTGCAAGCTAAAGGTTTTATTTGATCGATGATGAATATGCAAAGGGATAAATTCTTAGAACATGCAGAGGTTAGGTGAGATGGTCTTGATATGCAAAAAGGGGTTGAACATGAAAGAACTAGGTGGAATGATATATGTATGCAAGGACTATGTAATGTGACCTATGTATGCAAGACTAGGAACATGCAAGAACTAGGATGAAAGGGATATGAATATGTAAGGACCATGAATATGCAAGGGCTAGGTGAAATGCAAGGACTGGGTCAAAATGCAAGGACTAGGTGGAATGCAAGGATTGAAAGATCAAAACTAAAGGATGATGACCCCAAGAAATCTAAGTGATAGGTTCATGTTGGATGTTTGTGTTGTTGGACCTTTTGAGGTTTGCAAATTTTGAGATGTTGCAAGTTTCTAGGTGTGATGTTTGTTTGAGGTCTATTTTTTAACACACACGCAAGACATAGAAAACAAAGTTTTTTTGAGTTTGTTTTCAATCGTGAATGTGTTTTTTTATTTTTGCAATACAAGCACAAATCCTAAAGTTGGAAAGGACAATATCTGCTAGATTCCACATGGGTTTCCCCAGCCGCATATTCTTAGCGTGTGAATCCAGAAGCTTGGCCGCACGGGCTCCCCCTTGTAGTGCACTCACTTCTCAGGCCAACCAAGCTTCCAACCCCCATGAAACTCCCATGGCAGATTGATCACCTCTACTAAAAATTGCGAAGATGTGGATGCCTTCACACCGATTGGTGTTGCGCTAGCAAATAGAAGGTTGTTGGCTACTACACAAAGGTGTTTAATTTGGGTCCCCCATTCGAGTGGCCATACATGGGGTGGAAGATTAATCTCCATTTAGGAGGCACTCCATCCTAAAGAGGTTACACTCAATAGGGTTTTTGGGAGTACTACTTGGTTCGTATGACACATCTGCACTCATAATCCTAAGTTTTCCATTAGGATTCACATTTATATACCGATCGGGGGTAGCTCGGCTAAAGAGCTCTGTTGCCAGTTTGAGTCGGCTTGGGGTGAGTACTTTTTCCCATGGAGGAAGGCCCAAGTCCTAGAGTCAATAACTGTTTCTCTTGCACCCAGGATTGCACAAGTGCGCAAGGGGAGAGGATACTTCGATTATTGAATCGAGGTGACACATAAAATAGATGGGTCTGGTTTCTGATCACCAAGTTTTTCACAAGGTGAGAGCATACTCCCTACCATCTCAAGCACAACAAACAGTGTTCATTGACCCCCTAATTAAGCCTATGTGGAAGAAGACAATTGTTCATTTTTAATGCACCAATTGAAGTGTTTTATAATCTAAAAGACAATTGGTTTCAAAATCATGTCTTCGACGAACGTCCTGCATCAAAATCTCATTAGTAGTTTCATGCCTTCTTTCTTCGATAAGCATATGTTTTGATTTCAAATCTCTACCAAAACGTCCTGCAAAAGAAACCAAATCAATAAAACTAGTCCCTCAACAAACCTAAAATATAACTAAAACTAACATAAATCTAAATTAAAAATTAATCTAAGATTAAAGGCCAATCTAAAATAAAAAGCTAATTTAAAATTAAAGGTTAATTTGAATTAAAGATCTAAAGTTAGAAATTAAAAACTAAACTTAAATTCAAAATTAATCTAAATTAAAAACTAATCTAGATTAAGAGTTAATCTAAATTAAAACTAATTTCTAAAATTAATCCCAAAATTAAGAGTTAATCTAAATTAAGAATTAGTCTAAAATTAAAAGCTAATCTACAATTAAAAACTAATCTAGATTAAAAAATTAATCTAAACTTAAAAATTAATGAAAAATTAAATCTAGATTAAAAATTAAATCCTACTTAGTAAATTAAATCTAATAAAAGAAACTTATCTAATTAAATCTAATTAAAAACTAATCTAATATGAAACTAATTATCTATTTAAAACTAAGAAAATACTAAAAAGCAGACTAAAACTAAAATTAAATTAATAGTAAATCTAAAAAGCTAAGCTAACTAAAAACACATTATTTTTTTTGTTTTTCTCTTAAAGCTTTTTAGAATAATCTAAGGAAACTATCGATTCATAAAAAGAAAGTAAGACTCTTTAGAAAGTAAGCATATGGAAATTTCTTCACAAAATTCGTTGTTGGATAATTTGTGGATTACGCCTGGAATGCATGATATGTTAAAATGGTGATTTGTTTAGGCAGCAAACCGATTAATGCACCCCATCATCCATCAAGGTATGCGGGGCCATGAAAATGCCAAGATAGCAGAATGTGTGCAAGATAAAGGAGATAAAGTTTTAAAATCCTCAAAAAATACAAATGGCGAGTGTAGTCTAGACGCCACCAGCTTTGTCACCTTCCTCCCTGCAAAACGTTAAAAGCTTTGACTTGAATGCAAATAATGGGTGGCACATGCAAGTGGCAAGTGGCACAGTCTCAGAGAAATTTTAGTGAGTAATCAAATGCCTGCAAAAGAAATAGAAGCACATCAATAAAGCAAAACGAAAAAGGTGGATTACATGCTGAAACGGCTTGCAGGAATGAAGGAAAACACAGAGGCTCAGACAAGGCACACAAACTATTGATCAAAGCACCTCAGACCAGTTTGGTCTCATGGAATGCCAATTGAATGTTATGGACAAAATGTATTTGATGAAAAGCTGTAAAAAAGTGTTCAAGCCAAAATGAATTTGTTGAAAAGGTGTTAGAATCTCGTTGTCAATACTCTCCCTGCCTGCACCAAGATGAAAGCTTTTGAACAGGTTATAGGCTACGCAATATGGAATGCAAGATACGTGGAATGCAATAGTAATGGTCAATCTCGTCGGCAGTCAATAGGTGATGCAGAGATTTCCTAAAGCTTATGTCAATGGTTTTGGTCCAAGGTGAACATCACTCCCTCAAACCAGGCTCTCGATATCTAGTAATGCAAATATGGTGAACAAGAAGGTCAATCGGGCAATAAAATTGAGCGAGGCACGATCCAAGAAGATGAATGCATATCAATATTTCTTAATGCAATCTAAGAAGAATCTTTGAGATTTCTAACAACTATTATGAGCCGCCCCTGTGCAAATGAATACAAATGCACAGTGGTAATATCATGCAGGCAAATAGATTCATGCAAACAATACTCATAATCAGTTAGTAAATCAGAAAATTTGAGCCTTCAATAGTCATCCCTACATTTAGATAACATGAAAAGTCGGGTTCACCAATTGTAGGACCATAAAAATGCACGATTCTATGGAGTTAAGAACCACCATTTCATGCCCACATCAATAGAGCTATTCTAATTAAAAGCAAAACTAGAAATGCAAATCTAAACTACAGAAACAAAACAATGCTTTTAAAATAAATCAGTCTCCATTGTCTCCCTATCACCAAGATCTTTGTTTATGCATTTGCTCTCAGATTTTATGAGCACAAAATGCAATAAAGAGGCTATGGTGAAAGAGAAATGCAATCAAGATACAAAGATGATATGAGTAGGTAAATTTATGAGAAATTTTTTGTGAGAGCCAAAATGAGAGGGAAATCTCATTTAAATAGGAGTTCCTTGAGGATGGAGAGGGGTTGAAGATGAAATGTGGGATAAAAGATGTGAGAGAAGGAAATGCCATTATCCCACATTGTTGGGTTAAATGTTATGGATGAGAATGAAAGTGATAAAGAGATATTAGATTAAAATGTACCTAAATGATTAAATATGAATAAAATGATTAAAGATGGTTTACTAAAATGCAATATTTCATGAATGATTTATGCAAATGATATGATTAATATGCAAGTTATAATAATTAGTTTATTATGAAATAAAAATCAATGACTATGATAATTGATTTATTAATGGAGATGAATATGAAACAATTATGGATGATAATGATAATTGATTTAATATGGAAATGATGTTTATGACTTATTATGCAAATGGATTATGAATGATTATGATTTATTATGCAAATGGGTATGAATAATAGTGAAAATCGACATGAACGTTAATGCAAATAGACATGAACGTTTATGAAACGAATATTGAATGGAAATGGACAAGAATGATCGTTTATGCAAACAGTTAGTGAACGACCATGGGACATATATGATCATTTATGTAAATGGATAATGAACAAGCATGAGACAGTTTAATGATTTGATGAAATGCATGAATAGAAGAAAGTATTAAATGAATTGATTAAGTAAATAATAATATCTATTTAATCAATAGATGAATATCATTATGATTGTGAGGACAAATTTGAGTGTCTACACAAACAATGAAATCAAATGAGAAAACATAAAATGAATTCACAAGCATAGTGTTACCATCTCGTGTTGAAGTATATTCACAAAGATGTTGGATCATTCATTGTGCAAACTATGTTGATTCTCCGATCGTTTTTGAGAAGAAATGAGGTTTGTGTTTCGAAATGAGTGTGCAAGATTGAATAGTAGAATATCCTGATCATCGGTTCAAAACCATTGAGAGGAATTAGATGGGAAGAATCAGTGGATTTTGATTACGTAATCAGTGTGATTGAAGAAATCAATTTGAGTGTTCAGTGGGATTGAGGATATAGATTGAATAAACTATGGAATTGAAGAAACCATGTTGAGCCTTCAGTGGGATTGAAGAATAGATGAATCAGTCAAAAAATAGATGGATCAGTCAACCAATTAGAGTGAGCAATCGGGGGATCGTAATTTTCTCAATCATGAAAGTGGGTGAGGATAATTAATTAATTAATCTTTTTGAGTTGAACATGCAAATCATGTTTGAATTTTGCAAACAAAGTTGTATTTGTTTGTTTGATCCTTTTTTATGATGTTTTGAATAATTTAATTAATTATTTATGTTTAGGGGAAAGTGATTTAATTAAACTATTAAGTGGGAATAATTTAATTGATTTTAGGGGAATAAGTTGAATTAGCGACATAATTAAATAATTAATGTTATTTAATTAATCAGGAGGAATTAAGTTAGATTAGGACTTTATTAAATAAATAAAATTTATTTAATTAGTCAAAAGTGATGAGAAAGTGAGTTAATTAAATAATGTAATATTATTCAATTAATAGAGGAAATTAAGGTTTTTGATGTAATTGATATTAAATTTAGTAATATTTAGTGATAATGATGCCAATAATGAGAAAATGACATTTAGGATGTGCACTAAGTGTTAGGTCAATTTTACATGTCTACATTTTTCCCCTATTTGAGATAAAGTAGTGGTTGCTTTGTTTCAAAGAATTTGATGTTAAGATCAAATTTGAAAAAAAATTATATGCCCCATTATGCCCTAGCAGTCAGCAGAATGATGGTAGGATGTTGGGATGCCCCCTCAAGAGGTTGGTCAAAAAAAATATTTTGTGGGTCGAGCTCGCAACAATGTTCTATTTCAGTTTAGATGCGTGGAGGATGAAAAATTAAGCTTATAGGGCTCTCGTTGGTAGTTCAGATGTTCTCGAGAGGTCTTAATTTTAACCTAGGAGCCTTTCCTAGGTAAAAAATTAGGGTTTTGAGGGTTGAAATAGGTAATTAGGGCTTAATTCTCCTCATTTGCATTTTGAGCCTATAAAGATTTCTTGCCTCTAGATTTTGTGATTTGTCAATTGTTGAGGAGCTATAGTGAGGATTCGAAGAGCCCCACATCACACAGATGCAGTTCGCAAGTTCAGACAACCTACAGGCGTCGATGCCCTGGTATGTACTCTTTCTTTTCACGTTTTTGACTTTTTGTTTTTGTGTAATTAGTGCATGGAGTCATTTTAGGTGTAAGCGGTAGAATCATGTTTTTTTCACTATTGAGTCATTTTTAGCACTTTTGATATTTGTGAATGGGCCACTTTTGATTTTTTTGTTCTTACTTGACATGAATTTTTGCATTTGACCTAAATATTCGCATTTGTCTAAAAATTTTGCTTTCAACTTTTTTATTTAATTTTTTATGCCCTTGTGATAAAATTTCATGTTTGATATAGATATGTGATTTTGACTTTTTTCGCTTTTGCCTTTCTTTGTTGCTTTCGATAAAACAGTCACACTTTCACCTATTTTTAACACTTTTGACAAAAAAGTACCCAATTTTGAAAAGAAATGATTGCTTTTGCTTTGCATAGACTTTTGAGTCAGTTTGTTTACAATTTGAGGCGTGTTTCACATTTTCATAGTAAATTCTTAACATTGTGGGTTGAATGGTTGTAGGCGGTTCTCAATCCGCTTATGTTGAGGGAGTGAAGATCATGCAATCTGTTTGATTTGATCACTAGGTTCCACGAGTTGGAGCGATATGTTCTAGATGTTGTTGGGTTGGGACACATATGTTACATGCCTGTGATTAGATGTCATAGAACTATGATGACCACTCTTGTGGAGAGGTGGCACTTGGAGACCTTGAACTTTCACCTACCTACTGGGGAGGCCACCATCACCCTAGAGGATGTTCGGAGGATCCTCCGCGTACCAATCCATGGAGAGTTTGTGACATATTTTGTTTGACGAGGTACATGCGCTATGCACAGAGTACTTGGTGTGAGACATCTTCAGGTTCATGAGGAAAAGATAGACTTGTTTGATTTTTTTGGTAGTGCAGATCCAGTTTCCTTGGTTCTATGTGGTTTGGTCATGGGTTCGTCGTTCCTAATAGGCGAGATAGGTAGTTTCATATTGGTTGGGATGTGTGCATCGAGTAGATGTTCAAGCATGACACTAGATATGCATGGGGCTTGTGTATCCTCAAGCATTTATACAGAGATATGCATGAGGTTGTGTACTAAGGAGGTAGATCCATTTCTGTTGGTGTGAGTTTACTTCATGTTTGGACCTAGGAGCACATCCTAGTTACTAGGCCTAATGGAATTTTGGATCAAGCTCTGATGATCCATATTCATATAGATATGGTGATTTTCTTCACTACATCTGGCCTGGATAGATTCCTTACTGGCATTGTGTGATTAATAATATGCCTAGTTTTGTATGGAGACCATACTTGGATTGCAAGGCATGGCAGATGATCAGGATCAGTTTCCATATTGTAGACAAAATTGATGGCTTATTGGTCATGTTTGCTCTTTATTAGAGAGATATCTACCTAATCATGTTTGCCACCAGTTCGACGAGAGATAGGGTTGGTTCGTAGATTCCCATGAGACTCATTTTGGTGGGACCACTCGAGAGGTCCATGTATGGGGGCTACATGCAGATCGAGATGTAGCTTTGGAATATTTTAGAGCACTTGCCCCACCCAGGTGGGGGTGGCCAGTTGAACAGGCGAATCTTGGCATTACCCCAGATTTTGATCAATGGTGGGCTAGGTGATTGCCTCTAAGGTTTATAGATCCTACTAGTGCGGTGGTCGTTGGGAGAGCAGGGATTACTAGTCGCCATGGTGAGTGACAGCGCATTCAGATTGTTATCAAGTAGCTGGACAGAGCCCGAAAGGCTGGGCGACAAGATGGGTGATAGGATGGGCATGACGATCCTATGCAACAGGATCAAGGATAGGTTTCGGGTCCTCCCCCACCACTTAGAGATGGAGCAGTACAACTAACTCATATGGAATCTGCAAAGGTAGTGCAATGATGGGCCATGGAGGCTCAAATTGTTATACTAACTACGGAGAGAGATACAACTAGGCAGGAGAGAGATGCAACCAGGTAGGAGAGGGATGCAGTCAGACATGAGTTAGTGAAAAAGCGTTAGTAGAGATAGGTTGCAAAGATTCCCCTGGCTGCCTTTATTCCTCTAACTCAGCATTAGTTTAAGCGTGAGCAGTTGTTATAGAGGGTGACGTATTGTCAGACACTCTATGAGGCCTTTATACCTAGGGCTCAACGATGAGCATGCTTCGGAGAGCCGAGTACTACTATGGGTACCAAGTCAGGTGGGAATTGCCTGATCAACCACATCCTTCTCCCCACCACAACTAGGATCCTCAGAGGTTTCCTCCTCTAACCGAGCAATAGAGAATTTTTACTTTGATATTTATGATGTTTGATTTTTCAAGAGATATTATTGTAGACATGATCTTGTATATACATTCATTAGCCCAACTAAGGCCTCATATATATGTATTTTTTTGTATTATGATATCGCACATGTTTTATTATGATGATGTACCTAACGTTCTCATTTTTTATGATGATATATATGAGATATATACATTTCGATTTGGATCCATTATGTGTTATGTGATGGTTGTGTATGATGATGTATATATGCTTATGTTTATGTTTTGTACTTTTCTGATATATGCATATGATATGGATGGATGGATAATCGATATATCTACATGATATATGATGTTTTATTATATATATGTTGGATGTTGATGATGGATGTTTACTATACATGGTACATGATTTTTATTGTTTTATTATCATCATGATATGCATTGACTACACTGTGGATGCAAGATGGATGTGGTATTAAAGATATTTGTGATGCAGGATGGATGTTAGTTAGAAGAAATGTTTGGATGATGGATAGAAATTTGATATTGTTAGTGTAAGTGTGGAATAAGTAATGAGTAAAATAACAAACACTTCTTAATAAGACATTATATCAAGAGAATCAACAATAATTAATCTAATTAACACAGGAAAACTCTCGAAAGCGTCATATTGCTCTTTATCTCCAAAGATTTATTAAGTCATTGGACTCTCAGATTTTGTAAGCATTGTGACTATTAAAATGCCAATCTAGAGAATGATATGTTGCTAAATGCAATAATATAATCCTATATGATGATATCTAAATGATAATGATGAAGCTACTGTAATCTAAATTGACATGAAACTTGATAAAATAAGCTATAGTGAACTATGATGCAGCCATGATATTGATTCTAAAATGCTATGATTGCTATTGCTAGATGATAATGCTATTGCTAAGATGCTTGATTGCTCAATTGGTGTTTCTGCAAAGTAAGTTTGCACAAAGTTGGGATCCATTTCCTGTAGAATGAGGTTGTATTTATAGATTCCTAACAACACATTTGTGATGTGGCAGCACAACAAAGCTCTGTATTTGATCTTGAGAATTGAATGGTGAAGGATGAAGAAGCCTGAGCTGATTATGGAGATTGTTCCTCCCCAAAAAAACACTCAGCTAGAAGATAGGAAGAATCATTGGAGAAAGATGAAGAGGATTGCCTGCAAATTTGTCTCCAATTTTCCCGTGAAGGTTGAGATGAATTAAAGTAGACATTTCATATCTAATTTGGTAGGTGAATATGATTAGTTGTAGAATATATTTTAATTGAATATTTAGATTCATTCAATTTAAGAAAATAAGATATTTAATTTAATAAAACAAACTATAGAAGTCTATTTTTATTAAATAAATATGGAAGAAGTATGATAATTAAATAAATCAAAGTATGTGAACCTGTTTATTTAATTTGATGAAATGATGTGATTAAGATAGAATATAATTATAGAAGAATTCAATAATAATAATTAAATAAAACAAAGTATTAAATCTGTTTATTTAATTAAAAGGAAATAATATAATAAAGATAGAAGAATTAAATGTGAACTATATAAATAAATATTTCTATTTATTTAATAGTAGAGGAATTAAAGGCATCAATTAATCAAATAAATTGAATTTAATTAATTAGATTATCTAGACCATTTTTAGGTGTATACATTTTACCCCTCTTTAAAGTGATGTGTTTACACATTGCTTCAAAGAAAATTTTGCTGTTGTTGCTAGTACAGACAAAAAAAATTTAAGTATGCCCCAAACGTTGATTTTGTTGTGAGGATGGATATATGCCCCCTCAAGAGATAAATTGATGATTTTTTATTTTATTTTTTGGATTTTTCAATGATTTTCTCAAATTTTCATGATTTTATGATGATTTGATGAATATTTGATGATGAAATAATTTATCTCCTGACAAATAGTTTAAAAGATGCCCCTATAATGAAATTTTGAATTAACCTCCTTTGAAAATAAATTAAATAAATCCCATAAAAATCACCTTTAATCACTCTATTAAAAAGCTAAAAAAGGTGATTTAGAATTCATTTGTGCAATTTGAGTTTTGAAATTTTAGAGAGAGTGATTTGGAGCTTTGTGGAGCAAAATGTTAATCCCCTACCACAGTCATTGTTTCAAGCGCGTGTCGGCACAACCACCCGACCGCCTACGGACCTCTGGTACGTACCAATGAACCTCCTCGTTTTTTGTGCTTGTAATTCAAATATTAAGTTTTTGAATTCTTTTAGCATATCTAAAGTCGCAGTAGCGCATTTATCTTCTGTTTTAGCGCATCGACTAGAATAGTGCATAGATAACATGAAATAGCACATCAATAGGATGAAATAGCGCATCTAATTTTTAGCGCATAGGTCAGATAGTGTTGCGCATGATTAGGCTAAAGTAGCGCATAGGGTAGATTTTGTAGTGCATAGGTTAGATGAAATGGCGCATCTAATGTTATAGCGCTTTGACTATCTAAAGTGGCGCGTTGACATCCTGAAATGGTGCATCCAATGTTTTAGCGCATTGATCACCTGCTTTATCGCATTGAGGTGTTTTAATGGCACATTGAATATTGTGGCGCATAAAAACACTGTTTTGGCGCATTCAAGTCAGAGTGATGTATTTTGTCAAATTTGTCCTTGATTTTGTCAATTTCAATCATGTTAGTTGTTGATTTGATATGATTGATGATCTCAATAAAGTAGATGATGTTCAACCTCATGATAGTGAGGTCTAATGATTGATTGATGATAATTATCCTCATGATAGGCGAGGAATAATTATAATTTGATTGATAAACCTCATGATAGGCAAGGTTGATTTGATTAATTGACCTCATGATAGATGAGGTACAATTTTAAGATTGATGATTGACCTTATGATAGGTGAGGTTCAATGATGCTTGCTCACAATATTTGATCAAAATCTCACCAGCGTTGTTTAGATTTGATAGGCTGATTGATGTTTAATGATTTGACAAAGAGTACTGACTTCGAATATTTCATGATGATAGGATTCATTAACGAACATGCAAATTCGAGAGTGGTTCCCTAGGAATTTTTATTTGATACAACAGCTAGCACAACCTAATACTGCAGTCATTACACTTGGTTTATAGTCTCTTTTATCTATGCCCCAGATTAGGACTAGTCGAGGTCTCCTGATAGCCTTAGCTAAAAGGTGGCATAGTGAGCATAATACCTTCCACCTTCCTACTGACGAGATGACAGTCACTCCTGAGGATGTTTGGTAGATTA
This sequence comes from Sequoia sempervirens, assembly GCA_007258455.2. NCBI lineage: Eukaryota > Viridiplantae > Streptophyta > Pinopsida > Cupressales > Cupressaceae > Sequoia > Sequoia sempervirens. The sequence continues at coordinate 608,696,189 of VDFB02000015.1, read as the reverse complement.
TGAGGATACTTGTTGTCGGTGATATTGTAGTATATGATTCTTCAGAGTAGGGCGGGACCGATGCTCTACGCAGAGTATTCCAAGATTATAGGATTTGTGGATACGAGATTCCATGGTGTGATATGATGGATGCCTATGCCACCCTGCCTTTTGTTCTTGTTGGTTTTATTGGAGGGTTCCTTTGTCCTGATCGTAGGTCAAAGGGACTTTCTGTTGGTTGGGGTCGTGTGTTGGAGAGTATGATTGTGCACGATACCAGATATGCTTGGGGCATGTGTATGCTTTCCCATCTTTATCATGATTTGCATTCAGTTGTCTACCTCTGAGGTCGCAGTTTGTCATGAAGAGTTACATTACTATAGGTGTGGGCGGGGGAGCATATAGTTGTTACGCGTCTAGTGATGGTGAGACAACAGTCGGACATGAGGTCATATGTGCACATTTACATAGGCTGTCTTACTCAGCCTAGACTAGGTAAGTTGGAGCATTAGAGGAGAGTGTTGGACGATGTTGAGGTTGTCACATGGCAGCCTTATCTAGATTGCGAGCACTTGGATGACAACGATATTCAGTTGCCATATCTCTCTCAGTCTATGTTATTGATTGGTCGAACTCATTGGGTTTTGGAGAGATTTTTGTTCAAGAGGGTGCTTAGGGAGTATGGTATCATATAGGGAATTCCCCAGGGTGTTGCCCATTATGGTCGTCGTTAGATAAATACTATAGATTGGGGACCCTGTCTTTCATATGATGTTGTCATTTAGGAGTACTAGGGTCTACAACCTTTAGTCTGGGAGATTCGTCCTAATATTGTTGAGGAATCTATTACAACGGATTATGCAGAGTATCTGGCTCTACATCCCTTTCCATGGATTACCGTTCCTAATGAGCCAGTGCCATTTCCTTGTGAGGAGGAAGTTGTTTTTGAGAGAAGTGGTGAGGAAGGTAATAGCAATGATGAGGGGGATGGAGCTGAGGAGGGAGATGATGGTGGTGGTGACGATGGAGGAGGTGGTGGTGCAGGTGGGTCAGGTCTAGTTGTAGATGTGCAGGATTATATGGTGCCTCATAAGAGGTGATCACTGATAGCTCCTACCGAGCAACATGTGCATATTGGGATACCTTAACAACATCAACAAACTTAGATTGTGAGTTTATAGGTGTAGACCTTACAGGGGCAGTTGATACATGCACGAGGTTTATTGGTTCAGACACAAACCCAGATGCAAACATAGGCCCAGGCCCACACACATACTCTAGCTCAAGGATAGGGACAGTTGGTAGCCAATCAAACATAGATTGCCTTATTCATAGACAAGAGAGATGCAACTAGACAGGTTACAGAGCAAGCACAAATTATAGCTGAGATATTACAGAGATTGACTAATGGTACATCTGTGGTTGATTATTACAAAGGAAAATACCATGATGTTGTTCCCTCTGAGTAGAGAGTTAGTTATGCCCAGTTAGGAGCCAGTCTAGGACTGTTAGCGCGGGTGTGACACAGCCTCCACGGAGAGACCCAAGAGATCCTGGTACGTCTGGTGGGGGAGGTATTGACCCAGAGATGCCTGTACTATCTGGAGCTAGCACCACATAGCTCCATGATGTGATTCCATGATATATGAGACATGATGTATACTCTGGTTTTTTGATTCACAACCATTTTTGATGTTGTATCTCTTTTCATTTCATACATCATTGTATACTTGACATTATGATTTTTGAGATCTATATGATATGCGGCAGATTGATCGATTTATATGTTTTATATATGGTTTTATGATGGATGCATTTAATTTCCCTATTCTATATGTCATGTGTTGATCTATGTGATACTGTTATGGATGCATTTAATGATCATGATGATATGCTATGATTTATGATGTTCTATCTATGATGTTAAAATTGTGATTATGTGAATAGTCATGATGTATCGATGCATGTGGTATGTTGGATGATAATGGATAATAGATGTATGATGATGTGTATATCTAAATTACATGATAATGTAACCATATGCATAATTATGGATGTGATGTTAATGATAAATGAGTAATGATGTAAATAAGATATGTGCACTTTTATTTTTTTAGTATTTTAAATGCAAATATATGATATAAGAAATGGATAAATGAATGATGAATATAATGGTACTTTTAATGTATGATGTATATGAGAAATGGATGAATGAATGATGAATATAATGGTACTTTTAATGTATGATATATGATATGATCAATGGATGAATGAATGTGCAACTACATAGAGATTTGTTTTTTTGATAGTTTTTTCTCATGCAATTTTATGATGTGATGCACAAATGAAGAAATGACATGATTAATGAAAATTATATGATCAAATTTTTTTGAATGATTAAATGATATACTAATGTTTTCTAATGTATGCAATTGAAATGATTATGCAACTACATGATAACGATGATGTTTTTGTTAATGTCAAGTATACTCAATCCATTTATGAGAAAAGATAACATTTTTTTTTAATCCTTTACCAAATTTTGTAACAAATACTCTGTAGATGTAAGACTAACATGAATGCAATCTAATTTTATCATGCAAAACTACATGCAAACATTGGCACCTTAACAGTCCATTTATTTTGCTTTTTATCATCGTGGAGCTTTTAAAATGTTGAAAGTGAGTACAAGCATTAATGGTATAATTTAGACCGTGATGACATGAGTACTACTTTCATGATTTTTGATATTGCAAGTGAACACAAGCATCTAGGTATAATTAAACCGAGATGACCTGAGCATTTCTTGCGTAAATAGACAAGAATTAATCATTATAGTGTGTGAATTCAGAATGTCATCAGTGATACTTTGTAGAGCACGTCTCGCTACAATTCACACAATAAATAATTAATTCACAAACATCAGACAAAGAAAATATCATTCTTTTTCCTAGCTTCTCTAGTTCAATACATCATCGAGTTGCTCCAAAGAAATGATAAAAGAGATCAAAGTACAACAATTCAACCTCTGCTTAAAGTATTTCAATCATTATTCAGATTAGATCATCCATTTTGAGTTGTTCTGATTGGTTTGATTTCAACTGTCTTAATGCGGATGGTTTGTTTGACACGTTTGTTGTATTGATGTTTGTCCATTTGATTAAGCTTATTGCCCCCAATGAGTTCAAGATTTTTCCCCCAAGCTAGGGTGAGACATGACCACGTTGTAATGATATGACATTGAATAGGAATGATGGTAAAAGTGAACGACCATGACATGCCTCTAATAGATGGAACTACTGGTTTAAATCACAAGTAGCACCTATTTCCAGGTTTTCACTACATGTTTTTATTGCACTTTTTCAGACTTTATGACTTTTTTTTGTATTTTTGTATTTTTCTAATTTTTTTGTATTTTTCTGTTACCAAGACACCTGTTTGCCAGGTTTTCATCAAGGCAACCATTTTTCCAGAACCTTGAACTGTGCACTAGGTGATTCAGGTATAGAACTTTCTAAGATGGATACTATTGATAGGTTCATAGAACAGACCCCCTTCAGGTGTAGACAATTGATAAGCTCCAGATCCATAGACCGATGTGACAACAAAAGGACCTAGCCAGTTAGGTTCAAATTTTCCTTTCTTTTCTCTGTCTTGTTGATTTCTAGGGTTTTCCTTTAGGACCAAGTCACCAACCTGAAAGATTTTAGGCTTTACCCCATGATTGTAGCTTCTGGACATTCTCTATTGATATGCCTTTAAATGGTTCATAGCTTGTTGACGACGCTCATCCAACAATTCTAGTTCCTGAAGTCTAGAGACCCTATAATCCTCATTTGTAATTATACCCTTCAATGATACACAGAGTGATGGTACTTCCACCTCAATAGGTAGGATGGCCTTTGATCCATATACCAAGGCATATGGTGTAGCTCCTATAGGTGTTCTGATGCTAGTTCGCTATGCCCAGAGAGCATGGTTTAATTGAATGTGCCAATCACGTCCAACATCGTTAAGCATTTTCTTTAGGATTTTCAAAATTGTTTTGTTCGAAGCCTCTGCTTGGCCATTTCATTGAGGATACTATAGTGTTGAAAAATGATGTTGGATATGAAACCTCTCACACAGTTCATGCACATCTTGATTTTTAAAAGGTCTACCATTGTCTGTGACAATGGACTGAGGTATACCATACCAACAAATGAGGTAATTCAGAATGAAAGAAGAAATTTGCTTTTTGGTGATTGTTGTTAAGGGAACCGCTTCTATCCACTTTGTAAAGTATTTCATTGTCGTAATTATGAATTTGTGTCTATTGGATGAAGAGGGATTAATCTTTCCTACCAAGTCTAGTCCCCACTGACAAAAAGGCCATGTTGATGTGAACGGATGCAATTCTTGCACCGGTGCATGGATTAGATTACCATGTATTTGACATTTCTGGCATTTCTTAACTAACTGATAAGACTCCTTCTCCATATTTGGCTAGTAATACCCCAAACGAAGGAGTTTCTTCGCTAGAGTTAATCCGCTTGAATGAGTTCCACAAATACCTTCATGAACCTCACGTAAGGCTATCTTAGATTCGTTATGTTCTAGACACCAGAGAAGAGTACCATCTAGACCTTAATGGTAAAGTATGTTGGCAATTAAGGTATGTCATGCGGTTTGGTGAATGAAGTTGTGTTTTTGGTTTCTAGAAAGATCAGGAGGAAGGATATTGTCTTTTAGGTAAGCATAGGTCTTTCCATAGATTGAGGATTCAACATCAACTATCTGGCATATGGTTTGAGATTCAGGATTTTCATATGCAGGATTAGACAATTATTCTACCATAAACTCATAATGACCTCACTTTTTGGGAATTTGCAATAGAGAAGAAATTGTCGCCATTGCATCAACAACCTTGTTTTCTGCCCTTGGAATCTGTTCAAATTTGATCTCCAGAAAGTAATTTTTGAGATCATCCACCATGTTCTTATATGGCATCAACTTCTCATCTTTGGTTTGATATTCATTATTTACTTGATAAATGACTAGTTGTGAATCTCCATATACTTGTAGCTCTGTGATCTTCCACTCAACTACTACCTTGATGCCAATGATTAATGCATCATATTCTGCCACATTATTTGTGCATGGAAACATGAGTCTATATGACTTTGGGATGGTATATCCTTGAGGTGTAACAAATAGAATTCCTACACCTGATCCACGTTGCATGAATGACCCATCAAAATAAAGTAACCATGGTTGTGTGGTCATAGTAAGAATGTTTGCATAAGGAAACTCAATGTTCATTAGACGATCATTTGATAATGGAGCCTCGGCTAACTGATCTGCTATTCCTTGACCCTTGATGGCTCTTCGATCTACATACTGAATGTCAAATTCACTTAAGATCATGACCCACTTGGCTAGTCTGCCTATGAGGGTAGCTTTACTGAGTAGATACTTTAACAGATCAATCTTTGCTATGAGCCTAACTGTGTGAGTCAACATGTAATGCCACATCTACTGGGTAGCAAATACCACCGCCAAACAAGCTTTCTCGATGAAGGTGTAATTTATTTCATAACCATTCAAAGTCCTGCTGATATAATAAATAGCTTGTTCCATTCCTGTAGGATCTTCATGTGCTAATAAAGCCCCCAAAGAAATCTTTATTGTTGCAATGTATAGTAATAAAGGTCTATCTTCTGTAGGTGGCATGTGTATGGGTGGTGACATCAGATATTGTTTTATTTGATTGAAAGTTGTTTCACACCCTTGATCCCATTTGAACAAGACATTTTTATGTAGCAAGTGATTAAATGGATGACTTTTGTCTGCTAATTGGGAGATAAATATCCTGATTGATTATAGCTTGCCTTGTAGAGATCTTAGTTGATTGATATTCTTTGGTGGTGACATTTCCATTATAGCCTTGACCTTAGCAGGATCCACTTTGATATCTTTTTATAACACTATGTATCCTAGAAGCTTTGCTGATGTAACCCAAACAGACATTTCTTAGGATTTAATTTGACATTGAACTTCTCCAGCCTAGTAAAGATTTTGCTCATGATCTCTAGATGCCCTTCTCTGGTATATGACTTTGCTAATATATCATCCACGTAATCCTCCATAAAGGTGTCATGGAAGATGGTGGTCATTTCTCATTGATATGTGGCCCTTGCATTTTTCAACCCAAAGTGCATGACATTCCAACCTAATGTTCCCCATGGACATGTGAATGTTGTCTTTTCCTGATCTTCAGGTGCTATCTTGATTTGGTTATACCCTAAGAAGCCATCCATTAGTGATAACATGGCATGTCTTGTTGTTAAGTCCACAATAATGTCAATGTTTGGTAAAGGAAAATCATCCTTTGGACATGCCTTATTTAGATCTCTGAAATTTGTGCATATTCTGATACTATTTTCTGGTTTAGATATAGGTACAATATTAGAAATCCACTCAGCATAATTGATAGACCTAATGAATCCTACATCTAACAACTTTTTCAGCTCAACCTTTACCATCAAGGCGTTATGTGGATGCATTTTCCTTAGTTTTTGTTTCACAGGTTTTATCCCAGATGGTAGAGATAAATGATGCATTAGAAGATCTGGATCTAAACCTGGCATATCAAAGTATGACCAAGCAAAGTTAATGCATCTTTCTTCAAAGAATTTGGTGAATTCTAGCCTTTCTTGTTCAGTCATAGATGTTGCCAGATGTAGAGTCTTTGCTTTTTTGCTTTGCCAATATTAATAGATTGTGTAGGCTCCACCAGTACTGATGATCTTTCATGATAATGTTCTAGGAGGGTGTCAAATCTCCCATCTTTCAATGCCTCAGAGAGGTTTTCACCATTAGATACGTTCTTTATTTTTACTTTTTCGAGATCTAATGCTGCCATTAAATGGTTTTCACCATTAGTTCCATTATTCCTATTTTCAATTTTGCAATTGAAAGATTTGACACCCTCCTGCCTCAAAGTGGCATTATGAGATTTATGATTAGAACTTTTGTCAGTTTTGTCACTACAAAGGAAATTTATGATAGCATCATCATTTGCAAAGATAGGAATATCAATAGGTTCAGTTGGTTCCCAGTTGATAAGTTTGAGATGAATTAAAGGTAAAAAGTCATCAAATTGACTAGGGTCAACGACAGTGAGGGTTCCTATAGCAATGTTGTCAAAATTGTCAGTGGTGATGTCAAGGTCTATGATATTACTCTCCTACAAGTCATCTATCTCACTCGATATTTGTCCATCCTCACTTGAGTCATCAATATTTTGTGATCCAAATACAAAGGGTCTAGTCCCTGAACTTTGTCCGTCCTCACGTGTGGGTGCATACTCTTTTATAACATCAACTTGTATGTTCTTGTATGATATTTCTGATAAAGAATCCCACTCATACTCATTAGAATCTGTTTCAGAGCTATCCCGCATTTGAAGGATCCTTTCAACAACTTTATGAGTGGTTTCCTCTTTTGTTTCCCCTGTATAACCTAGTCTTGTTTTGTCTTTTGGCTGAAGTGTGAGAGGTTGGATGGGTTCTACAATGCCTTCTTTTCTTTTACCAATTGGTCCTTGTCCTTCATACCCCATTTTCTCTAATATTGTTTTTCCCTTGACATATTGATTTGTCTTTATGCTAATATTTGCCGATGTAGATGCTTCCTCATCTTTGTAGAGCTAATTGAGGATGGCCTTATCTTCAGATTTGTCTTCTAAGGTACCTACCTTCACAAATCTATTATCAAAAACCATGGTAGGTTGTGATGATTGTCGTGTTATTGTTGATGGTTGTCCATATGATCTTGGAGATGGTAGTAGCTGTGAAAGACATAGAGATTGCCCAATGGAATATTCTCCCATGCCTTTTCTTGTTAACTGAATCTTTTCTTTAAATTGTTGTGATAGAGAATTTAGGTGACCCTCATTGTTTGATAAAGTGGAATCAACAACACTTGTATCTTTTGATTGGCCATTTTTCTCAACCCACTTGGATACAATGTTTAATTGCCTTTCACTATTGGATGAACTAGAAGTGCTTGCCTCCCTATTATGGGGCACAAAAGTGTCTTGTGCCATTTTAAGTGTGTTACAATATTGGGGATTGTTGTAATCAGCTGAAATAGTGACTTCTCGTCCATTAATAGGAAACTTTAAACATTAATGATAAGTCGAGGGGACTGCTTGCATTTTGTGAATCCATGGACATCCGAAGAGTATATTATATGTCAGCTCTTTTTCTAGCACTTGGCAAACTATATTCTTCACAATTGGTCCTAATTGAATAGGCAACACAATCAACCCTTTAGAGGATCTCTCTTCTTTGTCATAGGCTTTTATTGTGATTTTCCTTCTGGCATCAATATCATTATCAGAATAGCCTAGTGCACGAACCAATTTTAAAGTGCAAATGTTTAAACTAGCTCCACCATCTATTAGGACACATTTAACATGATGTTTATGGATCAAGAATTCTATATGAAGGGTCGCATTGTGTGGATGATTAAGTGATACATCGTCTTGTTTGGAGAATGATAGACAATGATGCATGGTTAAATGTCCCACCATAGCTTGAAATTGATAGACATCTAGATTGTTGGGTACTGTGGTGGCCACAAGAGCTTTTTCCAAAACCTCCTTATGGGATGGTGAGATTTTAAGGAGTTCTAATATTGATATCTGTGCTGGTATTTTTTGCAGTTAATCGACTATGTTGTATTGATTTGAAGGGGGAGTAGTGGTTTTATATGCAACTCCTTTCAATATTACCTTGGATTGCCCCCTTGTTGTCACGTTGACCAGTTGGTAGTCTTGCTTTTCCCTGATTTTATGACATTGATCTGATTGTTGGATGTGCCTATGTTCGGGATCATGTTTAGTGATATGATGTCATTGATTCCAAAATTGTTAGTTTGATTATCTGTGATGCCATTCTTCTCAACCTCAGAAATACAATGAATAGTGTTTTCATAAATGTAGTTCACATTTTTACCTTTACTGTTTGCAGAGGAAGATTCTCCCTTTTAAAAATTTGGTAAAGGATTTTTAAATGCATTGTGATAATTGTTCGTTTGATGTTCTTCTACAATACTTTCTTGTTGTCAATCAAATTTTGTACTAGATGTTTCAACTGCATATAATCATTTTTTTTATGTCCTTTATTTTTATGAAAGTTACAATAGTCAGCATCATTCCACCAAGATGGTTTTACTTTTGGTTCCCAATTTCTTGCTTCAAGTAAGGTGATAAGTCCATTTGCAATAAGTTCTCTCATTGTTGATTCTAGTGTTTTTCCCAATGGTGTGAATCTTCGTTGATTTGATGGTCTTTGATATGATTGTGGTTTAGATTCTCCATTGTTTGGATTGTTTTTTTGATTGACACTTTGATTGATGTTTTGGTCATTATTTTGATTGGTCTTTGCAGTAGTTGTTGTTAAATTAAATACTAGTTTTGCATTTTGTGTGTCATTTATAGCATCATTGTTTCTAGTATTTCTATTCTTTTTCCAAAACTTAGGTTTATCATTGTTGCCATAGTGATTTGAGAAATTTTTATTGTTTGATCCTTCATTGTAATGTTTTATCACCCCTCTTTTGACCAAGGCTTCTTCAATCTTGAGCCCATTTTCAATCACTTTCTCAAATGTAGGTGGACATTGTAGTTCGAGCCTATAGCTCATGTCATCAGTTAGGTTGTTAATGAATAGTTCCATATTTTCTTCTTTAGGTATAGAACGAGGATATCTAGTCAACAACTGTTGCCATCATTGTAGAAATGAGAGGAATGTTTCACCTTTCTTTTGTTTCATGTTGTAAAGGTATTTTATTGTTACCTCATGTTGAATATTAAAGGAAAATTGTGAGATAAACCTATTGACTAGTTCTTCAAAAGTTCAGATTCCTAGTTGTAGTTTAGAAAACCATTCCATACATTGACCTCCTAAGCTCCTTGGAAATAACCTCATTAGATAAGTGTCTTCTTGTGAAAATTCTAAACTCATGGTTCTAAATTCCCTCACATGATCAACTGGGTCCATTTTGTCGTTGTACTTGTCATATTTTGGGAATTCACAATGTCTAGGAAATGGTATCATGTCCACACTTGGATCAAAAGGATAAGGACAAATGTCCTATAATGAGTACTTTTTCATGGTTCCTTTTTACATATCTTGAAGTTGTTGCAATTTTTGCATTTGATGTGTTAGGGAAACCACTTGATTTGTGTTTTGTGTGTTTTTTGGTTAGGTTTCAGCTGTTCTAGGTGTTTCTTTTAATTGATTGATATCAAAATCTTTTGGAAATTTTGCACCTAGTTCGGCCAACATCAAAAGGTATTTTTCCATATCTTGTTTTAAGACTTTTTCCATAAATTTATGGAAATTGGGATCTTGTTGTGCTATTTAGATGTCCTCTTGGGTTATTTCATTTGCATCATTTTGGTGGAATCTATGAAAGGGATTTTCTTCAGCCATGGTATTTGGTGTTTCAATTTCCTTTTCTCTAAGTTTCTGTCTTTGTAACCTTGTCAAAATTGGCATACAAGTGTTTGTTATTCTCACTAAACTTTAATCTTCTTGGATGAGTGTCAAGGATATTAACTTAAGTCGAATAGAATGATAAATTCTATTGATAAGATTAAGCTAAAAATCTGGTTATTATGTTTCGTTTTGTGATTGTAGGATGACAAAATCCTGATAAAGAAACTTAACGTAATAATCCAAAATTTTATGTTTCATGATTTAGACACTTTATAGTTGTAAGATCTTGGTTTAATTTGATAAAGTTTGACTTGCAAAATTCTATTTTTCCAAGTTTAAGACACTATTTGGATTGAGAAAATGTTTCTGTTTGATAAAGATCCGAGTTTTGATGTCAAAAATCTAATAGCAGTTTTAAATAACTCTCTATTTTTTGGTACTATGGATGCACTATTACAGAGGGAAGATGCACTAAAAGATATGGTGAATGTGCTGTCAGATAGGGTATATGCGCTAAAACAGACTAGATGCGCCAAGATACTGGTAAATTTAACACTGGTAAAATTTGGTGACAGACTGTAGATGCACTGTAAGATTAGTCAGATGTGTTGAAATAGTGCTTAGATGCACCATTTAGATAGAAGATGCGCTAAAATACTGGGTGTATGCACTAAAACAGACTGTGTATGTGCTATTTTGGAATTGTTCACAATTTTATTTGTTTGTTTTGGTTTTTCTCAATAAAATGATTGATTTTCTGGGTGTAATTTTCTGAACCATGAAGGTTTTGACAGGGTATTTTGTTGGTAAATCTCTAACTTTGACGATCTAAATGGATGATACTTTCAAATTTTGATTTTTCACACATAAAAGTCAGTTTGAAAATGCTATTTTCTACAACAAAAAGCCTAATGTTTCCAAGTTTTTGTCTATTGTAACAATTGGTTTGGGCTATTGGAATATTGTATTGTCGGTTGTGGGATGAAAGAATGACAAATGGGTTGACTATGATTATTATTTTGTGAAAGAGCTCTTCATTGGAAATAAGCTTGTGAATATAAAGGCTCTAAAATAAAATCATCAGTATATCCTCTAACAAAGGCATGATATCTATGGATGAAAGTTCGATGTTCAAGGAAGATTTTCCTACTTTGATATAAGAAAAGTCTCCTTTCCAAAAGTTTTTTGTAGCTAATTTGCTTCTTTGGTTTCTTGATTCTTTTTGTAAGGGATTTCTTGACAAATTTTGTTAATTTCTAATCCCTTAACATAATTTTTACAGGTTGATTTGTCAAACTTTTTGTGTTGTTTTGGATGATCTTATTTGAATTAATGATTTGAAAACACAAAGAGCAGTTGTAAAACAGTTGTTTTTAAGTCCTAGAATCTAAACAATAAGTGTATGTTCAAGAATCAAACATGATCCTCCTTGATTTCCACTAGTATTTGACAAAGAATACACTTCAAGTAGACTCACTCTTAAGGTCAAAAAGGTCATCATAATACTCAACAACCCACATCTTAAAATTGCGTCGACTCACACAACTGTGTCACCCCCTATAGGGCGCTCGTGTTTTTGTCTTTTCTAGGCGTGTACTCAAAGTTTGATTTCTCGATCCCTTGAGCAAACGGTCCTTGGAAATTTATGGTGAGTTTCTTTGGGGAAAATTCTTCCCTCCCCTTGCACCATGAGTATTACAATGTTTAGAAATTTTCTTCAGTTGGATTCTATACTAAGGTTCGTAGATAGGGTATCTTTTCGAAGCGAAAAATGATAAAATCCCTTAGGAGACCTCCCAATCTTTAGAACAAGGATTTTGGGGATGGTTATTTTGCACACTTTCGGTAAATGTGGGTTTCCCCAGATTCACTTTTATTTTATAGTGGGTTGGGAAACCTGGCTTTGGAGGTTCCCACTTAGGTCGTTCTTGTAGGGTGAGTACTTTTTCCCACTACGACAGGCCTTCTAAAGGATTTAACAAAGCATAAAGTGCATGAAATCAAAAGATGAGTCTGACATTTTGATCACCCAATTAAGGGGAGAGCATAGGCCTATCACTGTACAATCACAACATACAATGTTCAGTTTTTAAAGCCCAAATGGCATTTTGCTATTCTACATGAAGATATTGCTTCACAAAAGATATGATATTTATTTTAACCGAGATAGCAATGTATGATGACTACCCTAGGATTGGTGTATTTTAATTCAAATGACTACCCTAGATTTGTTCATTTTCATCCAAAAACAGTAATGAAACCACTGGCCGTAGTCGCGTCGGATCCAGACAACAATTTAGAACAAATTACAATGCGCTAGAACAGAGGTCATATGCATTGCAGAATTGATCATATGCACTATAGAATCAATCATATGTGCTACAAAATTTATCACATGCGCTACAGAATTGATCATATGCGCTAAAACAAAGTTTGCCTGTGGAACAGTCCAGTGTGCTAGAAGTTCAGTCAAATGCATTGAAACAGTCTTCAAATATGCTAAAGTTTCTGGTGGATGTGTTAGAACAGTTGTTGGATGCGCTAAAGTATCTGATGGATGCGTTGTAGAATCTCTCGATCGCGCTTAAAGAAACACGCTAAAATCCTGCATGGACACTTTTCAGAAAAAAAAAAGATGTAAAATATGGGGTTAGAGGCCCCACGGTGGGTGCCAAAATGTAAGTGTGGAATAAGTAATGAGTAAAATAACAAACACTTTCTTAATAAGACATTATATCAAGAGAATCAACAATAATTAATCTAATTAACACAGGAAAACTCTCAAAAGCATCATATTGCTCTCTATCTCCAAAGATTTATTAAATCACTGGGCTCTCAGATTTTGTAAGCATTGTGACCGTTAAAATTCCAATATAAAGAATGAGATGCTGCTAAATGCAAATTCTAATCCTAAATGATGATATCTAAATGATAATGATGAAGCTACTATAATCTAAATTGACATGAAACTTGATAAAAGAAGCTACAGTGAACTATGATGCAGCGATGATATTGATTCTAAAATTCTATGATTGCTATTGCTAGATGATAATGCTATTGCTAAGATGCTTGATTGCTCAATTGGTGTTTCTACAAAGTAAGTTTGTACAAAGTTGGGATCCATTTCTTATAGAATGAAGCTGTATTTATAGATTCTTGACAACACATTTGTGATGGGGCAGCACAACAAAGGTCTGGATTTGATCTTGAGAATTGAATGGTGAAGGATGAAGAAGCTTGAGCTAATTATGGAGATTGTTCCTCCTGAGAAAAACACTCATCCAGAAGATAGGAAGAATTATTGGAGAAATATGAAGAGGATTGCCTGCAAATTTGTCTCCAATTTGCTCATGAAGGTTGAGATGAATTAAATTAGACATTTCATATCTAATTTGGTAGGTGAATATGATTAGCTGTAGAATATATTTTAATTGAATATTTAGATTCATTCAATTTAAGAAAATAAGATATTTAATTTAATAAAACAAACTATAGAAGTCTATGTTTATTAAATAAATATGGAAGAAGTATGATAATTAAATAAATCAAAGTATGTGAACCTGTTTATTTAATTTGATGAAATGATGTGATTAAGATAGAATATAATTATATGAGAATTTGATAATAATAATTAAATAAAACAAAGTATTAAATCTGTTTATTTAATTAAGAGGAAATAATATAATAAAGATAGAAGAATTAAATGTGAACTATATAAATAAATATTTCTATTTATTTAATAGTAGAGGAATTAAAGCCATCAATTAATCAAATAAATCGTATTTAATTAATTAGATTATCCAGACCATTTTTAGGTGTATACAGTTAGTTACTAATGAGTTTATTTTGCTTTGCATAGAGACTTCACATCTTTAACAATCCTTTTTGATGTAGCAAATAGATAAGATGCACCATGGTATTAATAACCCAGGTGGATTTGTATCCATTGCGTGGACTTTGACTCAGCATATAAAGAACATTCTTGCTCATACTAGACATATGAAAAACCTTGTTAACATATATGGTTGAGTTGTGTTAAATTTTTTTTGGACCAGTTACACAGAGAGGTATGAAATACTTAACATGCAACTGGTATATGAATTGTCTCAAAACACCTTCCATACACCAAACAAAGCAAGTATTCGTCATGGAAGTTGTTACCAATTTTTCGCTACAACTCAATTGGTGGAGCTTGATTAAACATTGTTATATCTTAAAGTGAAGTTACAATTATTTCTGCATTATGCTTAAGTGTTGTTTGCACTTGGTTCATTATTCATCAAGTGACAATTTTACATTAAAAAGGAATCAGAATCTCAGAAGTGCTATTCAATGTTTCAGAATCAAATGAAGGACAAAATTGAGCATATAAACAACAAAGCATTTCAATTGCTTTCTTTTATTTCATGAAATAATTCATATTTACAGAGCTTCATTTGATTGTGAGAATTCAAATGATAATACAACATTGCATTGAGATGCATTTTTTCTCTTCAAAATGAAAAGCATGGGATTGAAATCAAATATCCACACAAGTCGTGGATGGGACTGTCACAGTGCATCACTAGTATCACACTACATTATGGAAGATGCATTAAAGGAAGAAATCACGTAAGTAACGACATAATCATCATTGCCTGATCGGTTGATGTTAGACGTTGAAGTGGTGCACCATTTGTCTTCTCGAGCTCCGTTGACCTATAGGAAGAAAGAGAGGGATGTCAGAGGCTCCGACTATGAAGATACCTATATGAACCATCAACAATAATGCAACCTGCTACTAATCATACACTGAAACAATCAAGTGAAGTGCAAAAACATAAGGCTGAAAAAGAGACATCAACATCATGATCATTCATCATTTTTATGCTAACTTTGTTTGTTTCTTTGTGCAGGTATAGGGAAAATCACGAAGCTGATTATCAATTGAAGACCAAGCATGTGGAGAAAAATGGGCTCCCACAAGGGTAGAGCTCGGCATGCTGCCCCTTATTCATTACAAGTGGGCTGAGATAGAGATTGCGATCATCAAGAAAATAAATGATATACAATTGAAGGAGTAAATCAGAGTTAATCCATCAAGCTATTAAACCAACTGTGCATTCATAACAATCAGGTAAATGCTTTCTGAAAGCTACAGGTGAACAGTGAGTTTAATCTGCTCAATTAATTCAACTGAGTACATTTATCTGAAACAATGCTACATGGCTATGTTCTTCTACCATAGGATGTAAAACAATGCATCTCGTTTCATGTTATAGCTACAAGTGTTCTGTCTCAGATTTGAACAATCATCCATGATGCCTCATTGCAAAGACCACTGTTTGATAAAAGGTATGCATGAGTCTCATATTTTATTCAAGAAAGGTAATTGCGCATGAGACAATTTTCTTTTACATAATAAAGACAAGTGAATGAGTTTCAAATTTCATCAGAATAGTGGATGACGACCATCAATACAGTGACTGCTGAGTATGAAAGGACAAAAAATGCATTCAAATGATTAACAAAACAAGTCAGTTCTGGTTTGGCTGAGAATGCAAATGTAACATTAAGAATTATAATGTGAAAAGGTTTCTTCCAGAACGAACAAAAAATGACAAAGGCATAAGAAAAAGTGCTTATGAAAGTGTTAGCTGGCTGAAAGAGGAAATGCAGTCCATAGAGCTATAGAGTTTTAATTAAAATCTTTGCATAAACTTAAAGCATAATCAAAAGGCCAACTAGTATGCAAATTCGATCAAGTGAGATTTTTGTGTGTATGGATGGTTCAAAGCAGTATGATAATGACACTTTAAAAATGCAACAAATGCAAATATATGGAGAAGACTAAGAGCATAATTGAAGGCCTGGCGCAGTTTAAAATACATGGATTTGTAAACAAACGCAGTTTTTCCTCATTATTGTTAGCATACCCATATTGGGGTTTTCAGTTGAAATATGCTGATTTCTACTATTTTCAAGGTGTTCATGTGATGGCTTTCAACAGTGGTACCCCAAAAAAGTGTGTCCTCATAATATTATATACCCAGGTGGGGTTTTAGCAAAACAACAAAATTTACACAGTGCTCTCATGGTCGAAGCTGAAATACAAAAGGAATGCATTTTCTTCACAAACAACAGGTACCCATATGGTGAAGTTTAAATAGATACAGAAAAATGCAGAATTAAATAATGGGTCGAATCTAGATTTTTCAAGTAATCAAAATAAACAGTTTTTTTTCTTCATTTTTTAGAACAACCATCTTGGGGTTTTGGTTTTAAAAGAGGACAGTTCAATTTCCAGCTCACCCACATTGGGGTTTTGAACAGAATGTACGGATTTTACAATTTTTAGTCATCCATGAAGGGTTTTGAAAGGAAACCTCAGAGTTTCAAAGAAAGTAAAAAAAAAAATCATCGTGGGTCGAGCCAGTTTTACACGAATGTCAAAATACACAAATTTTTGCTCATACCCATGTTAGGATTCATTCTAGAATACAAATTTCTTCACTTTTTCATGATACCCATATGGGGGTTTGTTCAAAGTTTGAAAGAAGAAGGAGTAAATAAGCATGGTCGAACCCCAAGTGCTTTCAAAGCTCATATTCAGCATATATATGGCGCGGCCAAGAGGAGATTTTTTAGGCCCAAGTGTCTTTGAAATAGAAGCTTTCTCTTAACTTGCTGTCTAAGCCAAAAATCTGAAGAAAAGGTGGGAATCACACAAAAATTTCTAAGTAAAAGCAGTAGAAATGCATGGACATAGCGCGACCTGAGTATGGCCATGAATTCATAAGTAAAAGAGAAGCTTTCTTAAGCTTTCTGAAGAAGTAGATATATGCTTAGAATGAAACTTACCACTGAATGCCTGTAGGAGAATATGTAAGCCACGCCCAAAGCTTTGGTAGAGCTCTACAAAGTTTCAAAACCCCAAGCAAAACCAAGACACAAGCTCTCATGTATGGCGGCGAGTGGATACAAAAGCACATAAATAACAAAATAACAAGCACAAAAGGTTAAAAAATGCATTAGAGACTGTGGCAGGCCGTGGCCTTAATGGCCGTTCTTGCTTTTCAAATGAAGTGGAAAAGCCTCAATATATCAGAAATCAAGCTTACCTAGTGAAGGATTCGACCATCTGAGGACAAGAGTGAAGATTCTCAAGCATGCGAGCTACAAACTGAGCTTGCTCATGGCAGTGCCATCCTCTTAGGCAAAGCTATTTTCTTCAGAAGTGATGATTGCAAATGACATGATTTTAAGGTTTGACTTGTTTTGTCTCTTACCCTAACTCGAATTTAGGTCGAACATTATGATTGTCTTGAATATTCACATTTGACAATACAATAGTGGAGAGTTTCAAATTTAAGAGTTTTTTCATTTTAATCAAACTTAAATTAATGCCCTAGGTCGAGTTGTCCCTTAATCTTCATGTGGTGATACTTATCTAAGTCTTTAGGCATCGAATATTTTATGAGTCTAGGCTTAGGTAAGGTATCTTTTATTTTCTGCCTTGGAGTATTTGTGTCATGCTCATGCCTTAGTAAAATTAGAGATTGATGGATATCCTGAGTTTCAATTGATTTTGAGAGTATTTGTTTTGAATTGTAAATGAAACTTAGGGATTTTTATTTTCAATTGATTTTTTAAGAAATCAATTAAAGATATTGATAAAGGAGAGTGATATGCCTTGATATTTTTATGATTTTTTAAAGGAAAATCAAGCATTGTATTGGTGGAATAAGGATGTATTTCTTTTTTGCAAAAGATTTAGCAATCTTTAATTGCAAAAATAAAACAAATTGTAAAATCTGCAATCATGTAAAGCAGAAGCATAAAGCAATACTTTATAAATTGTTTTATGTTTTCTTGCTATTTTTAGCAGATTGGTGTTGACTTTTCTCTTGGTCGAATTTGTTTTTCCTGCTGGAGAGATAAGGTGTTTTATTTGCTTTAAAAGTAGATTTAGTTTGTTTTAAGGAGCTTTTCAGCATAAGGATGGAAACATTATGTTTTTATGCTTTTATGCAGTCTTTTGGGATAGTTTTGAGGCTTTTTTCCTCGAGCTTCTTTATGAGCTCGGATTAGGGTTTCTAGGAGTTATATCTTGAAGAATTTTAGTTTTGGCTTCTTCCCAGTTCAAAATACAGTTTCTTGCTCTTAACACTTTGGAGCTTGTAAACTTTTTGTACTCAAGTTTTGAGAGTTTCACTCCTTCATCTAATAAAAAACAACATTCCTATCTCCAATTTCTGTCTCAACTTGCAGTTTTAGTATGATGTTGATGTTGTGATTCTGTTTACAGATCCTCTTTATGTCCTAGTATTATAGATCATTGATGCAAAAAGTTCATTGTTGCAGGTTGCATGCTGCGTTTACATCTAAACCTTCATGCAAATCAATTTTTCACTGGTGTTCATGAGAGATTGTGAATTCATTGCTATTTTTCTGAAGATTGTTTTGTGAGAGAAATATCAGACTATTTTGTGAGAGAAATATCAAAGTCATTATTAAGTTTTGTGGATCATTTTAAGTCATAGGTTTTATTTTCAAGTTATCCTTCTATCCCTTTTCCCAGAAATATTTAGAATAGGATCTATCATTCGGAGAACCAGCTCACTCTGGAGACTCCTTCTTCATTCAAATCACCCACATATGGAGAAGGTTTCCATGTTTCAGTAGATTGTTGAATCTTGTATTCAGCAGGGTGCAAATCTAATTGATAACAGCAGTATCACAAAAACATATTACAAACATAACTAACAAAAATTGATTGTTAATACCACCATTCCTCCTTCTCTAAATCCTTATGGACATCCCCGAGAGATCTTGAGAATGTGGCATTATGATAAAAAAGATAAGACTATAAAAAGATAAAAAATGTTATAGTATCACTTGCCATATCTTTTTTGAGGCTTCAGGCTATTATCTGGTGTTGATCATGTCTATTGTAGGAATGGATCCGTTAAGACATATCTTAGGATGTTGGTGAATTTTCAAAAGATAGGTAGTTAATACTTTGGCATTGTTTTCACTTGATAGTTGTCTAACCATTTTGATCTTCAATTTATAATTTTTGATTTTCATGCTTGTTTTGTTTGCTTTTCTATTTTTTCAAAGGGTGAGGGTGACGATTTGTTTATTATGGATGAAAATTTTATTGCATTTTGGTGATGGTGGGGGTAGGAACTTTTTGGTTTTCTAAGTTTTATGATGTTGTTTTTGTTGTTTTCAGGGGACTAACCTAGGGCCTCAGGGGCTCATCAAAGATAAGCCTTTCCTATGTTGTATACGCAGAGGCTCATAGTTCACTTGGTTTGATAAGAACATGTTTTTGAATTTTTTGATTGTTTTTGAATTTATTTTTTTTTGACTAAGTTGAAAGAAAGCATGATAGACACCTAAAGGGTCTGACCTAAGGGCTTGGGGCTGATAAGTCTTGCCTACATTTAACATGCAGAGACCATGTAGTTCGACTAGTGTTAGCTCAAAGCATGACATGTTTTTGAGATTTTTCTATTTTCTGAGTTTGTTTGGATTTGGTTTGTTTTTTGCTATTTTTGATTTCAATGTTTTCGACCATGATGAGATGCACAAGGATCTAATCCATGACCATTTATGAGAAGTTGCCCCCCAATTTGAGACAAGACTACCTTCTCTAGGGGAGACGGATGTTGATGGTGCAACAAGGCTCAATACTTAATCAGTTAGCAAGCCATGGTTGGACACATGTTTTATCATGGAACAAATGGGTGAATTATTTAGGTAGTGCTAATAGATAATTATGCAAGTCTTATTCAAACATAGCATGCATTTTCCAGGTTTTCACTACGGTACCAGTTTTAGAAGAGTCACAAAGTGGTTTTCACTTAAAGAGCGTTTTATTTCTCTTTACTATTTTTCTTGCTTTTTTATTTTTGATTTTTTAAAAATTTTTACCCTTTTGCCTAGGGTATTCTAATGTGCTTATGTGAAGAACTTCTTGAGGTGGCTATTGTTCACTGGTTCGGCTAAGGGTTCTCCTTTAGGAGTAGTCAACTTATAAGCTCCTGAACCATAGCTTGTTGTGATAATGAATGGGCCTAACCAGTTGGGTTCAAACTTACCTTTGCCATCTTGATTAAGCTATACCTTCTGATTCTCTTTGAGTACCAAGGCACCAATTTGAAAGTTTATGTTTTTGATCCTTTTATTGTAGCTTTGTTTGAGACGATTCTAATAAACCTGCAAATTATTTAATGCGCTGAAATTCCTTTCATCCAGGAGTTCCAACACATTCAATCTAGATACCTAATACTCTTCATTGTTGACCATTCCTTTTAGTGAGATTCACAGTGAAGGGATTTTAACTTCAATAGGTAAGACAACTTTAGATTCCTAGACCAAGGAAATTGGTGTGGAACCTATAGGTGTACAAATACTAGTTCGGTAAGCCCATAAGGTTGAGTTCAATTGTAGATGTCAATCACGGTCGACATCATTAATAGTATTTTTTAGTATCTTAAGGATGGTTTTGTTAGATGCTTCATCATGACCGTTTCCTTGGGGGTAGTAGGGCACGGACAATCTGTGCTAGATAGAGAACTTGGAACAAAGATCTTTGACATCTTGGTTCTTGAACGAGGTCCCATTGTCCATTATAATGGTTTGGGGAACTCCATATTGACATATCAAATAATTCAAGATGAGCTTTGATATTTTTTTACTGGTAATGTAGGTTAATGGAATCTCTTCTATCCACTCGATGATGTACTCAGTTGCAATAATAATAAAATTATGTCCATTTAAGGAGGCGGGAGAGATCTTACCCGCCAAGTTTAATCCCCACAATGAAAAGGGACATGGTGTTGTGATAGGTCTTAGCTCCTGTGTTGGTGCACAAATGAGGTCACTGTTGTTGAAATTTGGAATATTTTTTGATGTATGCAATAGCTTCCCGTTCCATAGAGGGCCAACAGTATCCTATTCTTAGTAACTTTTGTGCTAGGTTAGGTCCACTAGAGTGGGACCCACAAACACCTTTGTGTACCTCTTGTAAGGAGTTTTGCGCTTCTTCTATTTCAAGACATCAGAGTAAAGTACCTTCTAAAATTTGATGATATAAGGTGTCTCCTAGGACTGTGAATCAAGAAATCCTATAGGCAAAGGTTTTCTTTTGGGTGTTTGTCAAAATGAGGAGGTATGATACCATGTTGGATATAGTCAAATGTGTCATGGTACCATAGTGAGTTGGGACCAACAACAACACACACTAGTTTTGATTCAGAGATATTGAACGTTGGTACGAACAGTTGCTCCACAAGGAATTTGTATTTAGAAATGTTCTATGGAATATCAAGAATTGAACTTATTGTTGCCATTGTGTCGACTGCTCTGTTGTTGATCCAAGGAACTTGTTCAAAGGTGATAGTGACAAAATATTTCTTGAAACTCTCCACCATCCTTTTATACAGTAGCAACTTGTCATCTTTGGTTTGACACTCATCATTTACTTGCCTGATCACCAATTGAGAGTTTCCATAAACCTATAGTTCTTTAATCCTCCATTTGATAGCCATTTTTAGTCCTATGATTAATGTTTCATACTCCGAGATGTTATTTGTGCATGGGAAAGCAATTATGTAAGCCTTAGGTATACTATATCCTTGTGGTGTGAGAAATAATATGCCTACTCTTGAGTCGTGTTGAGTGTAGGACCCATCAAAATACAAGGTCCAATGACTTGTCTATTCTGTTAGCAATATGCTATTTTCTGGGAAGTCTGTTGTGAGAGGTTGGTGATCTTCCATTGGTGCTTCTGCTAGTTGGTCTGCTATGATATGCCCTTTGATGGATCTCCTGTCTACATACTCTATGTTGAACTTGCTCAGGATCATCACCCATTTAGTAATCCTTCCTGTTAGAGGTGCTTTTGCTAGTAGGTACTTTAGTGGATCTACTTTTGAGATTAGCTTTACTTTTTTGTTCAGGATATAATGTCTCAACTTCTGTGCTGCAAAGACAATAGAGAGACATGCTCTTTCTATGGGTGAATAGTTCAATTCGTAGCCCACCAGTGTTCAACTAATGTAGTAGATCACTCTTTCTTTGTTATTATCATCTAGTTGTGCTAAGAGAACTCCTAATGCTTCTTGTGTTGTAGACACATAGAGTATCATTGCTTTATATGGAATAAGCAACATTAGTACTAGAGGAGTAAGTAGATACTCTTTGACTTGCTAGAGTACTTGATCACATCTACCATCCCACTTGAATGTGATGTCTTTGTGTAGGAGATGGGTAAAAGGGTGACACTTGTCTATCAATTGCATGATGAATCACCTAATGGATTGTAGTTTCCCTTGTAGACTTATGAGCTGCTTTAATGTTTTGGGAGGGGGCATCTCTTATATAGCTTTTACCTTTGCAGGATCTACTTCGATGCCTCTTCTCGATACTATGTGCCCTAGTAGCTTTCCAAATGTTACTCCGAATACACACTTTTTGAAATTGGGCCTCAATTTATAATGTTCGAGCCTGTCAAACACCTTTGCAAGGTTGGTCAAGTGGTCTCCTCTTTTGATGAAATTTGCTAGTATGTCATCCACATGGTCTTCCATAGTTGTACATGCATCATATCGTGAAATATTATAGTCATCTCTCGCTGATAGGTCGCTCCTACATTCTTTAGACCAAACGACATGACATTCCAATAGAATGTCCCCCATGCACATGTGAAGGTTGTTTTATGATGATCATTAGTAGATATTTTTATCTAATTATATCTTGAAAAGTTTTCCATTAGTGACAAAATTTCATGTCTTGTTGTTAGATCTATGATCATGTCTATACTTGGAAGAGGGAAGTAATCTTTTGGAAAAGCTTATTTAGATCTCAAAAATCTATATAGATTTTGATGCCCCCAGTGGGATTTGATACTGTTACTGGGTTTGATATCCATTCTAGATAATCAATTGGTCTTATGAAATTGACATCTAGCAATTTCTTCAGTTTTTCTTTTACCAAAAGTGTTATCCAGGGATGCATCTTTCGTAGTTTTTGCTTGATGGGTTTAGCTCCTAGGAATACAACTAGATGGTGTACAATCAATGTTGGATCTAGCCCTGGCATGTTTGCATATGGACATGAAAAGTTTATCTTCCTTTCATTGATGAACGCTGAGAAGTTCACTTTCTCTTTAGGATTAAGTGACGTTGCATGATATGTGATCTTAGGTGCTTCTACTGTGCCAACATTTATAGTTTTTGCTTCTTCAACTAGGAGTCTTGAATTCTCTTGATATTCGGAAATAGGGATATTGAATCCTCCATCTTCAAGTGCCTCGGGGAGGTTTTCACCCTCAAATTTATCCTTTATTTTTCTCTTGTTAGGATCCGATAGAGCCACATCGTGGTTTTCCTAGGGGATGTCATGTTGATTTTTACATTGTCCTTTTCAATTTTGTGACTAGAGGACACAATCTCCCCTCCAAAATATGCTTGTTGTTTGAGTTCCATGATAAACCCTACTTTGTGATTTACTGATGATATATCTGTTCGAAGTCCCACAAACTTTGCAATTACTTCATCGTTCTGGAATTGATCCAAAATAGGCATATGGTGTTTTCAATCCTAATCTATTAGCTATGGGTAGCAAAGGGGTAGGTTGTCATCATTATTTGCAAAGTTTACAGAAGTTGTCAAAATAGTCAATATAGCTTTGGCATCATTTCCCATTGGGTATCTAGGTCATCGTCACTAGAGATGACAAAGGAAGGAGTGATGAGGGCTTGCAAAGACCTCATATATTTTATAAGTTTAACACTTGATACTTTATATTTGGATTAAAAACTTATGATATTGTATTTTATATACTTCATTTATGGACTTAATTATGCATGAAGACTTAGAATATGAATGTTTTTATATAAATGCTTATTTTTCGTTGAAAGCATGATTAAAATGGTATTTAATGTGTGATTGTTTCATAATGGTGTGTATTTAACACATAACTAGAAGAGAATTTATTTATCAAATCAAGTGCTATCCGTTTTCTATTCAAATGAGATGGGCAACTAACCTTTCATGACTAAGCATCTTCGACTAAGTTACCTATAAGTCCAATAACAGTTCCAGCTAAGCACGTATTCTAGCTCTGAATTTTTGTTCAACATCAACTGAATATAATTGTAAGATCTTCATGATTGTTCTCCCTGCACTCCATAATATCTTTAATAGTCTAGAGTTAGTTTGATTTCCCACTGTTCCCTATTTTCAAATAAGAGAAGAATATTTATATCCAGTCTCAAGTTAGTTAGGCATTAGATTGTATTAGTTTTTGATTTCAAGTAGATTTCACTTTTCAATTCCCAGTTGAAACAATTTGTACTTTGCCCCTCTTTGAGCCAATTTGATGAAAATAAAAAGAAGTTGATCCAGTTCTGTGTTAGATCCCTCTAGAGGCAGAGTAGGGCTTTCTTTCCCGAAGGAAGGTGATCCTATTAAGTTCATAGTTCAACTTCATTCATTTAATATTTCATCTTTGTTCTTATTTTAAGTTGGAATTGTTTCATCAGTTTAATGATAGAATAAATCCTAAATCTAAGATTGCATTATTAAAATATTTGTTTCATAACTGTAACGGTTAATTAGAATCCTTACTGCTTTGATTTAGTTTCTAGTTCATTAGATTACATATAAGATAGTTAGTTCATCATTGATAAATGGTTATGCTCTTAATGGAATATACACAAAGCAGAAGTTATTAATTATCATATTGGAAGAATGAGGAATGGAGTAGTTGCTTTTGAATTAGATTTAAATTATGTTGATTAATTAGATTTTGAATTCAAGTAAATGTTAGATTCTCTCTTTTCTGCAAGATAGATTAAGTTTAAATATCCATTCCTTATGATCTAATCTAGCTTGGAATATGATCTACCCTTGCACATGTTTTGTTCTAATATAATTTGTTTTCATTAGGAAGTTTTAAGAATAAGGTTAAGTAAGAAAGAAGTTAGAAACATAGTGTAGAAAAACTACCGATAAGGAAGGAACAACCATGAACTGCTCTTGACAAAGCAGAACAAAAACAAACCCCCCAAAACCAGTCCAACTCTTACCGCAGATAGCTTTAGACACCCTTGGGTTGATAATTAAAGATTAAATGATTAGGGAATTGTGATAGCAATGACCCTTACCCATCAAGGAGTATCCCATTCATACTCGTTAGAGTCTATTTCATAAGTATAGTCCTTGAATATAGGTTTTTTAAGTCAGATAGGGAATATACTTATGCTAAAGCTTTCAAATAAGTCCTCAATGGGTAAATTATTGTCCATAAGATGGTAAATATCCAATGTATTAACATCGGTAGAAGGAGCTCCTTTCTTAAAAGAGGTATGTCAATTTTTTGGAGTAACCATGTCTAATGAATAATAGCCTAGTCCCATGTTCTTCTTTCTTTGATCAACTATAATAGGTTCATGTCTACCTTGTTTATGTCGACCAAGACCACCTTTTTCTAGTGTATCCCATTTGTTTAGCTAGCTAATATCCTTTACTATTAGGATCAATGAGAAGGGATTGTAGCTACTCTGGTTATTTTTGGTCTTCTTTGTAGATCATTATCAAAAGGTCTTATTTGAATATTTCCTCATCATTGATATCTCCCCACTTGGTAAAGATCATGGGTTTTGCTACCATTGTTACTACTTGAGTATGTTTGATCTCTTTAGGCCCTCCATATACTTTTGGTGTTGGGGGAAGCATTCCAATGCAAAAAGCTTGATTGAAATGATAGTTCTCATTACCTTTGTCAAGTACTAGTTGAGGTTTTAGCTAAGTTTGATGGTCGAGTTGATGGGACAACATATGAGGAGTGAAATGATATATCATTACTAGGTATACATAGATTTTGTTGTATTTCTCCTCCAATTTTGCACAGTAGTGGAAGGGTTCAGGATCAACATATAATGTAACCTCCTTTCCTTCGTGAGGAAACTTTAGACATTGGTGTAATGTCGAAGGAACTGCTTATAATGCATGAATCCATGGGTGTCTTAGAAGGATGCTATATGGTAGCTCAAGGTTTAAAACTTGAAATGTTTCTATTGTTGCCAATCCTATTTGTACAGGTAGCCTAATTGTCCCTTCTAAATTTCTTTCTAGGTCATCATAAGCCCTTATAGTAATGCTCTTGCCCTTGTCAATTACATCGTCAGAATACCCCTGTTGTTTAACAAATTTCAAGGTACAAATGTTTAAACCCACACCATTATCTATCAATACTATTTTAACCACGTGTTTAAGGACACTAACCTCCATATAAAGGGCTTGGTTGTAGAATGAATTTTGTGGAAGGTCTTTTTCAAAAAATACTAAATGATGTTTGGTTGTGATCTTTCCAACCATGGCTTGAAACTTATTAGGATTGAGATCATTAGGGACATTGTTTCCAAAGCTTTCTCTAGTATTTCCCTATGCGCAAGTGATAATTTTAGTAGCTCTAGGATGGAGATCAAAATGGGAGTCTTTTTCAGTTGTTCCACAATACTATAGCCATTAGATGACTTAGTTGTGGGTTTAGGTGGGGCTCCTTGTATTGTGACTTTCCCTCAACGGGTAGTTACATTAAATTCGGGGTCCCTGCCTTATATAGTTAACACATTGAACCTAGTGTCATCTGCTTGTGAGAGGGTACCTCATACAGTGTCACCATAGGTGTAGTTAGCATTGTGATAGTCTTGTTCTTTCCCTTTGTCATTTTTCTTACCATGGTTCGGAATTGGATTCGTATAGATTTGGAGGTCTTTGTTTCTAGGAAAATGTTCGATATCCACTTCTCCTTCGTCGATTAAGTCTTGTATTATATGTTTGAGTCTCATGCAGTTATTTGCCATATGCCCTTTGATCTTATGGAACTCACATAAGTCCTTTTCATTGTACCAAGGTGTTTTAAAACTTGGCTCTTCATAGTTCAGGTGATCGTTGACTTTGATGAGGTTTTGTTGAGCCAATTTGCACATGATTGTCTCAAGTGGTTCTCCTAAGGCAGTAAATTTCCTCCTTGGTAGATCATATTGCCTTTGTGGTCCTCCCTGATTTTTCTATTGGTTAACTGCTTGATTTTTTTGGGGATAGCTAAGTTGGTTGTTCTATGCGTTGTTGGGAGTATAGCTTGTTTGTGCAACTTGAGGTTTGTTTTGAGGTACATTGGGATTTTGTACGTTCCATACAACTCTAGCATCAACTACTCCATCATTTGTAACATTTTAATTCTTGGCCCAAATCTTAGGTTTCTCATTCGAATTAAAAGAATTGTCCTTTGGGTTGTTTAGCTTAATCACTCCCTTTGCTATAAGAGCTCTTTCAATTTTTAGTCCCTTTTCAATAGTCTCTTGAAAGTTAGCGGGGCACATCATGGTGAGTTGGTAATTGATTTCAGCTTGTACATTTGAAAAAAAGATATCTGCTAGTTCTTTGTTGGGAATAGGCCACTTGCATCTACTAGCTTTATGTCTCCATCTTTGTAGGTAGGATGTAAAGGATTCTCCTTGACTCTATTTAATCTTGTAGAGGTCAGTGATGGTGACATCCTATTCTATGTTGAATGAGAAGCGGTTCACAAACTTGGTAGTTAGTTCGTCAAAATTTTTAATACTTGGTGGTAGATGTGAGAACCATTCCATAGCGTGACCAGTAAGATTGCATGAAAAAAGTCTCACTAGGTAGGTATCATTATTTTTTACTTCCATGCAAGCTACCAAGAAATCTCTCACATGTTTGATTCGATTTCCCTTTCCCTTGTACTTGTCAAACTTGGGTATTGCAAAATTTTTAGGGGAGGGGAGCATTGTAATAGAGAGATCAAAATGAAATGGACATATATCCTATAGAGTGTAGGTCTTCTTGGGTTTTCCAATCTGCATGTCCGATATCCTTTGATTCATGGCTTGTAGTTACATGCCTACCTCCATGTTTGGTACATTTGTTTGTGGATCTTGTGTGTAGTAACCTTGTTGTCCTACCATGTTTTTTTGGTCATAGGTTGAGTATTGTGGAATTATAGGACCTTGGTAATCATGTTAGGTGGAAGGAGGGTTAAGTCCTTGTTGAATGTAAGGAAGGTTAGGTCCTTGTTGGATGGAAGGAGTATTAAGTCCTTGTTGGAAGTCCTTGTTGATTTTTTTGAAGAGGGGTACCGTGATAGTGTGTTGGTGGTACACCTTGTTGTTGGGATGAATTGTTTTGAAGGTTACCCTGGTAGTGTGTTGGCAACAAATCTTGTTATTGGGATGACCTATATTGAAGGTTACCTTGATAGTGCATTGGTAGTACACCTTGTTGTTGGAACAAATTGTATTGAAGGTTACCCTGATAGTGTGTTGGCGGTACACCTTGTTGTTGGTGTTGTTGATTGGGAAGGGGACCATGTGGTCCACCTTGTTGTTGGTACTATTGACTGGGAAGGGGACCATGTGGCCCACCTTGTTGATGTTGATTGGAAAGGGGACCATGTGGCCCACCTTGTTGATGTTGATTGAGAAGGGCACCCTGTGGCACACCTTGTTGTTGGTATTGTTGACTAGGAAGGGGACCATGTGACCCACCTTGTCGATGTTGATTGAGAAGGGTACCTTATGGAACACCTTATTGTTGGTACTGCTGATTAGGAAGGGGACCATGTGGCACACCTTGTTAATGGTAATGTTGATCGGGAAGGGGACCATGTGACACACCTTGTTGATGTTGATTAGAAAGGGTGCCATATGGCACACCTTGTTGTTGGTATTGTTGATTAGGAAGGGGACCATGTGGCACACCTTGTTGATGGTGTTGTTGATTGGGAAGGAAACCATGTGGCCCACTTTGTTGATGTTGATTAGAAAGGGTACCCTATGGAACACCTTGTTGTTGGTACTGTTGATTGGGAAGGGGACCATGTGACTCACCTTGTTGTTGTTACTATTGTGGAAATTTACCTTCTTGATTTTGTACATTTTGGGAAGGGTCAATATATGAATTATTTTGGGGCATGTATTGTCCCGGTGGTGGGTTGTTACCTTGCGGCATGTATTGAGATGGACCTCCTTGATATTGTTGGGCCACTGCTGCTTGTTCGATTTATGATGGTTTCCTAAACAAAGGGGTTGTATTTTGATTGATCATTGCTTTGGAAAAGACTGGTGGCATGTTTGGAATCTCCAATGGTTTGGGTATTTCTCCCACAACTGGGTTATCCCCTAAGGGAATGAGGTGAGGATCTTTAAGACCTTCTATGTTAAAGTCTATAGGTAACTTAGCACCACTTTGTGCTAATTTGAAGTAGGTATTTGGATCATTTCTTAGGAGTTTGTCCATCAGTTTAAGCACCTTGGGATTGTTGGAGTGTTGAAAGAACTCATCATCTATTTCTTCCTCACTATCCACTTCTTCTATGACCATGTCCCTTGGGTTTTGGTTCGATCTATCCATCACTTCTTGTTGTCTATGGATTACATCCTCCTCACTTGGTGATTGGTTTGATGTTGCTTTGAATGTTAGTTCCTTTTGAGGAGTTACAAGGTCACTTGGTCTATAACCCCATGGGTCACTTTTGTCATTTGTAGTGTTCATTGGGGGCATGCTAGCACTACTTTTTTTGGCCTCCATTTTTTTTCTATGTTGTGATCTCATAATTTTCATAAACAAGTGCCACAATTTTGTGAAAATTTGGTGACTTCTAACTATGAAATAAAATAATTCCTTATTTTTGGGATTTTCTATTTTAAGGAAATGAAATTGCATTTGTTTTTGGATTTTTTGTTTTACAAGTGTTTTTGGACTTTCTATTTTACAAGTGTTTTTGGGAGCCAAGATTTTCTATTACCATGTGAGAGGTGGTAATATGGGCCTTCTGGCTGCAAGATCAACTTTCCACTCTTGTTTTTCTAGGATATTTGCTACATTTCTCCACTAAGTTGGTGTTTCTTTTGTTTCGAATATGAAGCTCCTCAAACTACTAATTATGTCTATTTGTTCACCTTTGATTTGTGTGAGACTTGGTTTATGATAGGTGCCATAAGGTTTGGTTGTTGAACTGGAGCAATTGGACACCAAATGGTCATAAAGTGAAATGATGAAAGTGTTGATGTTTTGATATGGTTTTTCGTGATTCTCAAGACCCTAAGGTTTGAGTGATGTTTTGGGATGATGCTATTTTTGGAACTCAAAATGTTGAATGAATTGGATCTATATTTCACTTCTTTTTCTAGAGGATATGTTGTAGGAAATTAACTTGAACTAGCCTTAAGGTTCAAGCAAATGTTGATATCTTAGAAGTTTGAGTGAAAGAATGATTCAAGTTATTTGTTTTGATTTTGAATTCTAAAAGTAGGATAAGGTGTTGGATTTTGCAAATGGATGATGAACTGATGTGGATTTATGATGTGTCTTGGGAGTCTAATTGTTTTTTTTTTCAAAAGTTTTGTAATCGGTTTCGTATTATTTTTTTGATTTTCACCAAAAAACAGAGCAAAAGTGGTAAGTTTTGAGCAAAAGTGGAATTTTTTGTCAAAAGTGGCTAAATTATGATCAACTATGACCAAATCAAAAAGACAAATGTTGCGAGTTTTCTCAAAAGTGGCCTCTTTATGTAATTTTGTTGATAGGTGAATTTGTGTAGGCAAAAGCATCCTTCTTGGTCAAAAGCGGCAAGTTTTCAATCAACTGTGGCTAGGAAAATATGTCAACTACGACAAGATTATTTGTCAATTATGTCTAGTTTATGTCAATTGTTTTCAAGTTTTGTAAAAGTGGCATGCTTTTACCAATGCCTGTCATATGGCAAAGAGCAAAAGCTAGTTGTTTTAGGTTGACTACAACTAGTTTTAAGTCAAGTGCGGAAAAAACAATGACAATAGTAGTATTCTCTACAAATTTGTTTTCTAGTTAAATTTGCAAATTTTGATGGATTTTTTTGATTTGATTTGAGATTTTGGTAAGTGATATCATGCAAGACAACAATCAAAACTAGTTGACCGTAAATTTCTACAACTTTAAGCATGTTTCCTTCCACAAAAGCTCAAAGTGCATGAAAGTTGAAATGCTAAAGTCATAGTTTCTAATGTGAACTTCGTTCTTAATGCGACTTGAAATGTGAGCCTAAATATCCAAAAACCTTTAGGGATATTATTTTAAGATATCCTTAACGAGTGCAAATATAGGACTCTTTTTAAAGGATTTGCACTAAGTCAAAAGGGTTTTGTAAGAGAGGGGCACCAACCACGTTCAAGGCCCCAGGTCACAAAGAGCCAAGAGCATAAGGATACCCTAAATTACCTTAGCTTAAAGGGGTGTTTTGAAACGGAGGACAAGAATGATGAGGACTATAAGGTCCTTCAACCACTCCGCAGACTCGAAACTTGGAATGGGGCTAGGCAAGCTAGTTTTTAGGTTCAACACTATGCCTTAGGTAGCTCTCTATTCGAGGATGAAAGCACGGTTCTGGGACAACAACATAGTGTGTTGGAGTTTATCAGGTGCGCTGGCATTCATATGACTAAAGGACTAAAAAGACAAGGTTGAACACTGGAAAACAGACTAACAACCTAGCTAATGGTTTTTAGGAGAACAAAATAACACTATGAAATAAGAAATGTATAGACAAATATTATAAAACAAGTAGATTAATGATAGGGTGACAAGAATGATCTCATAGAAAAGCATATTTGCTAGCTAGCTCCAAGTAGCACGTACACCTACACACAATAAAGAGGAATTTTTTTGGGTGGTTGTATAGGGGCCTACCTAAGTCAGACCCTCATTTTGGTGTTTCCACCTCCACGAACATCCAAGTTTGCAACAATGGAGAAATATATGATAAAGAAGGAAATGAAATAAAGAACAAAAAATCACTACAAAACAATGTTATGCTACCCAACCAAATAATAGAGGAGAGGAGTAGAAAGCTTACCACCTCCACCAAGAGCTCACTAGCTAATGGAGGAGAAAATGAAAGGACTCAAGCCCCTGCTACAATAGTGTTTGTTCTACACTTGCTCTATGAAGTTGATGGAGTGTTGATGTTGCTGCTATGGAGTGCAAAGTGCTGCTAAAAGTGCTTGAGAATGCAAGAGGATGGCTTGGAGAGATGAACTGAATGCTTAAGCTTATGAAGAAGATTGCTTGAATGGATGAAATTGAAGAATGAATAGTGAATTTGAAGGAGAGAATGAAGAAAATGACCATATCCAGGTAGGTTAGTTGAAAACGGTGTTACAAGTCAACCTCCAATGGGAAGTGTAATGCCTTTACAAGCTCCAGATGCAGGAATCTGCCAAGGACATAAGCGCGCCACATGGGTGTCCCCAATAGTTATTCCTTTGTCGACACACAAAACAACCGCCAAGTGGAACGAAGGCAGTGGGCTTATGTGGAATTTAGCCTTTGAATTTGGTTTTCTAAAGTGAGGAAGGGAAAAAAAGGGGAATTTGCATAAGGGGTGAAAATTCACTCCTATACATTTTTCCCCTACTTTAGCGAGCACAAATACTGATGAGTGCTTCGATAAAGTAGATCAGAGAAGTAGTAGAGTTAGAAATGTATACTTGAATCGTCGAGGAAGTAGACCACGATCTGGAAAACTCGAGAGTGTAGGACAAGTAGAGGACTTCATAGCCTTGTAGAAATATGAAGCTGAAGAATGAAAGTGCCTTATAGGCCCGCAGACCTGCAAGGAGGCAACCCCCAAGATCTCTCACATGGAAGAAGCCAAGAAAGTGCCTTATAGACCCGCAGATCTGCAAGGAAGGTGTCCTCCAAGATCTCTCACATGAAGGAAACCCAAGAAAGTTCCTTATAGATCCACAGAATTGCAAGGAAGGTGTCCCTCAAGGTCTCGCACTTGGAAGAAGCAGAGAAAGAACTCTACAGAATCATAGACCTACAGGGAAGGTGTTCTCCAAGATCTCTCGCATGAAGAAAACCCAAGAAAGCACCCTAAAAATTTGCAGACCTGTAGGGGAGCCACCCCTAAGATCTCTTGCATGGAGGAAGCTCAAAGGAAGCGCCCTATAGGCTCGTAGACTTGCATGGAGGTATCCCCTAAGATTTATCACATGGAGGAAACCAACGGAAGGTAGACTCCACAAAGTCAAAAAGTGGCTTCATAGGTGCACCTGTGAAGCGTCATGTTTACCCACATATACAACATGTCAGAAGGTGGCCATACAGGCAAGTAGACAATCACATAGACTACCAGCAAGTTTGAAGACTTTCAAAGGGGTCCCTCAAGAACCTAACATAAAGAAGGGGTCCACTCAAGGGATGCACTATTTGAAAGCGAGAGTTTTCTTTCTTGAATTGATTCATCATAAAGGAATCCTTTTGAAAGATGTTCACTTCATCAAGGAATTCAAAAGGAAGAACATGCCTCCACATGAGGTGAAGATCAAATTTGTTCCCACTTCAGAGGACGTTTCTCAAATTCTCTCTTTAAGAACCCATGATGAAGGAAACATATTTCGTTAGTGTTTCAAGTTGAGAACATGATTCTTGAAATGAAGATTGTGAAGATTCTCAAGAAAAGATTCATTGGAAACAAATGCATTTTCTAAAAATCAAAGTG
Source organism: Sequoia sempervirens (assembly GCA_007258455.2). Classification (NCBI taxonomy): domain Eukaryota; kingdom Viridiplantae; phylum Streptophyta; class Pinopsida; order Cupressales; family Cupressaceae; genus Sequoia; species Sequoia sempervirens. Next base: position 608,662,152 of record VDFB02000015.1, on the reverse strand, counting down.
TTGAAGAAGTGGTGTTGTCGCACATGAGAGGGACAACTCAAGCAAAGAAGAGAGAAAGATGAAGGAAAAAGGAAATAAGAGACATTATGAACAAAGGGAACAGGGGTAGCCTGATATTTCAGGGTCAGAACTACTCATAAATATATATATGTATAGTAATAGTATATAAAATGAACTATCTCAACCCCCTACTATATCAGACCATGTGAAGAATGCATGAGAATAAAAAGTAAAAATAAAAAATTGGGTCAACATGGAAGGGAAGCCTAAATTCCCCCAACACTTTGCATTGTCCCCAATTTATAGAAAATCACGTCACAAACATGGAAGAATGAAGATAAAAATAGAGAAAGGTTTACGACACAAAAACCACACATGTATCCAAGTACCAACAGGGGTGATGAGGGTCATCCAGGCACACATAGCACGATCACGAGGGAACACATCACAACACACACACATCTAATCTAAAGATAAAGAAGGAGCCTCCCCCTAGCACTGATCGACCAAGAGGTCATTTGTTTCCCACTTTGGATCATCATAGGGGGAAGGAGGATGGGCTTGTAGTGGTGGAATATTAAGAGGAGGAGCGTCTGACCCTCTCTCAACAAGGGCTAAGGAAGAGGGCCACACAAGGTCCTCTCCACCGAGCTCTTGTGGAGCTAAGCTTAGCAATTTCGCGAAGATCACCAACAAGGCTTGAACCTCATCCAGAGAGTTAAATATGCACTTTATAGGAGTGCCATGTTTCACTTCAACGGATGGGGAAGGTTGCGCCCGAGGTTCATTGTTAGGCTCACTGAGTGATTTAGGAGCGGTGACGAACTTAGGAGAAGGCGGGATTGGTTCTATCACTAGGATAGAACAAGTTAGTGCAGGACCAATTTTCAGAGAAGGTGGGATCCTCTTACATCCTCCATTGCTAGAAGGACCATTCTTTACCTTCTACTTCATTAGAGGAGGAAAACTCCACATGGACGAGGCAAGAAGTTTGAAGGAAGAGGAGGAGGATAGAACCGCAGTAGATATGACCAAAGTGTTTGTCATATCTATAGGTTTTGGGAATGGTTGGACATCTGAGAGGGACATCTATAAAGGCGACTCCACTGAATGAGCGATGAACACCTACTCCTTTTTAGGGTCAGGTGCATTCATACTCATAGCAGAAGTCGGAGGTGAGACAGAGCTGGTTTGAACAGAAGTAGAGGGAAGGAGAGAGGAGGACACGACAAGAGGCCCTGATATAGGGGTGGTCATCTCCTCTTCCTTCCTTTGTAAGGTGGCCTGCTCGGCCATGAGAGCCTTTTTTCAGTGCTTGCACTCTCGTGCAAGGTAGTTTTTGCGACTCTTTGAACCAGAGGCTAGAGGCTGGGAAGGAGCAGAAGGCTCCTGCTCAGCCATGAGAGTGTCCACTACAACCATTTTCGACAAAGGAACAAACTCTTGAACGAGAGTAGGAGGATCAGGTTGAGAAGCAACAGGGGGAGTCGGCTCAAGTGCCTCAGTAGCGGACCTCTTCCCACTTACTATTTTGGGAGTAGGAGGGGTAGGAGGTCACGGATCAAATTCCCTTTGGGAACCTTCTTTCTACTATATAGATAATACTAGGGACCAGAAGGCTCGTTAGGGAGGTCCAGTATCTTGATCTTGGGCCTACACCAAGGAGGGATCATCAAACTCAACAGGTAAAATCTAGGCTTACTCATCCAATACTCTTCCCAAGAAAGGGGAGCAGATGAGTCAACCTGGGAGGAGGTAAGCTTCTCCTTTCCTTTTTGGGAAGAGGAGGCAGCCGATTGCTATGCTATAGGAAGATCCAGTTTTGGTTGTCTCTTGCCCCCGATCTTGTACTTTATGTAATTCTTGTAAAGTAGGTCTATTCTTGGAGGAAGTGGACCAACCGGGGTTGGCCAAAAGTAGTCTAATGAATATCCCCCACGAGACACCAAAGGTTGGTATCTAGTATCATGCACTACGTGCACAACACCTTCATGAGAGAACTTTAAATATTTATGAGTAACGAAGGTGATCCCATTCATGGAAGCTAACCAAGGTATGTCTAGCTTCATCCTAAATAGATCTAACTTTGGAATGACATCAAAAAATGTGTCAACGACCCTAGGTCCAACCAAGAAAGACAAAGTTATCGAGCCATATGGCTTTAGAAAAAGACCATCATGTGTACAGATGGTAGATTTAGTTTCTTCGTATTCTTTTCTATGTAGTGAATTAAGCCACAATGTGTCCTCTGTGATAACATTCACTCGACTCCCAGGATCTACTAGGACCCCTATCACAATGTTGCCATTGAGGCGAGCGGGAATATAAAGGGGAGAGGGCTTGTTTAAGGGCAAGTCTTACAATGTGAATGTCACATCCAGAGGAGAACCGAGCGTAGGTTGTGCAGTAGGAGCAACCATGACCATGTAAACATAGGCCTCAGGCTGAGTGATAGAATCAATTGGATCAACAATCATGTTAGCAAAATGTGACAAAAATGGGTTCGTGTACATCTGCAATTCACTATTTTCTCTCACCACCGATTTGTTTGTATTTTGATTGCTACCATTGAGACAAATAGTACCATCGTCAATGTGATCTTGTATCTCATGACGCGGGTGCATACAACATTTAGTATCATGTCTGTTAACTCGATGGTACTGATAGTAGGTACTTTCATCATACCAATTAGGGTATGGTTCCTTAAGAGGCTTAGGGTTTGGCAAGGTTATGATCTTATCCTTCAACAACTTTTGCAAGATGGAAGAATAAGATTATGATAAATTTGTGAACTTTCAGTTGTGTCTAAGGCCATTGTCATCTGCAATGGCTATTACATTCACAATGACTTTTCCTTTCCCAGAGATCGACACAATGGAATTTCCTTCGGAATAGGAGTGTGAGGAGGATCCCTCGAACTGAACCACCGTCTACTGATACTCTCGTAGGGTTGCACACAAATGCACGAAAGAAGGGTATTTCATAAGGGAAAAATTCTCTTGCCAAGGCCTTTGTAAGTTCCCTATGAATACCTTTTGTACATCAGAATCGGGCAGTGAATACGAGATTTGTGAGAAGAGCGGTTGATAATGCGCTATAAAATCAATGATTTTTTCATTATCTCCTTGTTTACATCGGACGACATCCAAAAAGGTCATCTTCGGCCTAATGTTGGCTTGGAACTATCATTGGAATTAGTTTACAAGTTGATCAAATGAGGAAATAGAATTATCGGGCAAGGAACAATACCATTCAAGTGCTATATCCTTGAGAGATCGAGGAAATTGTTTGGCCATCAACGCATTGTGATGGAAGAAGTCTGTGCACAAGGCATTAAAGGTGGACACATGTGTTTGTGGGTCCCCTTTGCTACCGTATTTCTCAAATTTGGGAATCTCCATTCCTTGAGGGAAGGGAGTGTTCAAGATTGCAACCAAAAATGGGCTATGCCAAAAGAAGGGTTGGAAGATAGGCTGGGTAGAGGCTTGGGAGAGACTCACTAACTGGCTCTACATCTTACCCATATTCTAAAGAAGAGTGTTCAAAATAGGGTCATTAGAAGATAAAGGGCCAAAGGAACCTCCTCCAAAACTGCCACCAGAGCCACCACCATAACCACCAAGGTGACCACCACCAGAGCCACCGCCACCAGTAGGGTCTCTGTCAGAGCCACCTCCGCTTCTTAAGCCACCACCTTCACCAGCACCGCTTTCATCGCCTAAGCTATCTCTGCTACCAAATCCCCCACTGCTCATCCCACCAAAGCCTCTACCGCTGGAGGTGACATGAGGGGTGAAGCTAAAAATTAAGGGGATCTTGCTCACTCTGATAATTTTAGATCCCTCAGAGGTAGAGGGGATGCTGATCGAGGGTATGACATCAACCATATATACTGACGTAGGAGGCATTGATAGTCCTAGCTGTCTCTCATGGTCTTCAAAGATGACTCCTCGTACAATGTTAGGATTGTTCGGAGGAGCACATTCATTGGTTAGACTATTGAGACTAGCTAGGAGCTCTATGCCTGTTCGATCTTTTCCAACCATATATTTTGACTCACTAATGACTCGAGCAGCCCTGGCCATCTTCGAGTTTGTTTCCAAGTGATTTTCTAAGTCATCCAACCCTTTGCTAATGGCAGAGACATACTTCGAAGGAATTTGAACAACCTCATACTCATCCACTAATGATGGTGTAGGAGACGCAAGAGGAGTGGGTATGTGGTCAGTCTCGTCAGAGAATCCTATCTCGTCCTCGACAACTGCTCTTGCACGGCTAGACCAATGGCGGGGCCAGAGAAAAGGCCTGTAGAGAAACTAGTAGTGACCTTCATCCTTTCCATCGTAAGGTATCGTATACTTCTCCTAACAATATACCTAGAGGTCATGGACTGGGTCGTGATGCTCATAAAATTTCACAAGATTCAGGAGCACAATTATCATAAAGCCTCAACACCAACATATGAACAAACATTGGTTCATGTCGGGTTCACCGAGAGGGGGACCAACCATGTTTAAGGCCCCAGGTCACAAAGAACCGAGAGTGGAAGGCTGCTCTAACTTACCTCAAATTAAAGGGGTGTTTTGAAATGGAGGACGAGAATGATGAGGACTATAAGGTCCTTCAACCACTCTGTAGACCTAAAACTTGAAATGGGGCTAGGCGAGCCAGTTTTTGGGTTCAACACTGTGCCTCAGGTAGCTCTTTGCTCGAGGAGAAAGTGTGGTTCTAAGACGAAAGCATGGTGCGCTGGAGTCTCTCAGGTGCGTTAGCATCTGTACGACTAGAGGACTACCAAGACAAGGTTGAACACTGGAAAATGAACTAACAACCTAGCTAATGGTTTTTAGGAGAACAAAATAACACTATGAAATAAGAAATGTATAAATGAATGTGATAAAACAAGTAGATTAATGCTAGGGTGACAAGAATGATATCACAAAAAGCCTATTCTCCAGCTAGCTCCAAGTAACACGTCCACCTACACACAACAAAGAGGAAAATTGTTGGGTGGCTGTATAGGGTCCTGCCTCAATCAGACCCCTATTTTGGTGTTTCGACCTCCGCAAACAACCAAGTTTGCAACAATGGAGAAATATATGATAAAGAAGGAAACAAAGTAAAGAACACAAAAGCACTACAAAACAATATTATGCTACCCAACCAAATCGTAGAGGAGAGGAGTAGAAAGCTTACCACTTACACCAAGAGCTCACTAGCTAATGGAGGAGAAAATGAGAGGACTCAAGCCCTTGCTGCAATGGTGTTTGTTCCACACTTGCTCTACAAAGTTGATGGAGTGTTGATGTTGTTACTATGGAGTGCAAAGTGCTGCTAAAAGTGCTTGAGAATGCAAGAGGATGGCTTGGAGAAATGAACTGAATGTTTAAGCTTGTGAGGAAGATTGCTTGAAGGGATGAAATGGAAGAATAATAGTGAATTTGAAGGAGAGAATGAAGAAAATGGCCATATCCTGTTAGGTCAGTCAAAAGGGGCATTGCAAGTCAACCTCCAATGGGAAGTGTAACGCCTCTACAAGCTCCAAACGTAGGAATCTTCCAGGGACATAAGCACACCGCACAGGCGTCCCTGACTATTATTCCTTTGCCGACACACAAAACAACCGCCAAGTGGAATGAGGGTAGCGAGCTTATGTGGAATTTAGCCTTCAAATTTGGTTTTCTAAAGTGAGGAAGGGAAAAAAGGGGAATTTGCATAAGGGGTGCAAATTCACTCCTATACAGGTTTAAATTTTGATAACCATGTTTAATGCTTGTTTTGATGTGTTCATTTTAATTTCAAGCAAATGTTTGATGTTTCAAAGTAATCGAAAGATTTGGAAATTTCATAAAGACAATTTACACCCTAGGGATAAATGCGTTCTTTTAGGTGGCCTTATCTCATGCCCTGAAGGGATGATTTTACATGCAAAAAATGGAGTGTTTTAACCTCACCCATAAGTCAGCCTTGGTAAGTAACTTCTCAGAATCAAAGTTATGATGCACCACTTCAAAGAATGTTTTTGGCTAAAAGGGGCAGCTTCTACAACATTTGGTTCTTAGTAATGTTTCAAGATAATCCGGTGTCTATACATGTGATGATTTAGTCATTTAAGAGGTCTCCTAGCCCTTAGATATAAAGGGTTTTTACGTATCTCATGGATATTGATTGAGACTTTCATCAGTATAGAACATCCAAACTAGGTGGTTGATGACTTTCATCACACTCACAATTATTTGTATATTGGACCCAAAAAAAAGTACCACTTGGGTCACCTTTGAGTTCTCCAATGCGAGATGTGTCTCAAAAAGTAGACCCTCTAAAGGTAGTGCTTTGAAATGAAAACAATGTGTGAAACTCAAGATGCTTTTCGTCACCCAAGATCGCCAAAAGGAACAAGGGGAGAGGATAGACACCTAGTTTACCAAACACAAAATACACAACACACAATTCATTGCAATGTTCTTTTAAGCTCCTCGAGCGGCGCTATCCAACCAAATAAAGTGTGAAAAAGACTAGCAAATCATTTTTTATGTTGCACCAAAATTGAAGTGTTTGAAATATAAGGCAATGTAGATAGCAATGTGCAAGTTAAAAAATTGATTTGTGCAATTTTAATCACCAATTGAAGTGTTTCTAAAGCATTTTCTTAATTGGTCAACAAAAATAAATCACTTGTTTCGTCAACATATTGAAATCGTTGGTCAAAGGAAGAGTTTTTTAGAACACTAAAAATAATTGTTTGTTCTAATTTAGAAAGCCTTGGAAAAATTCTTTTTAGAGCACCAAATTGAAGGTGTGTGGATTTGTGGGGTTCATTTTAGGTACCAAAATAAAAAACTTCCTAAACTAGAAAGCTTCTGAAAATTATTTTTAAGCACCAATTGAGAAGTTTTCCTAAGCTAGAAAGATTCTGAAAGTTCTTTTTAAGCACCAATTGAGAAGTTTTCCTAAGCTAGAATTTTTTTGAAAGATTATTTTTAAGAACCAATTGAAAGCATGTGATTTGTGGGATTCATTTTATGCACCAAATTAAAAAAAATTCCTAACAATGAAATCTTTTGAAAAAATTTAAAAACTTCGACCGTTTGCCTTCCTTGCAAATAAACGTGTTAGTTGTTTTTCATGTAATGTGCTCCATATCCTGCAAGAGCTACACAAATGAAGTTAGAAAACACAAACATCACCAAAAAAGATCTGTTAGCATCAGAAAAATGAAAAACATCTTCTCATATTTCAAATTAAAAAGCAACAGAGCAAAAGTGAAATTTTAAGCAAAAGTGGCTTTTTTGGAAGCAACTACGGCTAAAAAAATTAGAAGTGGCCTATGTTATATTAAGTAGAAGTGACTAGAAAAAATGCAAGAGCGGCCAGATTTTTAGCAAAAGTAGTTGAAAAAAGCTAAAGCGACTCTGTTAGAAGCGACTACATTCATCTTTTTCAAAAGTGTCGGTTTTTGGAGTAGAAGTGGCTAAAAAAGTCAAAAGCGACTGAGAAATGGGTGACTGCAACAGGAACGAGAAAATGACCACGTGAATTTTCTGTAGCTTTTACTTGAAAACTTTTCAAGTGTGTTTCCAAAACTTGCAACTTCAAAATTCACTCATAACATAGTGCTAAGGATCGTGGTCCCACTAGGCGTGCTAGAATGTGTAAGGGGGAAATCAAGAAATGCAATAAGATTAAAATGAATGAATTGAAATTGATCTAATTTAAACAAAAATATGATTCATTCCCATTACTCACGAAATGAAGCTATGAAGAAATGAATTCAAACAATGAAATGAAATGAGAAAACATAAAATGAATTCACAAAATAGTGTTACCATCCCATTTTGAAGTATATTTTCAAAGATGTTGGATCATTCGTTGTATCAATGTGAAGCCTCCATTTGTGCATAGCAAAAGCTTCAAATTAGTGCAATTTCGTTGATCGAAGGTGTGTGTAAAGTTTTTCAAAAGATTGATTATGATTTTGGCATTACTTCATTATGCAAAATATGTTGATTCTTCGATCATTTTTTAGAAGAAATGAGGTTGATATATTGAATTTATGTTTCAAAATGAACATGCAAGATTGTATAGTAGAATATCTTGATCACCAGTTCAAAACCATTGAGAGGAATTAGATGGGAAGAATCAGTGGATTTTGATTACATGATTGGTGTGATTGATGAAATTAATTTGAGTGTTCAGTTGGATTGAGGAAATAGATTGAATAATCTATGGAATTGAAGAAATCATGTTAAGCCTTTAGTGGGACTGAAGAATAGATGAATTAGTCAGAAACTAGTGGATCAATCAACCAATCAGAGTGAACAATCGGGGGATCGTAATTTGCTCAATCATGAAAGTGGGTGAGAATAATTAATTAATCTTTTTGAGTTAAACGTACAAATCATGTTTGACGTTTGCAAACAAAGTTGTATTTTATTGTTTGACCCTTTTTTATGATGTTTTGAATAATTTATTTAATTGTTAATGTTAGGGAAAGGCGATTTAATTAAACTATTTAATGGTAATAATTTAATTGATTTTAGGGGAATAAGGTGAATTAGCAACATAATTAAATAATTGATGTTATTTAATTAATCAGGAGGAATAAAGTTAGATTAGGACTTTATCAAATAAATGCAATTTATTTAATTAGTCAAAAGTGATGAGAAAGTGAATTAATTAAATAATGTAATATTATTCAATCAATAGAGGAAATTAGGGTTTTTGATGTAATTGATATGAAATGTAGTGATCTATTCAGTGATAATGATGCCGATAATGAGAAGATGTCATTTAGGATGTGTGATAAGTGTTCTACATATATCAAACTCTATCTCACTTTTTTATTTCTTGCCTTCCTTACTCGGGGGAGCATATACATGTGTTACAACTTCTTATGCCATTTTTTCCTTATTTTCTTATACTTTTTCACATTTGATATGTTTATACTTACCCCACTTTTGTATAATCTTCTATATGTCACATATTTTAGCTCCTTGCGGTTTCCCCCATTGATTATTATGCTTCCTTCTATTGAGCCTTTACTTTTATACATTTTCCTTCTTGATATTTTGGCCCCTATACTATGTGTGTTATATTTCCTTGATTTTCTTATTTCATTTTCCAAATTCTTATTTGTCTTCATATGTGTCTAGTGTTATATCTTATTATATCCACATGTTCATGCTATGCCCCTAGTTATATTGTGATTCCGTATGTCATGATCATATCCAATGATCTATATTAAGATAATATATTTGTGTTCCATTCTTATCTTAAAAAATGATTTCTCTTCTAATACAATGTTCAAGTTATAATACTTCTCAATGGTTTATCTATTGTACATGTTTACCTTATGATTGGTATCATGCTTAAATGCTTACACAATTTAATTATTATCTTTCCTATCTCACATATCTTTCATGATTGGATTATTGTCATGTTTTTTATGTTATGATTATGTAATGTGCCAACCCTTCAGTGTAGTAAAAATTTCTAAATTTACACCATACAAGTAAATAAACTAAGTAACAAGTCATTGCAATAATTTTTTTCTTTCTTTTATTAAGAATATATGAACAAGATGCCGTATCATATTAAAATAAAGATTCCACTTCATTACAATAACTTCACAAGTTACAACAATACAAGAATACATACACTTACATACATGGATCCAATGAGCTTTAGAACAAATAGCTGTAAGATGGTCCAAGATTCTTCCTTTCAAATCTTGGTTCTTCTGTCACATGTTGTGGAGGAGAAGCATCACTCAGGGGATTTTCTGCCAACCATAGGCTCTTAATGTTGTCCCCCACACATATATCATTCGATAGATGGCCCTTCCCTTCGACGAAGAGATTGGTAGAGTAACCGATAATGACAATCAACTAAGCATAGTGTTGTGTCCTACATAACTAGAACTTTGCAATCCCACAATCCTGAACTAGCATGCAATACTAGATTACGATGAATTAATAGTGTTAGTCTCGATAGTCACACAATCTAGAGTGGAGTCTCGAACATTCACACTACTTTGATCAAAGAGTTTTATTCAGTAAATGACTAAGAGTCATCTATCACATACACTACTTAGGGCTGATTTGACTTAAGGCTATCTTAATCTATGCATAGGTATTTCCTTCAATGGATAGTCCATCATCCCAAATAACCTACAACCATATTAATCTACTTGGAATTAACTACTTAACTAGTAAGTACACAAGCTAGTTACTTCCTCAATGGATAGTCCATTATTCCAAAGATGACCTATATACTTAGATAACCCTACTCACATGTAAGTATATTAAACCCTCTCCCATACTGGATGACCTCTCCTAGGAGAAAACACAAGCTTTCCTAGTTAAATCAATAACTTAGCTAAGTTTACCATATGTGCTTTTCATGTTCAATCATACCTAGTATATAATACTTATGATAAACTCCTATCTCCTACTATGGAGTAAATACAAACACATTGCATCCCATGTTCAAACATATCTAGTATAATTAAATACCTATGTCAAGCAATCTCTTCGACATATCTAGTATAATTGAAACTTGTGTCAAGCAATCTATCCTATCATGGAGTACTTAAAAACACAATATAAAAACAACCTAAAAAGCTTCAATTCCCCTTTTCAAAGACACTCTCAATTACTTCTATTGCACATAGTGAAAAGACATTCCATGAAAACATAGAAATTCATAATAATTCTAGTAAATAACAAGAAGAAGAGATCATCATGCCTGTTATCGCTTATCCCAATTAATGGCAGCAGTGTAGCCTTCTCCAACAATAACTATCTTGAATTAAGCTTCTCACAAAAACTCTCTCTCACTTGTTGATAGCTCACTTCTCTCAATCAATAATGATATCTATTACTCACAATAGATCACTCTATTTCTCACTCATAAAATAAAACAATATGGCTAGTAATAAATCAGAAGTGATGAACAAAAAAAGACGTATAAATCTCGGGAAAGAATGCATCCCTCACAAGTGAAATGGAAGAATTCCTTTCAAGTGAAATGGTTTGACTATTTATAGAGCAACCAAGCAATTAGAAAGCCTATAGTTTAGGCATGTAAAGTGACAACAAGCTTCATGCAAAACAAGTCAGCATAAAGGTGGTGATGAATTAAGCTTAGACTCAAGAAAACTTCCAACATATTGACTTACCTTTTTGACAACAATTCAAAAACCAATTCAAAAAGCACATGGAGAATTCAAATTCTTCTGCAACAAAGACATCTATAGGAAAATGCTTCAAGAGGTGGCGCCAAAGCCTCTTTTCGACTATCAAGTTGGCATGGTTTTAGAAGGAGTGAAATAGTCAATCATATTTCTACAACCTTAGCAAGCATCAATTGAAATAAAGGATGAGTCGATTAAGCCAAATTAAGATGTTGGACTGAGTCCACATTATTTTCATTCATTGAGTCGACCAAGTCAAATTTTACCAGATTTAAAGTATTCCTACGTTTTCAGATACATGACATGGTGAGATATATGTGGCTTTACTTGCATAGTCGTGGACGTTTCCAAATCATCTTCCAACTTCATAGTCGTTGATGACTATTATCGACCTTTATTTCCACGGTCATTAACATCTAAAGTAGCCTTTAAAATTTGCATGAGTATGACACATGCGTTGGCATCTCCTATCATTCCAAAGGCTTCTACTTGCAGTCATAAGCCACAAGTTTCATAGACATGGCCTTAAAGTTTCCTCTATATTCTGCATTATTTCAGCACCCTATCCTTTACATTCATTACCATAATGTCTATGTAACTTAATACTTGGCGTCCCCATACGTGCCAAACAAGTTCACTATGTATTTCCATCAATATGTTGACTAAGTTTTATGACTTAGTGCACTGGCTTCAAAGTTATCATTGAGCTAGTATAAAGACTAAAATAAATGTTGAATGTGTAGGCGTTTCCTTCAAGCATATATCTAAGTGATGCCAATATATATTTTTCATCCCATGTTCAAGAAATAGTTGATGTAGATGATAATATATCAAATATATAGATATATATATATATATATATATATATATATATATATATATATATATATATATATCAACATATAGGTATATGTATTATATATATGTTTTTATATATTTATTTTTATATATCATATGTCTATTATGCGTGAATGCATTCAATACACAACTAAGTGCAAACGAGTAAACATTCATACAATAGCAACAATAATATATATATATATATATTTACATACATAAATACACTCCTCTATTCAAGTATAAATGCTTATGTGTATTTATGTATATATATATATACACACACACATGTATATATATATACATATATACATATATATATATACATATATATATATATATATATATATATACATATATACATACATGCATATACATACATACATACACACATACATACACACATACATACACACATACATACATACATATATATATATATATATATATCCATGCACATAATATTCATATCATGCAAAACCATAACTTATTTGCTAATCAAGTATAGATCATTGTTTTGGTAGTCAAACACACATAGATGTTATGTATATATATATACGTATATACTTTCTTGCCAAGCATGAATGCTCATGTGTATATATGTGTACGTATATATATACACACACACACATATATATACATATATATACATATGTATATATATGTATATGTATATATATACATATATATACATATACATATACATATACATATATATACATATACATATACATATACATATATATACATATACATATATATATATGTATATATATATACATATACATATACATATACATACACACACACACATATATATAAACACTCATCAATCACAAAATCAAGCATAGTGATATAAGAAAGGAAAGACCTTTACTAATGTAGACATATTAGCTAAGGATGACTTACCAACTTCCCACTTCTATGTCTAGACTCAACCAAACTATAGTGGTGTGTGTTTGCTCAGATAGTTTACGTTACCAGTTATCCGACCAAGATCTTCTCTCGAGTGATACTTCCCCTCTGTCTGGAGGAATGAAACACATACTTGCATCCACTAACACATGCACATGATAGTCAATTGTTCGTAACATATGCAATATATAAAGACATCTCCAAAGTTAGAATAATAATAATTCAATAACCTTTCATTCACATATATGCAATATTTCATCATGAATAACATCAACTGAGGTAATATCAAATGAGACAACATCAAATGAGATAACATTCATATTGATAACGAGGTAAAAGCATAATTTATTTATTTCTAGAATTTACATTGCATTCATATTTATCCTATGTAGTTATAGTAAATAGTAACTACACAACTGGGGTGTAACAGATTAAATATTTATGTTCCTTGTCATCACTTATATTTTATGCCACCATATCTTATATTAACATAATGATATCCAACGCGTATTTTAAGTTTACTAATTTCAAGGATAATTGTGGGGAATCTTGTCTTTCCCATGATATAAATGTTTTTACACTTGTACATCTTATTCAATTATTTTTATCATTATCATTTATCTTTTCCCCCCTCCTCCAGTTCCTTGTATATGTTGGATGAAAATAATTGGAGGGGGACATATATTGTTGTTAACAATATTTATGGTTGATTTTTTAGATGGCATCATGTTCTAGACAAAGACTTTTGACTATATCCATATGGATATATCAATTTGTAGAATTTTATCAAATTGCCACATCACATGGAGCTTTTGTGAGGAAGATAAGGTAGCGAAACAACTTCCTGCACTAATCTTGAGAGGAGGATAATGCAAAACTTTATAGATATTTACAATAGTTATAGAAACTTAAATAGAAATAAACATAAACACCACACATACCACAACACAATGATTTACGTGGGGGAAACCCTTTCAGGAGAAAAACCCCACACTCCAAAAGTCACCCAATATATTATTTAGAAATCACAAAGATTACAATATACTTGTAGAGAAAGCTTCTCACAAAAGTATCACCAACTAGAGATCCAAAGGCAACACAACCGCTATCAAACTCTCAAAATACATCAAAATACATAGTCGTAATACAATGCCCTCATAAAATAGGGTTGTCTTCTAGGGAAATTCAAACCAAAAAAATCAATTGTCAGATCTGAGACCTAATGATGAACAATCCAGATTTACAATAATAAAATACATACAAATTTTATTTTAGGGGTCCTACCCCCCGGACCCCTTGCGGGGGGGTGGGGGGGACCCCTGCACTTACCTATCAACCGTACCTTATGTAATTACAAGGTTGAGATACATTTTCCCAATAGTTTTATCATATGATTACTTCATGTGAACCTTTTTCATTACTGCATCATGGGAAACATTATCACATTTCCACATTGCATGATTTTTTATACCTTTTTTAAATAGGAAAAATTTCATATATATTTTCTTCTCTTCTTATTTTTCATGTAGTTTATGCTTATTTTGATCATATGGTGATAGGTACTAGTTGCACACTTTTTTTATTCTAGGTGTTTCAATGGGGTGTTTATCTTAAATAAATTGCAAGAAGGATAACTATATAGTTTTAAGGACCTATATCATTTTATAAGTGTCTAAATATCTACTTTTTATGTTGGTTAAGAATGTTCATATATTTCAAAATGAATTCTAATGCTAGAATCACATACACATCAAAGTGGGGAAAATTTTAATGGTGAAAAAGTATAACCAAGCTATTTTCCATTTGGTATTGTGTCTTTGATGTGAAAGGAAGTAAAAGTATATAATACACATCCTACACTAATCTATGAGATAAGTTCCAAAAATTAATTTAGATCATAAGTTACAAAGAAAAATAACACAAAAACAATATACCATAACACAATTATTCACTTGGAAAAACCTTTTTTGAGAGAAAATCCCATACTCCAAAGCAATTCAATGTATAATTCAATAATCAATATGGTCACAATATGCTTACAAAGTCCAAAACCTTACAAGACTTCACTATTAAGAGGTATCGAATAATTATGTAGCATACCAATACCTATAAAACTCACTATATAACCTCCATCTCAAGTACCCAATAAATAGGAGAAACAATAAAAAAACCATCAAATCATAATTAGGAAAATATGAGCTAAAACTACTCAATTTTTTTCACCCAAATCTCAAGATGGGTACACATACTAAGAATAGCATTCCTTTCACTTGTCATAATCTCATCATAATCAACTCAACAACTTGGGTGCTCCATTCTAGATCCATTATCTTCGATCAAAGACACCTTATTATGTGCCATGGCATGCCTAATAAGTTGTTCAACAAGTCTAACACCCTCTTATAGTTTTCTTATGCATCGTAGATGCTCTTACATTTCTAATGTGGGAGGCCTAACTCTTGTAGGCCATAACTTTTGATCTAGGAAGTTAATTGATTTGTTTTGTTAAATTGAATCTCATAGAGAGATCCATAAAAAATTACCCAACTTGCTCCAATTATAGCCCATTTTAACATTTTTCAAGGCCAAAATCTACCTTTAAAGCCGTGGAGATAATATTTTTGTGTTTTATAGCCCAAAAAATTATTTATTTTATTATTAGGATGCAAGATTGAGATACCTTCCTAATACTTTGATGTAAGTGTCTTAATGCAATAACATATTTACAAGTCAAGTATTCTTGCATTACACTTGGCTTGCAACCCAATCACTATTTATCCCTATTTCACCCATATTTACACTAATTTCTATAAATGTGTTCCCTACCTTGAGATTGTCATGTTATCTCATTCAATAATTTATTTGGGATGTGATAATGACCCAAATTGACCCCAAATAGTGTGTAAATGAACTTTAAAATCCAAGGCACCAAATTCATATCTTGATGTTATTTATCACTTTGTACTAGCCATTATGTGCCAACCTAGCACACATTTCATAAGCACATGTTACTCTAGGAAGGTATTTCAATAAATTAATTATACAATTAAACATGATAATAATGATCACAAAATAAATAATCAAATAATCAATTCATCTTTAATTCTAAGGGGAATAAAGGAATCAAATCTACATCATCATTACATATGATATTTACATGTATACGAATATTATCTTTGAATTTTCTTAGTATCATCAATTTGATCCATCAAGGAGTTTGAACTAAGACAAATCATTAACCTATTAAATCAAAATATCCTTAAATATGTATCTATACACTACCTTGATAGATTTAGATATATATAAGGTGAGTATATTCTTAGGAGCACTTTCTATCAAATCAATTACATGCAACTCAAACCAATTGTGTTTGTCAAATCAATTTTTGTTGTAGTTAGGATTGACCTCACAAGGTGTGAGATCAATATACATCAATTTTTAAGGTAATACATATTACAAGGAGCATATTATATGAATACAACTAATTTTTAATAATGTTGATTTGATCTAGCACACAATCAACACTAAAATATTCAGCTAGAGCATGTACACCTATCACTCATGTATTTTCTACAATTTTATTTCAATTATCTATCTTGAATCTTATATCTAGGTTAATTGTTTATTGATTTATTGCATTTATTTAGTTAGCCTAGATATTTATGTAAGTATAATTAAAATGCTTGCAACTATTTTAGGTAATCTTATAGAGGAGAAAAGTGCATACATGTTCCTTTTATTGTTTTATTTTATACTTTCTTTAGCCTTGAAATTAAATACTATATTTTGGTATCTCATTTGATATAATTTACATAAAAACTAACATAAACCTTAAATCAAAGTATTCCATTAGCCTATCTTGATTCTTAATAGTCTAAATTAGATCTGACAACATACATTACTACATCAAGGACTATATTGAGAGTGTGATTCTATCCCTAAAAAAAATCACATATGTCATAATGTCATAATTTTGAATGAATTTTCTTACCTTTTCAAGCCAAACATTTAAGAAAATCTAAACAGTACTCATTGGTTTTCATGCACAATATTTTGAATAGTACCTAATGTTGTATTTAAGAACAAGACTTAATACATCCAAGGCTAATCAATTTAGGGGATCAATAATAAAGGAGATCAATCATTATCAAAGGGAAACAAAATTATAACATATTAGATAAAATTACACTACATGTATTACACTTAGCCACTTTACATTATCTATCTTCTATATGCTTGATATCATGAAACAAGCAATGGAATTTAACTAAGAGAAAAAGTTTCATGCACTAGTTCTTTTATATCAAATCCCAATGAAATTTCTCACCATATTTTGTGTTAGAATTAGGAACTGGTAAATGTAACTAGTCATCAATAAAGATTTGATAGAGGATACTTTTGTGTGGTGCATGGGTGTCTATAGATGAAATTGTAGGAACAATTTAGAAATTTCTTGTTCACAAAGAAAAATCTTACATTCTAACAAGAAAGATAATTCTAGACTTTCATACTCAATTATTGAGCATGATACACGAGCATTCTTTAACATTGATGAATCTAATCCAACAAAGACTAAGCAATATTCTAACCCATTTTAACTTATCATTCACAACTCAATATGAATTCAAGGTATTATAACTTATTGATTTATCATTATATTATATCATTAAATTAACTATAGGGTATTCCATCTCTCCTATATTTTGTGAACCCAAAAATGTTAAGTGCTTCTATGTATCGCCTTAGAGTTTGACCTTCTTACTTACTAATGATTAAATTTGAAACTTGCTAATTCCATGCAACTCTTTTTTAGATCTAATTATTCTCGAGTTTGAATTTTGTGAAAAATACATTTAAGGAAATAAGAACCATGCTCAATTTTATTTTAGCTCTCATATATCTTCTAGGTTTAGGAGCTTATTAATTCTAATGTATTTGGCCATGTAGATATTCCTTCCTTGTCAAAATATTTATATTATTTATCATTTATTAATGGTTTTTCCAAGAGGAAATAGGTATATCTTCTCATAAGTAAATTTGAGGTCTTTAGTTAATTTACAAGTTTAAGATTCTTTTAGAAACTAAGATTAAGGTTTTGAGGACGAATAATGGATGTGAGTATTATTCTACAAATTTTGAAAAATTATATAAGGATAATAACATTGAAACACATAAGACAACTACACACACTCCATAATAGAAAAGAGTTGTAGAATGTGTAAAAAATACATTAATGGAGACACCTATAAGTATTCTTAATGAATTATTGGAACAAAAGGTCTAGGTAAAACCAATTGATATTGCATGTTACCTAATCAATAGGTCTCCTTCATCAATGCTTGTGGAGAAACCCCCTGGGTAGGTTTGGATGGAGAAAAATTCCTCACTTCAACATCTTCATGTATTTTTTGTGAGATGTATGCTCATGTTCCCAGGGAAAAGTGATCAAAGTTGGATAATAAGACCATGAAATGTATCTCCATTAGCTATAGTGTTGGTGTGAAATGATACAAGCTTCGAGATCTTGTGGTTCAAGATTTATATATTGTTGGAATGTGATTTTCAAGGAAGTCAAACCTTCCACTATACTCGAGTAGCCAAAGGAGGATGGAGAATTAGTTATATGGTTACAACCAAAGACTTAAAAGGTTGCACCAAATTTTGACCCAAAGGTTTGGGTTGGACCAAATGAGTATGACAACATATATCTTAGAGACTTTGGAAGATGAAGTAAATCCTCTACCCTAACTTTTGTGGAGGTCCACTTCACAAAGGAGGCAACTAAAAATATATAGCCCTCCTAATTTTGTATGTATATTTACTATTTTTTACTAATATAAATGAGCTTAAAATGGTTAAAGGGGTAGTGGAAATGGATGATTATGGTTCTTCTAAAATTATCTATAGATTAAGAGATGGATACACTAAGAGTGATAGATAGGACTTGGTTTAATTTCCTAAATGATGGGAAATCATTAGATACAAATAAGTGTTCATAAATAAGTTAGGCTCTTATGGTAACATTGAGAAGTATAAAGTTTAGTTGGTTGGTAAAGGTTATTCCTATTAGTATGAAAATTGCTATTATACATCTAATTTACATTTATCTAGCTCCTAGACCTACTAGACCTATTCACACTATCTTAAGTTAACTTAGTGGTTTAGTTGTCTCACCTCATTGAAAAATAATATATTCTCTCACTCTTGCCCCAAGTGTTAAACACATGTCAAACATTTTAGAGGGTTAGTTAATTTTTCATCCTCACCTTCCTACTTCCTCCTTGTTCTACATATACAAGGAGATCATTGTTTATTCCATATATATTTTTATGATAGTTTTTGGCTTATTTTATTGCATGCATTCTCTTGTGGATGTTCTTGGATATTGAATTCATATTTTATTGTCAACATGGTATCAAATCCATGACTCACAATTCTCTTCCCAATTTTTAGTTGAATCCCATACATAACCCTATCATAGTAGTGCCATAGACCCAAACAAACATCACAATTGTGTCTATATAGCCCAATTCAACTACAAATGCTTTTCAATAATCAAAATTTATTACTAGATTTTTTTGTAATCTTTTTTGCCCCTTGTATGACTTGTATAAAATTATGTAATTGTATGGATTTTTTATCGGTATGAGGAAAACAAAAATGTAATTTTTTTTTGAAATTGTAGATAAAATCTTGGGCAACATTTTTTGTAGGTGCATAGTTTGTGTGAATTCTAGAGTTTGTTGGAAATCAATTTTTTTCAAGGGTTTTGAGCTAATTTTTTTTAAATTTTTTTGTTTGCAAGTTAAATTCTTTCCAGAGTTTAAAAATATTTCTCATACCCCTATCCATGGCCTCATCATAGTCTCCAACAAATCAGGGCTTAGATATTAAGCTCTTAAAGCCTCTATAGACTGCATAAACCATATCATGCTCATACACAACCTCAAGGAAGACAATGGCCTTTGTTAACATTTTTTTATAAGATATTTCATCATTTTCCTTTCTATTTTAACATATTTTTTGAAGATTTTTTTGGGCACTGTCAAGTATCCAAGTACCCAATGTTATATGACTTTCCAATACACTACACCCCTTTCCAAGGTGGCACCAAGGGCAGTCTTATCAAACACACAATCTCACAACAACACCCATGATGTAATTCACAAGCTCAACCTTCACAACCCATCAATAGTCTCCTAAGACCTCTCTCATGCAACCCAAAAATTCCCATCGGTGATGGTAATTTCTCAATAGCACTAGCTAAACCTAGGGCTTGGATCGACCTCACCATCCAAGAATTTATTATATCTATTTATTTTTCATATGATTTTTTTTTAAACCAAAATTTGTCATAATTATTCCAATGGGAGGGGGCTTTTCTCACCTAGCATATGCCTGTTATCATTTTATGCTCACTTGGTACCCTTGAATACTAGTGGTTTTCCACTAACTACTAGCATTTTATGCCAACCTCTAGGTCATCCCAAGTGTTCAAAGGGGACAATTTTTTTCTTTTTTTGTAACTTGTAAATTAGGAGGATTTTTTCACACTTAAATAGTCAACAAAAAGTTAGTTTTGTTCACTCCATCATGGAAAAGTTCTTTTTCCAAAAAATTGTTGATTTTAACTATTTTTGGCATCCAAAGTTCAATATTTGCATTGAATTTTGATTGGGCACAACATTCACCCCTTTTAACAAAATTTATCAAACTTTTTTAAACAATTCAAAAAATTCAAAGGATTTTGATTATCAATGTAATTTTTAGATTTTGGATAGCCATTTTTATAATAAAATCATAGGAATCATCATGTTTTCTAAAAAAACAATTTATTTTTCCTTTCCATATTGCAACAATTTTAACCAAATCTTGTCATATTTAATGGGGGATATTATTTCATAATTCTAATCAAATTTGGGGGGTTTGTAAGGCACAATTTAGGTGCCTCTTTGTGTGTCTCAAGCATGGATCCAAAAGTTGATATGCTAGCTCCACATAATTTTCACACATTAATAATCAAAGTACAATAACTTCTTTAATCAAAAGGTTCTGGAAAACGCTAAATGGTCAACAAGTACAATTCACAAGAGAGTATGAACAATTTGTTTATCAAAACAAGTTAGATGAGGCAATGAGAATTAATAGCCTCCATATATTTGACAATTTACAATTTCATCTTGTCAAATGTACAACTCCTAAGTAAATATAGGAAAATTTAATGAATTGTTTGGTACCATTAATGAAGTTAAAACGCTTTAATTGGATGCTAGATTAACAACATTATTTTCTAATGTCTTCCCTTCTATTAAATATTTCCTTGTCAAATTTAAGTCTTTAATTTCTTGACTTCAGATTTGTGGTAAAACAAAAATACAAAAAAAACGTGTCTTCTTGGTTTTTCAAATCTAAAAGGACCTTATCAAGTCTTTTATTCTACCTTGGATGCTCTTGGAACAAAATTTACAATGACTACCTTTGAGCAATTTTATGACAAACTAACAAGAGAACAATCTAATGTACTCTCCATGGTTTCTATCACCTCTTCAAAAATTCAAGTACTAGTAGTCCAACCATCTAAGGGAAAAGGTATGAAATATTCTAAACAATCTAACATATAATCAACTACAAGTAATGAGAATTCATCTAAGCAAAAGAGAAAAATTGATACATAAGCCACATCATTTTATAAGTTAAGTAAAAATTATTCCAACAAAATGATGAAAATAAGAAGTATGTGTAATTTATGTGGATTATAGAATCATGAAGTCAAGTTTTTTCATCAAAGGATTGCAAATTTGGAAGAGGCCACGAAGAAACACAATATTGTTATTCTCAAACATATCAAAGGACAATCACTTATCATTATAGGTTTGCACACATCCACATATGGTTGGATCATTGACTTAGGAGCCTCACATCACATGACATTTACATGATCTTCTTGAGACTATCTCTGATAGTACTAATTCTCAAATTTTAATTTGTAACTCTTCAAATATTCTAGTTTTGGGTTCAAATATAGTATAGTTGACATATGGCTGCATCGAGGATGTTCTCTTTGTTCCCAATATTGTCTTCATATACTAAATTTATCAAATTGGGTATGAGAACACAATTGATTTTTTACCACATGATATATTTATTCATTAACTACAACATACAAAGAGGATTGTTTCTTTAGCTAGAGCTAATCATTGGTCTATATTATATAAGTTTCATAGTTTTGAGTTATTGTTTGGTTTATCACACATTTCCCATGTTGATTCTTTAAGTAGACTTTTGCATAAGAGGTTTGGGCACATCAATTACAAGTATCTTTAGTAGTTGAGTACACATGAGATAATACTTGGTATTCCTAAGGTTGCAAGCACAAAGGGAATTTATCAAGGTTATCTCCCTAGTAAAAATCATCAATAACCCTTTCCCAAGGGTAAGTCCCATCATGCTACTACCTTACTTGAGTTGGTTCATAGTGACATCATGTCATTTCCAACTCATTTTTTAGGATCCAAGTATGTGTTCAATTTCATTGATGATTACTCTCATCACATGTGAGTGCACTTTCTCAAGTATAAGAGTGATGTATTCACCACTTTCAAGAATGTTAGGTTGTTCGTAGAGAAATAGTCAAGTTCTTCTATTTGGTGGGCGAACATAGATAATGTGGGGAATATGTGAACAAGGCCTTTAAATATTATTATGTTGACTGTGTTATTCATCATTAGTATTTAGTTCCCTATACTTCTTAGCAAAATGTTGTTTTTGATAGAAATAACATATCACTAAGGGAGATGGCCAATTTTATCCTTTAGTCTCAATCTATGGCCCCATACTTTTGGGTTGACAAAATCAATTATGTAAAATATATTAATAACTACACCCCCCACGAGGAAGAATGAAATGTTACTCCATGGGAGGCTTGGTCCAATATCAAGCATAATATTTCTTTCTTCAATGTATTTGGTAGTGAGGCTTGGGAATTCATATCAAATGGTTGGAATAAGACAATGGAGAAGAAGATTCAACCATACATCTTTGTTTTGTGACGATGTGAAGGATTATCATTTGTTTGACCCTATTAGATGTCTAGTTTGATGAGTCTTTTAGAATGTTGGTTAATAGATTTCTTGCTACAATTTTGCCTTGAAAAATGACCTTGATTTTCCTAGAATGTACCAATTGTTGGAGGAGTTATTATTTAACAAATTTTATTTGCATTTATAGGTGCAACTTGCTCATATGATAAAATTTGAGATTTTGGGTGTGCTTTTAACAAGAAAGTAGGAAAGGCATGGATTAACCACAAGAAAAGAAAAGAAAAATCCTAAGTTGCTAGGGATAAAAATTACAACTTTTTCATTTCATGATACAAATGGAGATAAATTCAAAGATCCATCTTTTTTAGTAATAATATATAACATGTGATTAATGTATAAGGAAATTTTCAAATGATTCTTTGATTCACAAACCAAAAGAAACAATTCTAACTTAAACCCAAATTGCATAAACCTCAAGAATAAAATAGGATACACAATAATATGGGCAATGAATGCATAAAATAACTATCACATCAATATCAAAAGAAATAAAAACATAAGAAATATATAACCAACACATATGCTAGGAACAAACTTCTTTATTTTCATATCCACATTTGTAGAGCACACAAATTCTTTAGTTCCTGTATAAAAATGTATATAGTCTTCCAACCATTTTCCTAATTTAAAAAAAATCCTTCCCTTTATAATTGGCAACATGTATATAGTTTTTCAGTTGTAATGAAATATTTTAATCAACAATAAACAAAAGAAATTATATTTCCTTTAATATTTATAGAAACAAGAACACTTTTATAACATTTAGAGTTTTTAGAAATTAAATTATTAGGTTCTAGTGGTACTATATCTTCTTTGTCCTTTCTTAGAGATGATCTCAATATTGGAGATTGTTGGGTCTAAGAAGAAACCTAAATTTTTATGCTTAAAACACTCTTATAGTAGGAGCAATATGTTTTTGCTTTGGTATGATGACATTATTTGTTTGAATCTTCCATAGAATTATGTCATTTTGAACACCTTCCAAATTATTTTGAAACATCAAAAGATGAGGATTGTAATGAGAAAGATTACCATGAATATTACTAAGCCTCCACATAGATTCTACATCAAATACTTATTTGTTAAAGATTGATTTTTTACTCATCACCTTGAAATTCTCCACGTTAGTATCAATATCATTAACCTGAGAGTTATCCTTTGCTTAAACATTTGAATTGATGGATGAATCAACATTCTAAATTTCCATCTTTAGAATGGTCATATTCCCTTAGAATCTTAGTTTTTTATAAAATAAATTAATGGCCAACATCTTCCATTCTATGTTTTTCAACCATAGATGACACAAATTTTCATTAAGGTCTAAAAATAAATGATAAACAATAAGTGTATCAATACTTGTTTCAACCACCTCCTTAATGTTTTAATCAATGTTAATCCATATGCATTCATCCCTTTTACCTATATTTATTTCTTCTTCATTTCCCTTCCTCCTAGTGTCAATTTCATCATATATCTTTTTGGCCTCTTCAATGAAATTAAACCTATTTGCTATTATTTATTTGACCCAATTTTCTATTACTTTTCCATAAGATTTATATTTGCATATATTTTCAATAAAATCTTTATTAGTTTTTGAATTGGGATTTAAAGAAGTTTTTATTGTGTCCAATGGCTAAGTTGAAGTGTTAATCACATATTTGAGATAATAAGTTAAAATCATTACGTGCTACTTAAGTTTATCTTTGGTACACTTCTCCTTTTCTATTATTTTCACTAGTTTAAAGGCTAAAACTTGAAATTTGTGAATATCACCTTCATGTGAAGAAGGACTGAAATCCAATTTAGTAATATTCAAATATATTTCTCTAGCTTCATTGATACCATTTTCATGGTTGGTTGAGCTACTTCTACTTACATGTTCCTAGAGGAAGATTATTTTATCACTCTAGATGTTATTTCAGTCTTCTTAGGCTAAAGAGAATTTGAAACAAATTTGCAATAACATCAAACTAAGGAACATATAATTGAATCAATTTCCTTTTTCTTGATAAAGTTTGTTGTAGCTAGGAAGGGGAAGAATCATATGAAATGTTTACAATATTTGAGGGATATGAAGGTGGCTTCATCTGTACAAAGGGGTGGTAAATGAGGTAAGACATCATCAAAATATGATTCACCTAGTGATGAAGGAGGATAAGGATTTAGTGGAATGGGAGGTGTTTGGAAAGAATATGGAGGTGAAGAAATTGGTGATTAATAAGATGAAGGAGATGAAGAAGTACTCACTTGAGAAGGGGATGAGGGAATATCCATTGAATCTTCTTCATCTTCTTCTTATTGAATATTATTTAGTTTCTTCTTGTTCACTTTTAATTTCTTGAACTCGCTTTGCATGATATTTTTGGATTCTCTTTCTTTGAAGGATCTTTGTCATCATCTCCCCCTTGATCAAAATTCCAGGAATTGATTGAGAATGAAGAGCATGAAGACGAATGTTTTATTTGTCTCCCCTCCTTATTCTTTGAGAAATATTTCTTGCTAGAAGATTTGGTAGATGATCCCTCTATAGTCTTCTTTCTTGCCCATTCTTTTGATCCTATTAGAACCACTGTTGTTCTTCCATCTATTAGCCTAATTTATTGGTGGAAATGGTTTTGTTTGAATCTTTTCAAAGCCAATAGGATTGATCAAATCATATCCATCATCTTTGATTCCTTGAATATCCAAATTCAAAATGAAAACTATGATTTTCTACAAGGCGAACCTCAACCAATACCTTTTCTTGACCTCATAGTCATTTTCACAATCCTCCCAACAATATTTTATTTCAATAAAATTATGGTATCTAGGATCAATATGCAAATTATTTCTAACATAGTTTTTACTATTGAAATGGAATTTCATAGTATGGAAATAAATAGTAAATCTTACCAGATTTTTTTTTATGTCCAATGCACCAGTTAATGATTTACATCTATTATGTGTGAGTCCAATAGTAAAATGAATTTTCACCTTCTTCCTTACTTTCTTTGCATCTTTTATTTACTTTGCCAATTTTCCTGCATACTTCAGTAAGGGCCAATTTATCACTTACAAACATTGAAAATTTAAAAGGGTAACCATCAAACCCTCTTATTTTAATATAAATAAATTTGGAAACTCGATGAAATATATTATTAATAAAATTTGTTGCTTCTGGGGACAATCCCATTCCAATATCACCTTGGAGTTCTCTAATATGATCATTGTAAATGCATCATATAACCTTATGAAGCTTTTGAAGCTATGTTCCAATTGAAGTTGTGGGTGATGATTATAGATTTAAGTTGTATTATCAAAATTCACTCTAGTGACTAGCCTTGGCCAAGTTTTTATGCTAGCAAAAGCATAGAAAAGATATGAAGGCATATACAAATATCAATACAACTAGAACTAAGTGAGCTAATTATGAATTTTTATACCGATGATTCTACACCATTCAATAAATTGATGTCTATTATTTTTTCTGTAAAAAAATACATCTCCTCTCACGTCATTTCTTATGTATTATAGAAGAAATGAAACATTTACTAATTTACATAATTCTTCCTTATGATCTCTCCACAAAATCATATCAAATAATTATCATGGAGAGAATTATGTAACTAAGATATTCTTAACATGACAAGTTTGTTTGGTAACAAAATAACCAATATATCAAATTGGTTTTAACAAAATAATATGAACATTTATTTTTATCTCACAACCATAATAATAGGGATCATAAAAGCTATTTTATGGCCAAAAAATATTACGTTTAGTTTATGGCCATTACAATATAATAATTTTTATAACAAAGATTAAAATGCATCTTATCAAATATAGTGAAAAGTGTTTATTGGTTGGAAATAATTTACTGGAAAATGCACCCATGGGTGACGGGAATTTTGTATTTTCCTCCTCCAAAAGCATGTTGCAATATTTATTTTCTCAATATAATGGTAGAAAATATTAGTAAATACAATCTAATATTTATTATTCACGTATTTTATCTAAAAACTAAATTAAATATTACTTATATATTTTTAATCATATGCAACATAAAGGTCATAAAATGATACAATATGGTGTGGAAATGGAATATGAAAAATGGTATGAAGGCATATGAAAATACTAAAATATGGGATGAAATGGGATGTGAATGACTCTCATCATTCCCCTCAACTTGGCATATTTCACGTCCTCGTGTAATATTTATTTCCAAGAGGTTTTGATTTGAACTAGTAGTCTTTGGATTTAGGGCTTTTTCCTTCTTCACCCTTGAATATTATAGTTCATTGTTAATCATAGTTCCCTTCAATTTTTTAGCTCCTCATAACAAGCTTCATGGCTTTGCTTTATTTTTCAACTTACATTTTTCTTTTTAAAATGCATACCTCCTCCAAATTTTTATTTTTTTTTCCTTTTTTTGTCATTTTTTCTATAGCATTATTTTTTTTGAAATGTTATATATAAGAGGTATCATAAAAAAAAGTCCATATGCATGAGCTATTTGAAATGGGTGAAATGATAGACAATATGAATGATTATGAAGGGTGAAAATAATGGATATGATGATGAGATAATGGATGCATAATTAAGGATAAAAGAAAATAATGGGAAAAAAGATAGGTAATAAGGATGACGAATCTCCCCCAACTTAAAGGGTTAACCATCCTCGGGAAACAAGGAGAGGGTTGGTGTGAATGCTGCTTTATCTTATTAATATAATAAGAAATATTAATAAAGTTAAAAGATAAAATAATGAAAAATAAAATAAATTATTTTACCAACTTGCATGTCTATTAATGCCAAGGTCTAGTAACTAAGGTAACTCTACAACTGTGAATATCCAACAAAGAAGAAACCAAAAGTTGCAACATGAACTATGATAGGAAGTGCAACATAATAAATATCTTTGTCCCACTGAAGCATCATGGACCATATTAGTGGTAGTTGATTCCATTTTTTGGTAACACCTCAACTGAATGTGTAGTAATGTCATTTGTTGTAGGTGATCAAAGTGATTTTAACCACAACTAGAGTATAGCTACACAAGTGAGATATAGGAGGTGATAAGAGGAACTTAGACATATGAAACAACCATGGAAGTATCTAAGTGTACCTAAAAAATTGTTAGCCCATAAAAGAATGAAAATAATTGCTTTTTTTTTTCATTTTTTTCAATTTTGATAATGACAAGTGACTGTTTGCAAGTCAGTTTTCAATCACTTACCATTTAGTGGCGTTGTGAAAACAATTTTTACCACTAAGAATTTTTTCAACTATGTAAGAGAGGGGGACCACCACGTTTAAGGCCCTAGGTCATGGAGGTCCAAGATGCGGAAGGCTTCCCTAACTTACCTCAACTTAACGGGGTGTTAGGATATGCAGGATGAGAATGATGAGGACTATAAGGTCCCTCAATCACTCTACAGGCCCGAAAGGAAAAATGGGGCTAGGCGAGCCAATTTTTAGGTTCAACATTATGCCTCAGGAAGCTCTCTTCCCAAGGATGAAAGCGCGGTCCTTGGACGATAGCGCGACACGCTGGCATCTCTAAAGTGTGCTGGCATCCATACAACCAAACAACTACATAGACAAGGTCAAACCTAAGAAAACAAGCTAACGACCTAGCTAATTATTACTAAAGGGCCAAAATAATGTGATTAAGTAAATGAAATACTCTCTAATGTGATAAAGTAAAAATACAAGAGTTAGGGTGGCAAGAAGGATCTCACAAAGAAACTTGTTCGCCAACTAGCTCCTTGAGAACACATTCACCTACACACAAAGAGGAGGAAAATGTTGGGTGGTTGTATAGGGTTTTGCCTCAGTCAGACCCCCATTTAGGTGGTTCCACCTCCACAGACAACCAAGAAAGAAAGTATGATAAAGAAAGTAATGTAATAAAGAGCACCAAAAATACTACAAAATAGTAAGTGTGCTTATTGAATCAAGTAATAGAGGAGAGGAAAGGGAAGCTTACCACCTCCACCAAGAGCACTCAAACCTGCTTGAGGGAGAAAATGAGAGTAATCAAGTCTCTATTGCAATGGTTTTGTCCCCAACTTTCTCTATTAAAGTGATGGAGTGAAGTTTGTTGCTGCAATGGAGTGCTTGAAGTGTTTGGAGTGAGTGCAAGAGTGTGAAAGTGAGCTTGTGAATGAAGTGAAGAAGTTAGAATGAATGCTTAGAGGATGAAATGCTTGTTGAAGGAGTGAATTTGAAGAGGAGATGAAGAAAATGACCATATTCGGGTTGGTCGGCTGAAGAGGGCGTTACAACTTGACTCCCAATGAGAAGTGTAATGCCTTTGCAGGTTTAGCCGTAGGAATTTTCTAGGGACGTAAGTGCACCACGCAGACATTTGTGTGTTGTGCGAGCATCCCCAACAAAATGCATTCATCAATGCTCAAAGCAGGTGCCAAGTGTGATGAAATTAGTAGGCTTAGGTGTAATTAAGTCTCCAAACTTGGTTTTCTAAGGTGGATAAAGGCAAAAAGGGAATTTTTATAAAGGGTGCAAATTCACTCTTATACATTTTTCCCCCACTTTAGCAAGCACAAGTACTGATGAGTTCTCGGTAAAGTAGATCAAGGAAGGAGTAAGGTTAGAAATGTATACCTGAACCGTCAAGGAAGCAGACCGCGATCTGGCGAACTTGAAGGTGCAGGGCAAGCAAAGGACTTCATAGCTTCTCGAAACTATGAAGTTGAAGAATGAAAGCATCTTACAGGCCTGTGGACCTGCAAGGAGGCAACCCCCAAGATCTCTCGCATGAAGGAGCCTCGTGAATCAAGCACCTTACAGGCTCGCAAACCTGCAAGGAAACCCAAAGGAAGCACCCTACAGGATCTCAAGCTTGCAGGGAGGTATTCCCCAAGATCTCTTGCATGGAGGAAACCCAAGAAAGTGGACTCCACAGAGTCAAGAAGTGGCCATGTAGGCAAGTAAGCAGAAAGTCGTGCGGATTGTCGATAATTTGGATGTCTTTCAAAGAGGTCCCTCAGGAACCCTTCAAAAGAAGAGGGATCCACTCAAGGGACGTGCTATTTGAAAAGTAAGGTCTAGTCAGGTTGCCCCCAAGCTAGATACGAATGGTTTCACTCAAGATAAGATCTTTCAAAGGGGGTCCCTTGGGAACCCGTCGTGAAGAAGGGGGTCCACTCAAGGGACACATAGTTTGAAAGTAGATGTTTTATTTCTCAGAGAGATCCATCGTCAAGGGATCCTTTTGAAATATGTTCACTTCATCAAGGAATTCAAAAGGAAGAATATGCCCCCACATGAGGGGAAGGGCCAAGTTGTCCCCGCTTCAGAAGAAGGTTTCCAAGTCCTTTCCTTACGAACCCGTGATGAAGGAAACATGTTATGTTAGGGTTCCAAGATGAGAATGTGTTTCTGAAGAAAGGTTTGTGAAGATCTTCGAGAAAAGATTCGTTGGTGACGAATGCATTTTCTAAAAATTGAAATGTTGAAGAAAAGCGTTGTCACACATGAGAGGGACAACTCAAGCAAAGAAGATAAAGAGAAAGAAAAAGAGAAAAAAACACAAACAAAGGGCACAGGGGGATTTGGTTTAGCAAGGTCAGATCTGTCCAAGCTCATATAAATAATAGGTAACTACGGTGCAAGGAAAAATATCATCAATCCCCAACCAGATTAGGAAGAATGCATGGAAAACAAAGTAAAAATAAAAAAATTGGGTCAACATGGAAGGGAAGCCTAAATGCCCCCAACACTTTGTATCATCCCAAATTTGTCAAAAATCAAGCACAAACATGGAAGAATGATGATACAAATAGAGGAATATTTACAACACAAAAAACCACGCCTGTATCCAAGAACCAACAAGGGTGACAAGGGTCATCCAGGCACACATAGCACAATCACAGGGGAACACATCACAAAACACACACACAAAAGATCAAGAAGAGGTCTCCTCCTAACACTGACCGACCAAGAGGTCATCTGTTTCCCAATCTAGGTCATTATAGGGGGAAGGAGGATGAGCTTATAGTGGTGGGATGTTAAGAGGGGGAGCATCTAACCCTCTCGCAACAAGGGCCAAGGAAGAAGGCCCTGCAGGGTCTTCTTCATCGAGATCTTGTGGAGCTAAGGTCAGTGAATTCATGAAGATCGTTGACAAGGCCGAGACTTCATCCACGGAGTTAAACATGCACCCTACAAGAGTGCCATGTCTAACTTCAGTGGACGGGGTGGGCTGCACCCGAGATTCACCACTAGGCTCACCGAATGACTTGGGAGCAATGACAAACTCAGGGGAAGCCAAGACTGGTTCCATCACCAAGAAAAAACAATTCAACACGGGGCCACCTTGCAGAGAAGGCAGGCTCCTCTTACGTTCCTCACTGCTAAAAGGACCACACTCTACCTTTTTGTTCATCAGAGGAGATGAACTCCCCACAGATGAGGCTAAAGGTGTGGAGGAAGAGGAGGAAAGAATTACAGTGAACACAACCAAGGTATTAATCATATCCACGAGCTTTGAGAAAGACTTGATATTCAAAACAAACGTCAGCAAAGGAATCTCCACCGAAGGAGTGATGAACACTTGTACCCCCTTAGGGCTAGGTGCATTCATATTCACAACGAAAGCTGGGAGCGATGAGAAACTAGACTGAAGAGAGGTGGAAGGAAGGGGAGAGGAAGAAACTACAGGAGGTCCTGAAGCAGGGGCGGTCATTTCTCCCTCCTTCCTTTACAAGGTGGCCTACTCAGCCAAGAGAGCCTTTCGATGACACTTGTGCTCATGTGCAAGGAGGTTTCTACAACTCTTTGAGTTGGAAGCTGGAGGCTGCGAAGGAACAAAAGGCTCTTGCTCAACCATGGGGATGTGCACTAAAACCGTTTCTGGCAGAGGAATGGATTCTTGAATGAGAGTAGGAGGAATAGGTTGAGAAGCAGTAGGGGGAGTTGGCTCAAGAGCCTCGACAATGGGCCTCTTCTCATTCACTACTTTGGGAGCAGGAGCGATAGGAGGTCGTGGATTGAATTCTCTTCGGGAACCTTTCTTTCTACTGTATAAGTAGTACCATGGTTTGGGGTATTCATTAGGGAGATTCACAATCCTAAGCTTGGGCCTACGCCAAGGAGGAATCATCAGACTCAGTGGATAGCTGCCAGGTTCACTCATCCAATACTCTTCCCAAGAAAGAGGAGAGGACAAGGCAGTCTAGGAGAAGGCAACCTTCTCTTTACCTTTACAGGAGGGAGAGGGGGCCAACGTGGACTTCTCCCTTCCTTTCTGGGAAGAGGGATTAGTTGGTACAGGCTTCTCCTTCTCCTCTTGAGAAGAGGAGGCAATTGATTGTTTTACCATGAGAAGGGTTAGTTTCAACTGCGCCTGGCCCACAATTTTATACTTCACATAATTCTTGTAAAGTAGGTTTGTTCTTGGAGGAAGCAACCAACTGGGGAGGGCCAAAAGTGATCCAACAAATATCCACCATGAGACACCAAGGGTTGATATCTAGTGTCATGCACTACATGCACGACACCTTCATGGGAGAATTTTAAACACTTGTGAATAACAGAGGTGATTCCATTCATGGAAGCTAGCTAAGGTATGCCTAGCTTCAACTTGAACAAATCCGACTCTAGGATAACATCAAATATTGTGTCAATAGCCCTAAGTCCAACTAAGATAGACAAAGTTATTGAGCTGTAAGGTTTGAGACATATACTATCATGCATATGAATGGTAGATTTTGTTTCTTCATATTATTCCCTTTGTAATGAATTTAACACTAATGTTTCCTCTGTGATAACATTCACATGGCTCACGGGGTCTATCAAGACTCCTGTCATAATGTTACCATTGATGCGAGTGAGAATGTTGAGGGGTGAGGGTTTATTGTTTAAGGGAAAATCTTGTGATGTGAATGTAATGTCCAACGAATTAGGTGCAGGTAGAGAAGTAGAAGTCACCATGACCATGTTAACATAGGCCTCGGGTTGAGTAACAGAATCAGTGGAATCAACAATCATGTTGGCAGAGTGTGATGGAAATGGGTTCGTGTATATCTATAATTCACTATTAGCTTTTGCCACTGATTTGTTAGCATTTTTTTTACTCCCATCGAGATGAATGGTACCATCCTCGATGCGGACCTATATCTCATGACATAGTCGCATATAGCACTCGGTATCATGTCTATTAACTCAATGGTATTGACAATAAGTGCTCCCATCATACCAATTAGGGTAAGGCTCCTTAACAGGCTTAAGATTCGGCAAGGTTACAATCTTATCCTTCAAAAACTTCTGCAAAATAGAAGAATAAGATTCTAATAATTTTGTGAATTTTTGGTTATGCTTGAGGCCGTTGTTGTCAGCAGTGGCAACTACATTCGTAACGACCTTACCTTTCCCAGAGATTGATATGATGGACTTTCCCTTAGAACGAGAGCATGAGGAGGATCCCCCAAATTGAACAACAGTCTGTTGGTACTCTCATAAGGCTACACACAAGTGCACGAAAGAAGGGTATTTCATAAGGGCGAACTTCTCTTGCTAAGGCCTTTGCAAGTCTCCTATGAATATTTTCTGCATGTCAGAATCAGACAGCTGATACGAGATTTGTGAAAGGAGCGCTTGGTAGCGTGCTATGAAATTAGTGATTTTTTTGTTGTCTCCTTGTTTACATTAGACAAGATCCAAAAAGGTCATCTTCGGCCTTATGTTTGCTTGAAATTGTCCAAGGAATTGATTTACAAGTTGGTCAAATGAGAAGACAGAGTTATCAGGCAAGGAATAGTACCACTCGAGTGTTGTATCCTTGAGAGATCAGGGAAACAGTTTGGCCATCAATGTGTCGTGATGGAAGAAGTCTGTGCACAAGGTGTTAAGGAAGACATGTGTGTCTGTGGATCTCCTTTACCACCATACTTTTCAAATTTAGGGATCTCCATTCCTTGGGGGAAGGGAGTGTTTAAGATTTCAATTGACAATAGGTTGTGCCGGAAGAAGGGCTGGAAGATAGACTGGGTAGAGGCTTGGGGAAGACTCGCTAATTGGCTCTGCATCTTACCCATATTCTGAAGAAGAGTGTTCAAAATAGAGGGCTGGATAGAGGGCTAGAGGAACCTCTTCTAGAACCACCACCAAAGCCACCTCCAAAATAGCCACTGGTGTGACCTCTGCTAGAACCACTACCAGAGCCACCGCCACCGATAGAGCCTCAGCTGGAGCCACCACCATGACCTCCACCAGAACCACCTCCACCAGCACCACCTTCACTTCTGAATCCACCACTGCTACCAAAGCCCCCACCACTCATCCTGCCAAAACCTCCACCAC
The DNA here is from genome assembly GCA_007258455.2 of Sequoia sempervirens. Taxonomy (NCBI): domain Eukaryota; kingdom Viridiplantae; phylum Streptophyta; class Pinopsida; order Cupressales; family Cupressaceae; genus Sequoia; species Sequoia sempervirens. The sequence goes on along the minus strand of VDFB02000015.1, from coordinate 608,627,802 downwards.
TAGAGGTGACAGGGGGGTGAAGCTAAAACCCAAGGGGACCCTGTTTAATTTGATAGTTTTGGGTTGTTTGGATCTACTAAAGGGATATTGATAGAGGGGACCATGTTGGCCATGTAAATGGATGTGGGAGGCATCGATACTCCTAACTATCACTTAGGCTCTTTGAAAGAAGCTCCTTGTACAAAGCTAGGATTATTTGAAGGACCACACGCTTTGGATAGACCGAGGAGGCTAGTTAGAAGCTCTATGCATGTTCGATCTTTATCCATCATATGCTTTAACTCACTAACAACCTGAGCAACTCTAGCCATCTTCGGATTTCTTTCCAAGTGATTTTCTAAGTTGCCCAGTCCTTTAGCGAGGGTGGAGACGTATTCTATAGGAATTTGAACAACCTCATGCTCAACTAATGATGATGGTGTAGGAGACGCAAGGGGAGTGGGAATCAATTTTTTCAATGAATCCCATCTCTTTCCTCAACAACTACTCTTGTGTAGCTAGATCAACGGCGGGACCAAAGAAAAGGCCTATAGTGAAACCAGTAGAGACCTTTGTCCTTTCCATCGAGAGGTGTCATATACTTCTCCTAATGATATACCTAGAAGTTGGAGACTGGGTTGTGATTCTCATAAACCTTCACAACACTCAGGAACACAATAGTCATGAGGTACATGAGAGAGGTCTCAACACCAACGGATGAACAGATGTTGGTTCACATTAGGTTCACCAAAAATGTAAGAGAGGGGGTGTTAGGATATGCAGGACGAGAATGATGAGGACTATAAGGTCCCTCAATCACTCTATAGACCCGAAAGGAAAAATGGGGCTAGGAGAGTTGGTTTTTAGGTTCAACACTATGCCTTAGGAAGCTCTTTGCCCGAGGATGAAAGCGTGATACTTAGACGACAGTGATGTGCTGGAGTCTCTAAAGTGTGTTGGCTTCTGTACAACTAGAAAGCTACATAGACAAGGTCAAACCTAAGAAAAAAAGCTAACAAACCAACTAACTATTACTAAAGGGACAAAATAAGGTGATTAACTAAATGAAATACTCTCTAATGTGATAAATTAAAAATACAAGAGTTAGGGTGGCAAGAAGGATCTCACAAATAAACTCATTCACCAGCTAGCTCCTTGAGAACACGTTCACCTACACACAAAGAGGAGGAAAATGTTGGGTGGCTGTATAGGGGCCTACCTCAATTAGACCCCCGTTTAGGTGTTTCCACCTCCATAGACAACCAAGAAAGCAAGTATGATAAATAAAGTAATGTAATAAAGAGAACCAAAAACACTACAAAATAGTAAGTGTGCTTACTCAACCAAGTAATAGAGGAAAGGAAAGGGAAGCTTACCACCTCCACCAAGAGCACTCAAGGCTGCTTGAGGGAGAAAATGAGAGTACTCGAGCCTCTGCTGCAGTGGTGTTGTCCCCAACTTTCTCTATCAAAGTGATGGAGTGAATTTTGTTGCTACAATGGAGTGCTTGAAGTGTTTGGAGTGAGTGCAAGAGTGTGAAAGTGAGCTCATGAATGAAGTGAAGAAGTTAGAATGAATGCTTAGAGGATGAAATGCTTGTTGAAGGAGTGAATTTGAAGAGGAGATGAATAAAATGTCCATATTCAGGCCGATCAACCAAAGAGGGCGTTACAACTTGACTCCCAATGAGAAGTGTAACGCCTCCGTAGGTTCAGCTACAAGAATTTTCCAGGGATGTAAGTACACCGTGCAGATGTTTGTGTGCCATACTGGTGTCCCCAACATAAATTCCTTCACCAACGCTCAAAATAGGTTCCAAGTGTGATGAAAGCAATGGGATTAGGTGTAATTAAGCCTCCAAACTTGGTTTTCTAAAGTGGATAAAGGCAAAAAGGGAATTTGCATAGATGGTGCAAATTCACTCTTACACAAACTACAATTCGCCAAAATTTGGTTTTCAAATTGTAGTTGTCTAATAATGCTCGAAGGTTTTCACTGTTAGAATTTTATTATTTTTTTCATTTTTTCTTTTGAAAAGCTACATATAATGAATCAAAGAAAAGGAAACTCTCATATGGATGTTGAACTAATACCATCCAAAAGAGGGAGTTCCTTTTGAAGCCCTTCAATGAAAGTCATTGTTGAAATTGGATGCATGTAGAACTTGAAATGATGACCAATAGCAAGAAATATACCTTCATCAAGACTGACCATGCATATTCCCATAACACTATCGCTACAAAAAGTCTTTCTCATTTAGCTCATGCCACTATATCTAAAAGCTTCTTGTAGAAATTTTGAACACATGCCCAATCAATTGGTTGAAAGAATTACTTACAATAGAAGTAATCTTCCAAAGATAAGGCTCAAGAATGAAAACCAATGGTAGTCTCCCAACTTATCCAATATGTACATATAGCTTTAGATAGATGGATCAATCAATTCTTATGATGAAGTGTGAAGATCTACATTAGAATATGTTCAAGCTCCTTGTTCATGTCTTCAAGTTGTCTTTGGATGTGTAGCTCAAGAACATAGTACTACAAGATTCGTGGATCTTATAAACCAAGTTGCATACTGTCTTCCACATGGTCTAACATCAAGAATGGTGCAAAAGAGAACTTTTTTCCATGAATGTTGAACACTTTTCCCAAAAATTCTCTTACAATCTCCAAGGGCGAAGCAAAAAGAAAACTTTCTTTTCACCATCTAGTTAGCAAGGACAACAAAATGTGTCTTTGGATTCTCATATAGAAAACCGCCATCAAATGGATAGGTGCAAAAGTTTTGGGTAACCATGATAAGAAACCTACAACCATATTCTCATGAAAAAGCTTATCAAGTATAGAAATGCAATATCATCCATTTAATAACTCCACCATTAATAAGTAGTTTATTCAATTTTTAAAATGAAGGGTAGAGTTATTAATGTGAATAATAATAAAATGGATAAATTATAATGCATTCTTGTTTAGTACAATATATAATTTCATGTCCAATTAACACAAGAACTCATACCTTTATTTGGTGCAAAGCTCACACATGTGGTTTTATTAGAAGCGCTAAAGAAACAATCAATGAACACATTATTGGCAATCAATCCAAGGATTTCAAAAATTCAAGGGATTTCCACCCAACTTAACTTCATACTAAAAAAGAATGAGGGCATTAGGATAATCTAAATAATTAATAATGATATCTTTAATACCTTTGAGCTTGAATTGTAATTTTTTTGGATTGAAACTATGTGCATTTTAATGAATCAATGTTTCAGATCAAACTCCATGATCCATCATCAGGATGATATCTTTAACAATACCTTTGAGCTTGTTTAATGAATGATCTCATCAATTGCAACATATTTTTTATGGTCATTAATGCATGCATCTAGTTATGCTTAACCAATTAATTATTGGTGGACCTAAAATAATAAGTGTGTGAGGAATACACATTTTGACCATAGGCCTCCAAAGATCTAGATTTTTGAGTATAAAAATATTTATAAATGTTACATCTTGTAGGCTTTTATTGCTCATCTCAAATAATTCTTGAATGATTAATGTATAAATTATAACACCTCTTAGTGCATCATTAATTCCAACACACACATCTATGAGTTCAATCATAAATTTAGACTCAAATTGAAGTGTTTCTTTATATGTGCGAATTCCTTCTAAGAGTTGTGATTTACCAATTAGATAAGAACAAATTTGAGTGTCTTTCAATTGAACATATTGTTCTTCTAATCCAGTTACACCAAAATCATATCCTACAATTGTATTAATAAATTTCAATTATGATTCACCAATGTCAAGCACATTAATGGAATGTAGAGGAATCCTTGAAATTTCATTATTGTATGCAATTTGAACCACCTTATTAGATAATGTTTTATTATGAATTATGGTTTCCCTTGGTGGGTATGTTAAAGTGGATGGTTGGTGATATGAATGGGATAATGAAAATGGTCAAAAAAATTGTGGATATAAAGTGGGTGGGATTAAGTAGGATGGGATTGGTGGAGATGGTAATATACATGATGGGTAATGTGGTTGTTGTGAGAATTAATTTTTCCCTTCTTGGTAGTATGGGGATTGTTTCCATTCACCATACATACTAGATGGAGAAGCATTTTGTGAAGAATATGTTGTCTTTCTAATCCAATAGAATTATAAGACATGTTAAAATCATCAAGCATACCTAGATCTTCCCAATTTGATATGTGAAGTTATCCTTGAGTTACAAAGAAGACTTGTTCAATTCCACAATTGTTTTGTTGAGGCTTACTTACATCTTCTATCTCCTTCACCATGTCCTCTTTAACAACTTGGCATGTGCACTTAAATTTTTTCCTACAACAATTAGAACAACAAGTGGCCAAATCTTCATCTATTGGTTCCTTTTCAAAAGTCCATTATCCCTCTAAATATTCTTGAATAATTTTTTCTTGCTCAATTATGGGAATAACATTTGTAGATGTTTGTGACAATGATAATGGAAGATCAAGATCATCTAAGTTGCATTCATTAGGTAGAGGGGACATAAAAAAATACTTTTTGCTAATATGCTTTCCCCACCAATTTATTCTTTGATTTTTAAATTTGAAAGTGGGGGGTCTATGCATGGCCAAGCACATTTTTCTTCTTTCGTAGCCTTCAAATTCAACATTTTTCAAGTACTTTTTCTTGAAAATTGATGATTTTGGACAACTTTGTAAATGCATCATTTTTTTATGTGTGTATGCTCTCTTTTCACTTGTTCCTAGTTGTTTCTTCAAACTAGATTCAATATTGCTTCTTATCCACTAATTAGCCCACAACATGTGTTGATATGTGAATATTTTTTATTTTTGAAATTTACCTATTGCCACTACATAAAAAACAATTCTACAAAATCTAATCATGCATCTATATTATTTAAAACAATACAAATTAGGATTAATCACCTAGGCAAGGTCAAAATTTTGCGTGAGCTTTCTTCCTAATGCATTGGTCCTAACTCATCTCACCAAGCTAATAGGCCTTCAACACCTTTCCTCGACAATGACACCAAAATGATAAGACAAAATTGGGTATAATATAAAATGGATTTAATTTTTTAATAATAAAATTTCAGTTTGGTCTACGTGTCAATCCAGGGGTGTAAACTTACAAAAGGCGTAGTGGCTACATGCACAAGGGCTATAGGTAGTGAGGTGAGTGGGGATGAGATGCAACTATTCTAATGAAAACAAAATAAATCTTAAAATTGCTACAAAAATTCTAAACAATTTTGTTACAAGCGCTGTGTAGGCTGCTAAAACAATCTGCTACAAGAACTTTGCAAACTGCTACAGGAAATATGCAAGCCACCAAAACTGTGCAGATTTTTGAAACTGTATGTGACAAGAACTATGGGAAAAACTATACTTTAAAATATTATCAAAGAAATACACAATTAAATTTATGAGATTAATATAAATAATTATGATTCAATAAACTATAAATTGAATGAAAAATAAAACAACTTTAAATAAAAATAAATAACACATAAATTCACCACCATTTCATGAGAGTGGGCCCTCCTCTCCTTCCATGGGGTGACAAAAATAATTTGCTGCAAACTACTTAAGACTCAAACAAGTTGTTGTCTATTATTTTTTTTTGTAAAAAATACATCTCCTCTCACATCATTTCTTATGTATTATATAAGAAATGAAACTTTTGCTAATTTACATAATTCTTCCTTACGATCTCTCCACAAAATTAGATTTCAAATGAGAGAATCATGGAGAGAATTATGTAACTAAGATATTCTTAACATGGAAAGTTTGTTGGTAGCAAAATAACCAATATATCAAATTGGTTTTAACAAAATAATATGAACATTTATTTTTGTCTCATGGCCATAAAATAGGGATCATAAAAGTTGTTTTATGGCCAAAAAATATTACGTTTAGTTTATGGCCATTACAATATAAGAATTTTTATAACAAAATATTAAAATATATCTTATCAAATATAGTGAAAAGTGTTTATTGACTAGAAATAATTTGCTAGAAAATGTACTTGTAACATTAAAAAAGGGATTCTAGGTCCTAAATACAAAGAACCTAGGATGCAAGGGGCCTTTTTTCAAGTTACATTGAGATGTAGATTAACAAGGTGAAAACATTGACTTTCAGCCTCAATGGTGAGCCAATCAGACCTGGATCTACATCTAAAGGGGGAATGGGATAGATTGGAAATATTTTGGAATTATTGCCCTAATTAAACTATATGACCTAATATGTAAATTGTAAGTTCTTGATAATTGATAAATAGAAATAGTCAAGTTTCGATAGATTTGGAAGGTGCAAATTGATATGTACCTACTTAGAAAAATTGGTTTGGTTGTGACTACAAGGATTGGGTCACCATATGACCGTTGAGCCCTTGTAGGTTTTTCTGCTCAACTTTTGGGGTCCTTTGGTGTTGGATTTGAGATTCCATTTTTTACTTGTCCTACTATCGAAATGTCATAAATAAATTTTGTAGGTGAGTTTTCATGTCTTGACAAGGCTGATGACAACAAATGCAACAATGGAAAATTTTCCTTCAAGATCTCTTCAATCCTTTCCAAACCCGTAACTTGCACATTCACAAAGAAGGAAAATATTATGCCGTATAGGGGCTTGCCTTAGTCAAAACCTATGTAAGTGTTCCCACTTTGACAATGGAAAAATGTTAATGGAAAAATGATAATTGAAAGGAAGGAGTGATGAAATCACAATGTGCTGCAACTCACCGCCCTTCAATGGTTGCCTTGAAGGACTGAAGATATACACATCACCTCACATATTTGGATCTTGATTGCTTGAATGCTTGGATGTTTTGGAGACCTATGAAAAGGTGTTAACCTTCATAAAATAATGACAACATGATAACATAAACTCAAAAACACTTTGGCATGATTCTTGGATCTTGAATCACTGCAATAAATCTCTAAAATGTTGCTCTTGACTTGCTCTTGAATAATCTTGAGTTTTACCTCTTGCTAGATTTTTTTTACTTAGATTTCAAATGGTGAAATGACTAGGTATTTATAGGCATTTATTTAATTTCCCAAAAATTAGATCCTGAAAGCTAACATTTGAAATTTGAATTCTAAATGTTAAATTGCCACCAAAAATATATTTAAAAATGGGTCTTGGCTAAGGAGGGAGATCCATTCACCCAGGGGTACCTAGTAAACCATGGGCGAATGGGTCCCAACCCAAATTTCCAAGACATACTTGATATGTGGAAATTTAATGATTGAATTCATTTGTTTAATATTGGTTCCCCTTCATAAAACGGTAAAAAATAGGCTTTGGAATGCATAATTTGGAAAATTAGAAGCTTAATTAAGTCAAATAAATTAGGGGGCCAAAAAATAATGTGAAATTGTGAGTGTATACAATTTTCTATGGTACATTTATCCCTGACTTTAGTGGGAGTATGAAATTACACTCAGACTCACACTAAAGTAGAAAAATATGTCAAGAGGGGTCTTATTGTCCAAATGTTGAAGAGATAGGATGACTAAGGATCTAGGGGGAGAGCTCAAGCTCCCAAGATCCAAGATCCTATGGAAAACCAACATAATAAAAAAGGAACACAAACATATGTATGATATGTAGCAATACTAGGTACACAAACATACATTTCAAAAAACACGAAGCAAACACGATGAAAACACATGACATGATATAATATATGGAGGATGATAAAATGAAAAAAAACACAAAGAATACATAATGAAAACATGAAGACACATGAAAACACATAACCATAAACTAAACATAAGGTTAGTACTAAAAGATTCGAGTCGGTAAGGCAAATATACCTCAATCTTAAATCATCTCAAAGATTGAATGTCATCCATTGAATGAAGAAAATGCTCCATGAGGATTGAAGTCATACACATCACTCATGGAATACATGGCTTCATTGGAAAGAAAAATGTATTATGCTAGGTGGTTATGTTAAAAGGGGCCTTGAATCACATCATAGCAAAGTCTGATATTTGCTAGGTGAACCATAAATAAGGAAGGCATATAAGCTAGTGAATTTTGATATTCACTAGGTGATCCACCAAGACAAGGATGAGAAACACACACTAGGTCTACAAGGTGTGTACCCATAAAACGGTGGAAAAATGGGAAGGACACACCATGTCTACAGGTATGTCCCCATGTCAACCATATCAAGAGTTATACTCCTTGATAACTCTGATAAGGTGCCGTAAAATATAGCAAGTTCCACATGGCTAGCAAGCTATATTATGCTAGGTTCCATGAAATATAACAGGTTCCACAAGGCTAGCAAGTTGTATTATGTTAAACACTCATGAAACAAAAGGCCCCAAGCAAAGTGTATTATGTTGGGAAACCATGAATATGATAAGGGTTAAATGAAGCAAAGATAAAAAAGGTAAACAATCAAGATAATCAGATGAGTTTTACTTAATGCATGAAAGGTCACACCTTAGGGAATATCACACTTGACATCACCACCAAGAGAGGACTAGTCGAGGAATAAAATATCACATCTTAGGGAACACTATTCGTAGAATTACCACTAAGGAGAAAGTCATATGCCAAGAAAGGTCACACTCTTGTGGGACATGAAGCCTAATATAGAGACAAAGGAGACATGTCACATGGATTAAGAAGGCCACACTTTGGTTGAAAAGGTCACACTTCCTAGGAGATATATGCTATCATCACTAAGGGATTATTTCTTATGTAAACAAGCAGGGGACTACATGCCCCCCCTTAAAATATTAGAGTACTTGCTACTAATGTTTTAAGGAGAAATGAAGGGATCCCAATAAGGAATACACCTATTACAAGGCTACCTAACCCCTTGCCCCCAAAGTGTAGGGATACAGATGAGTCTAAATGGATGGTGATATGTTTCTCCTTGCAAAATAAAATATGATTGCATAAAGCCAAGTTTATACCTACATGCATGGTAGTGAGTGATGTGATACTACAATTACCACATGACAAGGAGCAACAACTAATACTATTGATTAAGTGAAAGGATTTTTGATGTTTTTGAATGAGAATAACCAAGGCCTCTTGTTGTTTCTTGCGTATTGGGTTCTATGGATACCTTGTTATCTTACACCACATCCTTTTCCATTATAGCCACATTGTTTCAAAAGTTGATACCTTCTTCCACAAAGTTCCATTTCTTTTGAAGAAGGTGGTTTTTCATGATCATCATATGTGGATGTATAAGTTGTGTTTTCTTCCTCTTTGCTAAAAGTTGTAGAATCAAATTATTTTGATGACCTAGTGATAGATTGTGTTGATACCATTGAAAAATATTTCTATTTTCTTGATTTTTGTTGTATAAGCTTATATTCCACATCAAATGTAGGTGTAAAATATAATGAACCCCAATCATCATTGAAATTTTTTTTCACAGATGAAAGACATTCTAGATAATGATCAATTAGTAAAGATTCAAATTTCGTAGTTGGTGTCAATGTATTAAGAGGATTTTTCATTCCCTTCTTAGTTTGTAAACAATTTTCAGATTTAAGATCAACATTTATTGTGTAGACCTTGTTTTTGTAAGTGTATTTCATTAAACAATGAAGTGTTGAAGGCACTCCATTCATCTCATGAATCCATGGTCTACCCAAGAGAAGATTATATGAAAGATCATGGTACATGACATGGATAGGGGTTTGTAACATCACCTTACTAACCTTCATAGGTAATGTTATCACACCAAGTTGTTGTTTTCCCACATTATCAAAACCATGAATAGACAAAATCTGGTTGAATTTTAGTCTTGTTCAGACCAATTCCATCCAAAAGATTCACACTCAAACATTTGGTGTTGAAACATTCTCAATAAGGGTACACCTAATCCCAACCTTGTCAATAACAACTAATACCATTAAAGCATCATTTTGTTTATGCATTTCCAAAGGCGATAATTCACTTTGATGAAAGATAATGTCTAAATTAGGTTGATTCATATTCTCAGTCAAAGTTGTTGCATCATTTGGTTGCACACTAGGAGGGACAAAAAATTTTACAAGGCATTTTGAAGCATGCTATGGTATACAAGTGATGTTTGAATGAGATCCCACAAAGATATCTTAGTAGGAGTGTTCTGAAGTTGTTCTAGAAGATCATACTCCTTTCCACTATTTTGAGGTAAATGAGGGGCACTAGGTAATAGAGGTTGTGGGAATGGTCTAAATGAAGGAATGACTTGCATTTGTCTTGGTTTCCTATTGTTTCTAGCATTATATGTGTGAGATATAGTATGATAACTTGGATGTTATGACACATGATTACTAGTAAGTTGGTTTGAAAAGATTAAGATGTGGCCATGAGGTTTATGAGGTCCTATAATGAGAAGTGGCTTAGGATATGACTTAGGAGGTCGAATAATTAGAGGACTTTTAGGAGGTCCAATAATCAAGGGAGATCTAATGTCCAATTGTGCATTCATAACTTCAATGGATTTGACTTTTTGTTGATGATTTAACGAGGGGGGATCTAAGGTGACCTTAGCATCATCATCTAAGCAAGCCATATTACTATCTCTTGAAAGAAATGTATCAATGATTTCATCATCTTTTCCAACAACATCTTCCGAAGTAGGAGAGGTAGGAGGAGAGAAACAAACAATATTCTCATAATGCTCAATGATTGGATCTTCTAACATCACGATACCTTCATCACAAGTAGGAGAGGTATCAAGAGAAGAACAATTATGATTATCACTATTTTCAATGATTGCATCCTCTTGTATCAAATCATCCTCACAAACGGGAGAGAGTCAAATATGAATACAAACTAGGAAAAGTGATATTAAGAAATGTGTCAATGATTTCATCTTCTTACGCCATAATATCTTCCCAAATGGGAGAAGTATTGGGAGAGGTGCAAAGATGTTTCTCATGACACTCAATGATTGGATATTCTAATACCAAGGCACCTTCTTCACAAGTAAGAAAGCTATTGGAAGAAGACCAACTATGATTGTCATGATTGTCCTTGATTGAATCCTCTTGCACCAAAACATTCTCATAAATGGGAGAGATATTAGGAGAGTGACTACCATGCTTATTAATGGTTTTATTTCATTTCCTCAGATTATGCTCATAAGTAGAGAGATTACAATCATACAAGCCATGTGATACTCTATGAAAAAGGAAACATGTTTCTACTTTCCTAGGGTTTTGAATTTGTGCAAAAATGAAAACTATTCTACCCAAATTATGCAATGCTTCAGAAAATGTAAACAATTGTCCTACATATTTGATGATTTTCAATATTGAAATGAAATAATTTTTCCCAAAATTTGTAACAAATCAAGCAAGATGACACTTTTTCTTGCACATGCCATAACATTTTTCCATAATTTCAAATTAGACAATTGCAAGTAGAAAAACACTAATAATGCAGAGACAAAATTATGTTCAAAAGTTTCTTGAGACACATGTACAAGGACAGGGTCACCCAATGGCAGCTAGGTCTTTGTGCAGGGTTCTAAAAAGTGAAAAACTGAAGTTATGTTTCTTTCTTTGTTGCAAACAGGTTGAACAAGTGCTATTTTTCCAGATTTTGTTCAATTTAGGACAATGCAATGCAAAGTGCAAGTGTGAAACAAATGTGTAAATGTTTTTAGAAGATTTGAATACAAGTTTTTGATCTATAATGTAATAATTGACTGATTTTGAGATGCCACAACCTGAAAATGATGATTTTGATGCAATTTTAAAATCATATAATGCATTTTTTTCCACTTTTTGAACTATATGAAAGATGCCTAAAAAGATGCAATTATGAAATCCAATTTTGGGTTTTGTAGACACAGACATATTGAGCAAACAAAGATAAAAATGCATGAAAAATCTTGTAGAAACACTTGTGAAAGGATAGGGTTGCCCAATGGTGACTAGGTCTTTGAATAGGGTTTTGAAAAATTCAAAAATTGAATGTCTAAGTTGTTTAAGTTTGCTATTTTTGCTTGCAAACAAACTTAATAATGACTGTTTTTCCAAAATTTTGCAATCTAAAACAATGTAATTCAAATGCAAGTATTCAACAATAAAGTAAAAATTTGAATGTAATTTCTAGATCTTAATCATTAAACAATTGATTAATTCTAAGATGAAATATTTTGAAAATTATTATTTGTTGTAAACTTCAAGTAAAAAAATGCAAAATTTTTTTCACCTTTTTAGGCTTAAATGAAAGATGCAATCTAAATAAAATTACAAATTTCAAAATTTAACAACCTAATGAATGTAAATTGGATCTAAAGATGACTGAAACAAACCCTAATGTAACCTATGATGCAATATGTGATGCAATTTTTTTGAATTTTTGATGCTTTTAAAATACAAAAATGAAACCCTAAATGAGAAGTGTAAAATAATACAATTCAAATCTCGACCTAGGGTTTGAAAGAATTCCAAATCAAAAAGTTATGATGTCAAATGTCAAGTTCACCAAAATGTAACATAAAAAAAGGGATCCTAGGTCCTAAATACAAAGAACCTATGATGCAAGGGGCCTTTTTCCAAGTTACATTGAGATGTAGATTAACAAGGTGAAAAGATTGACTTTCAGCCTCAATGGTGAGCCAATTAGACCTAGATCTACATATAAAGGGGGGATGGGATGGATTGGAAATATTTTGGAAGGATTTCCCTCATTAAACTATATGACCTAATATGTAAATTGCAAGTTCCTGATAATTGATAAAAAAAGTAGTCAAGTTCTGATAGATTTGGAAGGTTCAGACTGATATGTACCTACCCAAAAAATTGGTCTAGTTGTGACTACAAGGATTGGGTCGCTATATGACCGTTGAGTCCTTGTAAGGTTTTTTAGCTCAAATTTTGGGGTCCTTTAGTGCTAGATTTGAGCTTCTATTTTCTGCTTGTCCCACTGTCAAAATGCCGTAAATAAATTTTGTAGGTGATTTTCTATGTCTTGACAAGGTTGATGATGACAACAAATGCAATAATAGAAAATTTTCCTTCAAGATCTCTTTAATCCTTTCCAAACCCGCAACTTGCACATTCACAAAGAGGGAAAATGTTGTGCCATATAGGGGTTTACCTCACTCAAACCTTGTGTAAGTGTTCCCACTTCCATAATGGAAAAATATGAATGGATAGATGATAATTGAAAGTAAGGAATAATGAAATCACAATGTGTTGCAACTCACCACCCTTCAATGGCTACCCTGAAGGACTGAAGACATACACATCACCTCAAGGATTTGGATCTTGATTGCTTGAACACTTGGATGTTTTGGAGACCTACAAAAATATGTTAGCCTCACAAAATGATGACAACATGATAACATAAACTCACAAACACTTTGGCATGATGCTTAGATCTTGAATCACTGCAATAGATCTCTAAATTATTTCTCTTGACTTGCTCTTGAATGATCTTGAAGTCCCATTCTTGATAAATTCTTTTCACTTAGATTTCAAATGGTGAAATGACTAGGTTTTATAGGAATTTATTTAAATTCTTGAAAATTAGACCTTGGAAGTTGACATTTGAAATTTGAATTCTAAATGTTGAATTTCCACCAAAAACATATTTAAAAATGGGTCCTGGCTAAGGAGGAGACCTAGTCACCCATGGGCGAATGGGTCCTAGCCCAAATTTCTAGGACACACTTGATTCAGGGTAATTTAATGATTGAATGCATTTGTTTAATACTAGTTCCCCTTCAGAAAATGATAAAAAATAGGCCTTGGAATGCATAATTTAACAAATTAGAAGCTTAATTAAGCCCAATAAATTAGGGGGCTAAAATATAATATGAAATTGTAAGTGTATACAATTTTCTACGGTACAACACACATGGACGATAGGAGGTTTGTGTTTTCCTCTAATAACATGTTGCAATATTTATTTTCTCAACATAATGGTAGCAAATATTAGTAAATACAATTTAATATTTATTATTCACATATTTTATCTAAAAAATAAATTAAATATTACTTATATATATTTAATCATATGTAGCATAAAGGTGGAAAAATGATATAATGTGGTGTGGAAATGGAATATAAAAAGTGGCATGAAGGCATATGAAAAATACTAAAATATGGGATGAAATGGGACATTAATGACTCATAAATTTTCTTCTCTATGAAATGTTGATATGCCACCATGGTATTGGTATCGAAAAAGCTTTCTCGAAGAGGAAATCTAAGGGTTATTCTTATAAATCATCATCCAACCTAGATATCAATTTGTCATCTACTATTTTTATTTCTCTAGTCTAAGGATTCTAATGCTTCATACATTCTAAGACTAGATCAATACATTATACTACCATAGGAAAACTAGTTTCTTAGAGATTTTTTCTATCAATAAAATTTTGAGCCATAGGAGATATTTTTACTTCCTCTATTTTCTTCCAAAAAATCTTGAGATTAAAATGCCCTAATTTTGTGTCTCCTATTTCCAACAATGTAGTTTCCAAAATTAGCAATAATTCGTACCCTAAATATTTATGCTTCACATTTTCTAGGATGATTTTACAAAGAAAGAAAATTATATTATTCAAAATATCAAATGGATCTAAAGGAAGTTTGAATTTTGGAAGAAATTGAGAAGGAGAATAAATTTTAATAGAAAAAAATTTTCTCTCCTTTGAAAATGAAACTAGAGCTTGCTAATAAACAAAATTCTCCTTTCCTTTTTGAACAAGTTTGTGAGATTTTAATACATGGGATAGTTTAAATACCTTCCCTTCAAGAAAACTTCTACCTTGCAACCCTTTTGAAAGCTTCTGGTTGCACTAGGTGATTAGCGTGAGACCTCCTTATAGTATGTTTGATTTTGAGATTTTTTTAATCGATAAAACACATTTTTTCCTTACAACACCTTTATTATTATTTTTCCATCCTTTAATTCTTTATATCTAACAATATTAATGGATTATTTCAAAAAAAATCTTTATCAATATTTGTGACAAACACTTAAGCCATAACCTCTCCTTTCTTTTATTTTGGCTTGAGTATATCTTTGATAAAAGCCTCCTTTATTGTGTGTCAGATATTAGGTAAATTTTAGAAACCTTGTTGGCTCTCACCTATAGTTCGACAACCATGTCCATTCATTGACAAACAAGATTTTTCCTTGCAAAATTTTAATGGTTTGAAAGAATATTTTTTTCTCTCATAATGGTTCTAAAACCACTAGAAAATACTGATAATGTGGGAAATAAGTCTTCCCTTTGGTTTTCTTACAAGTTATGAAAAATAGATTAGGCTTTGATGAGGTTTTTAAGACCTTATCAAGAGCCGATGGAGTTCTTAAAATCTTGTTGGGAGCTAATGGTGTTCTAAAAACCTTGTTAAGAGCCAAAAAAGGTTTTGAAACCATCTTAGGTCTCTAAATGTCCATTGAAAAATTTCTTCTTTCATATTCAAAAAGGATTAGATAAACTCTGTTAATTGTTGACACTAGTTCTAGAATCTAAAAAAAAATTTAGGACACAAACATTAAAAAAATTTCTTTTAAAAATAAAGAGGCTCAAAAGAAGATGTTGGGTTCCAACAAGGGTTTTAGAACCACTTGCATTTTCTGAAAACTTAACAAATTCACACTTTAGAAAAATACAAGACCAAAGGGTCTCAAGGAAAATTAGTTACAAAGGATTAAGAAAAAGGTATAAATCCAAACTTAGGGCAACACATATATGGATCCTCCATCACCTTCTTCCTTGTTAGCTTCTCTTCCTTCTTCATCTCAAGAGGATACTTTTGCACTCGAGGATACTTCAAACAATTATCTTGATCCACCACCTAGACCACCATTATACACTTCCTAGCATTGATATTTCTCTTAAGTGGGCCCATAATACTATTCAGGAGGCTAGATCTTTAGTTGGTGATCCTATGACTTCTCGATGCACTCACACACATACACACATATTTTGGTGATCCTATGACTTCTCGATGCACTAGTATTTTGAGTCATGTTATATCTCTAGATATACAAATTTTCTTAGTGGCTTATCATAGTCTAGAGTGAGATTATGCTATGGCAGAGAAACATTCTTCCTTGATGAAAAATAATACATGGGATTTGGTTCCTCTCCCTTAAGGAATAAAGAAAATTTCATACAAGTGGGTGTACTGTAGAAATTATGCAGTTGATAGTTCCATTAAAATACATGTATGTCTTGTAGCTAAGGGATTTTCACAAGTTGAGGGTATTGACTACTTTGAGACATTTCCCCTTCTAGCCAAGATGGATTGAATTCACCTTGTTCTTTTTATCATTGGGATGACTAGTGTACCAAATGTATGTGTGAAGTAATTTTTTCATGGTGATGTTCATGAAGAGATCTCCATGGAGTATCCTCCAAGATTTGTGTAGTAATGTTAACTTGTATGCAAGCCATGGAATTCCTTATATAATCTCAAACACAACCCTAGGGTTCTGATCCAGGTGGATCTCGAGAACCCTAAAAATTCAACTGTTCCAATTTCCCTTGAAATCAACACCATGTCGAAGTGCTTGAAAAACTGGACTTAACGCAACTTGAACGGGTGCAAAAGGAGCTTGTACGCCTAAGCTATGGCTAGTCAAAGTTTGGCCAAACTAGGTATAGGGGGGTTAGTCAGAAGACAAAAAAATTGACCGACTCAGAATTGGAGAAATCAACATAAAAACGAAGAGCTCATTGACATGAACCCAACACTGCTTGTTTCATCGAAATCCGAGTCCGTATGTCCGAGCTATCACAAGTCAAAGTTTGCAATTGACTAAGTGGACCAGGTGGTATAGATGATGATGTCAACATGACATCTGCATGCTGACATAGTAGGGTTAGATGATGTGGACCAATTAGGGCTTGACACATGGTGTCTGTATCATGAGTCAAAAAGTCTAGTTAGTAGTCTTTATAGTGACGTGGCAGTCCGTTCAATCTAGTCAACATCTGAGTGTCTCTATCCAACAAATGGGGAGATGCCACATGGAACTCCTCTGAGGTCTTTAGCAGTTGGGGTTTTCAACAGTCGCTCTGGAATATATACATTTACTAAAAATGGTGAGTAGGGGGTCAAACCCTCGACCTGCACCTAATAACCACCCGCCATCATCATCGCGCCACACATGTTGGCTTTACCATTTATGGTTATGGGTTCATTTTGTTATGAAACCTTTTCTAAATGGATTTTTAAAGGCAGTGGAAAGGTTTGAACCTTGACCACTCGGCCTCCCAAAACATAGGGTGGCCGCCACGCCATGATGGAATTTATAAACTTATATGGGCCTGATGCTATTTAAAGCATCTTTTAAGCCGAATGCTTAACAAACTAAGCCCTATATGGCTAGAGAATAATAATAAAAAATCCTAAACAACCATATAGCCTAAGAATGTAAAAGATTAAGGACTTTAAAAAAAAAGGATATGGTTTCTTAAGAGGGGAGGTTATTGTTTTTTTTGCAAATAAGGGGGGATTAGTTTAATCCCATCTTAAAAGGGGAAAATGGCCAAATTTTTGGTTTTAACCATAATAGGCCAACTTCAAGTATAAAAAGAGAAGGAAAGGGGGGAATTAAGCATCCAATTCATCCATTGATCCAATTCATTCATATCAAGCATCCAATTCAAAGTCCAAGTGACAGGATTTTGCAAAGCATCTTGAGAGGAGAATTGTGATTTTGAGACTTTGTGCAGATATGTCAGAAGACTGTGGAATTTGCACTTGAAGGAGTATTGTACGAAGTGTAGGTTGAAGACTTCTCTCTTGCAAGGTTGAAGATCCAGTTTCAAGTATAACCTGAATGTTTTGATACTTGACTTTATTCTGGAATGGTGAATTCAGTATTGTCTGAATCCAGCTTTTGTATGATTTTGTAAATGAGGCAAGACACCTCTATATCTAGTTCGCATTCAGTTAATGCTTTAAGAACTGGGACTACATTTGTTGTTATTGTTGGAAACACTTGTTTAATGTGGATTGAGGAAGTGCTTGTAGGGCTTAAAACTTCCTGGCAGTGACAACTTTGTATATGCAATTAGAAGACCAGATGTTGTAATCAATTTGCAGTTGCCAACATTAATAGTAATTGATCACACTTATTGAGCGGATCTGGAGACGTAGCCCTGAGAGGTGAACTCTGTAATCAAATGTGTCTCTAATCTTGTGGTTTGTTCTTGATGATGGATTTTATTTAAATTCCACAAATAATTAATCAACGAGCTCAGTAAATTGATGGATTGAGTTTGCATAGTGGATTCAAACCATTAATCAAAGATCTTGGCACAAATTTGGAATTGAGTAAGTTAAGCAACTGATTTAAAATATGATAAATGAAGAACTTAGTTGAGTAAGCACACTCTAGAGTTTTCCAAATCAAGTGGTATCAGAGCGGTATTTGAGCTCAAGTTTGGTTAAGTGACCAGTTTGACAAGTTGTCAGTTAGCTCAATTTGCTCAGTTTGCTTGGTTAAGTAGATTACCCGTTTATGCAAGTTTTCCATTTTGATCAGTTTGACAGTTTGTTGGTTTGCAAGTTTGCAAATTTAACAAGTGAACATATAAGATATTTCAAAAATATGGAATCTAAGCAAGGGGAAGCTTCTAAGGTGATAATGTTTGCATCCATGATGGATGACTTCTTTGCCATGAAAAGAATGATTGAAGCACTCCACTAGGATAAGTTTGAGAGGCTTCAAGAACTTGAGGAAAGGAACCAACATCTCTAGTTGGAAAATGCTAAGTTGAGAAGTCACCTTGAAGACTTGGAAGATGAAAAGAGGAAATTACACCTAATGTTGCAGAGTGTTGTGGAAGAGCATATGGGATAAAGTTCTGCTATAAAGAGTCCTTCCAGGAGTGAAAATCCTGACATTTTTACTTTTTGTCCGCACTCAGAGGATTCCTCGTATGTACCCCTCACACAGCCTAATAGTTTGGAGGCTTCATCTATAGCAGTTCAAAAGAATCCATTGAAAAACATTTAGGAAGTTGACCAAGCGACAGAGAAGGTAATAAATGAAGTAAGTTCAATTCCTTCCTTTAACCATGATCATGCTTTTGCAGCATTTGAAAAACATACCAAGGGTATCGATATGAAGCTACTGACGAAGATGGGCTATAGTGGGAAGGGCCTTGGAATTCATGGCCAAGGAATAGATAATCCCATAGAAGTAGTAGAACAACCTCATCATACAAGATTGGGTTACGATAAAGAAGAAATTGGAGAATGTTCCAAAACCATGTTTGTGAGAAGTTCTTCAAGTGACGAGTCAATGTAGAAAGAACTGCCACAAGCTGAAGGTGGACTACATTATGATAATAACTATTGGATGTTGTGGATGTGTTGCTGATATGTGGTTGTCATTGATGTTACACTATTAGCATTTGGTGTATTAAAGGCTGTATATATCGAGGATATTGAGAAAATTGTAAAAGACAGTGTTCTAGGTTCCCAGTGGAACTGTGTAGGTATGAAGGTGTCTTGTTCTGTACGTTGAAGATAAGCTACTATAGACTAAAGGGTTTATTCTTGAGAGTATCTAGATCATCCACCAGAAGTTTTAGAGGTCTGCATATAGATTTGATCATGTTGTGGTCTAACAATATTTGTGTGGTCTCTGTTAGCGTTCCTGAGTGAAGATTGTGTAATTTTGGTAATTCTAGTTGTTGCAGATGTTTATCTGTTATTTCTTGGTGTTCTTGGATGTATCTAGCTCATGCTCTATCTTTTCGGTACATCCACATTGATTGGTGTGCTCGTGGTTGAAATTTTTTCTTGCGTACATTCGGGTTTTCATGTTCTTGGCCAACATGATGGTGGTAATGTGCTGTGGATCCTTGAAAAGTAAAATTTGAATATTTGGCACACTCGTGAATTTTGTTTTGGGTCGCATCATTGTTTTGGCCAATGGTGTTTTGATCCACATTGAAAATTTAATTATAAATTTGGGACGACATTGCAAATATGCTTTATTTTTTTGGCCGACTAAGTTGATGAAATATCATGTAGCGAATATATAAGAGCGACTACTTCATTAGTGAAAAGTGTGCTTCGTGTGCTGGGTGTGCTCCTATGTGTGTATGTGCGAATACTATTTAATTATAGAGCGAAGAAGACCGAGCGAAGTGAAAAGTAGTTTGAGTGAAAAGTGAAGGAGTTTTATGTGCTTAATTGGAACTGTAATCAGGCTTGTGTAGAAGCTATTTTCTCAGTTCGTACCCTATGGATTTTAATCCTATTTTGTATTGTTGGGTAGTGAGCCCCTTCTATAATTGAGCAGTGAGCTCTAGGCGGTGTGCCTGAATGCATGCACATTCCCCTTTATTGTTTTCATTATACTTTTAACAAGGTATAATATTGTGGACTAACATCCACCGTGGTTTTTCCCCTAACAGGGTTTCCATGTAAAAAAAATATTGGTGTTCTATGTCTCTCTGATGTGTTAATTGTTTATGGTTAATTGGTTATTCATCAGATTTGAGATTAAGTTAAGTAAAGTTTGAAAAGTTTATTATTTTGTGACAACTGATTCACCCCCCTCTTAGTTGTTTTTCCTTTTTTTGCCAACAATTGGTATCAGAGCAGGTTCCTTTGAAGAAGTCTAAAAGCGTGAGGTGATCCAAGATGGAAACATTCAAGAAGGACAGTCCGAGATTTGATGGAACTAACTACTCACTATGGAAAGTCAGGATGCAATGTCACCTAAGGTGTATTGGTGAAGACTTCTGGAAGATTACAAAAGATCCATATGTTATTCCTTAGAATGGTCCCTCCACTGCTGATGAAATCAAAGATGCTAAAAACAATATCAGGGCTATTGAAGCTTTGGTGAGTGCTCTTACAGATTCGAAGATGGAAAATGTGGTAGGACTGCAGAAAAATCATGAGATTTGGATGAAGCTGGAAACTTTGTATGAAGGAGATGCATAGGTGAAGATGGCTAAGCTACAGAGTTTGAAAGGAAAGTATGAGAATTTGAAGATGGGTGAAGAGGAAAAT
Organism: Sequoia sempervirens; assembly: GCA_007258455.2. NCBI lineage: Eukaryota > Viridiplantae > Streptophyta > Pinopsida > Cupressales > Cupressaceae > Sequoia > Sequoia sempervirens. The sequence continues at coordinate 608,606,811 of VDFB02000015.1, read as the reverse complement.
ATCACTTCTTTTATGCAAAGAGTAAATGAAATAGTGATGGGTATTACATGTGCTGGTGGTTCTCTAGATGAGGATGAAATTGTGGCTAAGATACTCAGATCCTTTCCTCCCTCCTACAAAGTGAAGGTTCGCGCTATTGAAGAGCTCAAATCAGTAACAAAGATGTCAAGAAACATGCTTGTTGGTAAGCTTGCTGCTTTTGAATTAAGTGAATTTGGTGAATCTATTCCGAAGACTGAATCAACATTCAAGGCTACTGTATTTGAAAGTAACAAGCAAAGATATGGTCCGGGAGAATGTTCCAGAAAGATATCCAAGTATGATGAAGAAATGAAACAACTTGAAGATAAAGAAAGAGAAGTAGAAGAATTGGAAGCATTGATTGCAAAGAAAGAAGGCAGAGGAAAAGGTAAGTACGAAGGAGTGTTGCCTATTAAATGTTTTTCTTGCAATAAAATAGGTCATTTTACATCAAGATGTCCTGAAAGAGTTCCTAGATCTAAGCCTAACAAGTCTAGATTCCAAAAGAAATGTTACTTTGCTAAAGAAGGAGTGAATGATGATGAGTCTGATAAAGATAATGGAAATGAAGATGAATGGTTTTTCATTGCTACCATTGAAAATAGTCCTGTGGCTACAAAATCTGCTAAAGATGAGAAAGCTCTTGTAGCTCGAGTTAAAGAAAAGGATGAGTGGGTTATTAAGAATGGATGCTCACATCATATGATTGGTGATAAAAACAAATTTGTAAGCCTAGAGAAGTATGATGATGATGTTGTAAGATTTGGAGACAACAATGCTGGTGTGATTCGTGGCAGAGGTTCTATTTGTCTTGGTGGTAAGGATAACACTTGTGATATTCTTTATGTTGAAGGCTTGAAGCAAAATCTTTTGAGTGTTGGAAAAATGGTGGAAAAAGGCTATGATCTGCAATTCAAAGATAAAAGATGCAAGATACGTGGAAGTTCTGGAAATATGATTGCTATTGGTAGAAAGAAAAAAGGTAATATTTTTCACCTGAATACTGCTAGTGGGAGTTGTTTAATTGCTCAAGTAGATGAAAGCTGGTTGTGGCATAGGAGGCTATTTCATGTAAATTTTGATAACATTGTCAAGGTAAGTTCCACTCAAGTAGTAAGAGATCTACCTAAGTTAGTGAAGCCTGCTAACACAATTTGTAAGGAGTGTCAGATGGGTAAACAAACTAGAGTCTCCTTCTAGAGCAAATAGTTTCATTCAAATGATTTTTTGGAGCTGCTACATATTGACCTCTGTGGTACCTCTAGAGTCAAAAGTATTCAAATAAAGGTACTTTATGTTGATTATTGATGATTACTCTAGAATGATATGGGTTTCCTTCTTAAGAGAAAAATGTGAAGCAGTAGAAAATTTCAAAAATTTCAAGGCTATGGCAGAGAATGAGAAAGGTCTGAAAATCAAGTGTTTGAGATCTGATAGAGGTGGTGAGTTCACCTCCAGGGAGTTCAAATATTTTTGTGAAGAACATGGAATCAAAAGACAGTTATCTACTCCCCAAACCCCTCAACAAAATGGAGTTGCAGAAAGAAAGAATAGAACAATTTTGGATGTTGATAGAACAATGATGATAGAAGGAAATGTGCCCCAGATCTATTGAAGTGAAGTTGTAAGCATTGTTGTGTACACTTTAAACTGGGTAAATGTTAATGGTAATTCTGGTAAGACTCCGTTTGAGCTATGGTTTGGTTATAAGCCTACTGTTAAATATTTCAAGATCTTTGGAAGAAAATGTTATATCAAGAGAGATGATGATATAGGAAAGTTTGATGCAAGAAGTGATGAAGGAATCTTTTTAGGTTACTCTACTAAAATAAAGTCCTACCGATGCTATAATAGAAGACTGAGAAAGATGGTTGAGAGTGCAAATGCCAGAGTTGATGAGGATTCTACCAAATCATCCAAATATTGTGGATATGATTTAGATGAAGACAATAAAAACAAAGGGAAGAATGTTTAGACACAAAATCAACTTTAGATTATTCCATATGTTCCGATAAAACAACCTCAATTCGTTCTGGTAAATCAAATAAGTCAGGAAGCACAGACAAGTGCAAGTGCAAAGGAAGATTAAAATAACTAGAAGTTCATGAAGGTCCCAAAACTCCAAGGTATGTAAAGTTGAATAATTCTGAAAGCGAAATTATAGGAGATAAGAATAAAGGAGTGCAAACTAGAAGAAAGATTGCAGAAGAGTACTGCCTGATTTCCAAGATTGAACCTAAAAATGTCACTGAAGCCTGCCAAGATGAACACTAGATGGAAGCTATGAAGGAAGAATTGACACAAATTGAAAAGAATGACACATGGATATTGGTTCCTAGACCTAAAGAGAAAAATACTAAATGGGTGTTTCAGAACAAGTTGAATGAACAAGGTGAAGTGGTCCAGAATAAAGCAAGAATGGTATGTAAAGGGTATTCTTGGATGGAAGGTATTGATTTTGAAGAAACTTTTTCCCCTATTTCTAGAATTGAAGCAGTTAGATTATTTCTTGCTTATTCTACATACAAGAACTATAAAGTCTATCAGATGGATGTGAAGTCAATTTCTAAATGGAGAACTAGAAGAAGTATACATTGAACAACCGGATGGATTCCAGCTAATTGACAAGGAAGATATGGTTTTCCACTTGAAGAAAGCTCTATATGGACTTAAGCAAGCCCCCAGAGCTTGGTATGCTAGATTGGACAAATACTTACTGAAGCTTGGATTCACTAAAGGTACTGTTGATAACAACTTATATTTCAAATTGGATCATGATAAAGAGTTAATTATAGAATTTTTTGTTGATGACATCATTTTTGGAGGTGATGACAATCTATGTATGAAGTTTGCTGATGAGATGAAGGGTGAATTTGGGATGAGTATGATTGGAGATATGAAGTTCTTTCTAGGATTGCAAGTTACCTAGTTAGACAAGGGAATTTTCATATCTTAGTCCAAATATGTGAGAGAGCTACTGGAGAAATTTGGGATGGAAGAATCAAAGCCTGTTGGTACTCCCACGGTGACTGGATGCAAGCTAACACAGAATGATGATTCTCCTAAGGTGAATCAAACTAGATACATGTCAATGATCGGTGGATTGCTCTATTTAACCTAGACTAGACTAGATATTATGAATGTTGTATGTATGGTTGCTAGATTTTAGGTTGATCCAAAAGAATCACATGTGACTGCTATTAAGAGAATCTTCAAATATCTGAAAGGAATAGTTGACTTTTCACTTTGGTATCCAAAGGATGATGATCTCACTTTGAGTGCATATACTGATGCTGATTGGGTTGGAGATGTAGATGATAGGAAAAGTACTAGTGGTGGTGCTTTCTTCCTAGGGGAGAAGCTGGTGTCTCGGTTAAGTAAAAAGTAGAATTCCATTTCTCTATCTATTGTTGAAGCATAATATATTATTGCTGGAAATACTTGTACTCAAGTGATATGGATGAAATAAAATATTGAAAGATATCAGGGTGGTATATGAAGAGCCTATTGCCATATACTGTGACAATTCAAGTGCAATAAGTATTTCAAAGAATCCAGTGCTACACTCTAAGACTAAACACATATCAATCTTCACTTCTTGAGGGAGAAAGTGAATGAGAAAGAAGTCCAATTGGAGTATGTGCCTACCAAAGAATAGATTACATACATCTTTACTAAACCATTGCTGAAGGATACTTTTAAGTATCTCAGAGGAATGCTAGGGGTAATTACCCCTCCTGATAAGAACTAAGAGATGCATTTACTTGCATCAATCCGTGAGTTACATTGCTATCTTCTATTCCGGATTGATGTTTCCATGGTTGCTACTCAGGCATACTAGTTAGATGTGCAGATATGTGGTTCAAAGCATGTATATGGGAAGGTCATGGTTACCTTTTCCATTGATGTCAAAGGGGGAGAAGTGCAATGTGAAAAATCCTTTTAAGGGGAGAAGAGAAATTGAGGAGAAGAGTTAGAACCAAAGGGAAAGCAAGTGTGTTGGGTTGTGGATGTGTTGCTGATATGTGGTTGTCCGTGATGTCAACACTATTAGCATTTTTTGTATTAAAGGTTGTATATGTCAAGGATATTGAGAAAATTGTAAAAGAAAGTGTTCCAGGTTCCCAGTGGAACTGTGTAGGTATGAAGGAATCTTGTTCTATACGTTGAAGATAAGCTGCTATGGACTAAAGGGTTTATTCTTGAGAGTATCTAGATCATCCACCAGAAGTTTCAGAGGTCCGCATATAGATTTGATCATGTTGTGGTCTGACAATATTTGTGTGGTCTCTGTCAGCATTCCTGAGTGAAGATTGTGTAATTTTGGTAATTCTAGTTGCTGCAGATGTTTCTCTATTATTTCTTGGTGTTCTTGGATGTCTCTATATCATGCTCTTTGTGGTATGTCCACAGTGATTGGTGTGCTCATGGTCAAAAAAAATTCTTGCATACATTCGGGTTTTCATGTTCTTGGCTGACATGATGGTGGTAATGTGTTGTGGATCCTTGAAAAGTAAAATTTGAATATTTGGGACACTCGTGAATATTATTTTGGGTCGCATCATTGTTTTGGTTGATGGTGTTTTGATCCGCATTGAAAATTTAATTGTAAATTTGGGCTGACATTGCAAATATGCTTTATTTTTCTAGCTGACTGAGTTGTTGATGAAATCTCATGTAGTGGATATATAAGAGCGACTGCTTCATCAGTGCAAAGTTTGCTTCATGTGCTGGGTGTGCTCCTATGTGTGTATGTGAGAATATAATTCAATTGCAGAGTAGAGTGTGAAGAAGACCGAGTGAAGTGTGAAGTAGTTTGAGTGAAAAGTGAAGGAATTTTCTGTGCTTAATTGGAACTGTAATTAGGCTTGTGCAAAAGCTATTTTCTCAGTTCGTACCCTCCGGATTTTAATCCTATTCTATATTGTTGGTTAGTGAGCCCCTTCTGTAATTGAGCAGTGAGCTCTAGGAAGTGTGCCTGAATGCATGTGCATTCCCCTTTATTTTTTTCATTATACTTTTAATAGGGTATAATATTATGGACTAACATCCACCATAGTTTTTCCCCTAATAGGGTTTCCACGTAAAAAAATCTTGGTGTTCTCTATCTCTCTGATGTGTTAATTGTTTATGGTTAATTGCTTATTCATTAGATCTAAGATTAAGTTAAGTAAAGTTTGAAAAGTTTATTATTTTGTGACAACTGATTCACCCCCCCTCTCAGTTGTCTGTCCTTGTTTTTCCAACAATAACAGTGACTACAAATCATCTCCCAAAAAAGATGAACATGATGGAGGAAAGCCTAAGGAATATTACCTTCAACAGTTGGGCACAAAACCTGACAAAGGAAAAGCGGGTTCTCCTAAGCAGTTCAGTGCTCAAGCTAGTCAAGGGAAATCCAAAGGTGATGAATACTTTAAATCTATTGTTGATTTTGAAAGTAGTAATTATTTTGTGCAAGCCTTATGGAATATACGACCATGCACATTTTTTCATGCACCTAACCTCTATGTAGCAAGGTGTAGCAAGAAGTAGAGAATTTGTCGGAAGTTATTCATGCAAGCTAAGGAGACAATGAGGCACGCACACACCTTCAACGTTCCTCTTTGAAGAAGAAAACTACAATGCAGGAAAAAGCCCTAAATTATTGTACTAACTACAAAATCAGTGGGCATTAGGTTGAGAAATGTTGGAAGCTACACCCAAAGCTTCGACACTCACCGAGGTCTATGAAAGAGCCTAGTCAACAGGAGATCGTAGAAGTAAAGGCAACACCTATGGTTACCATCCCTGAGGTAGTCCATGAAGAACCTCAACAGAAATAGGATCAACTAGAAGTGGGAAGTTCCTTTGTTCAACTCCATAAGAGATGGGAAAACATATTGACTAAATAGTTGTATCAACTTTATTTTATGTTACATTTTTTATCGTGGTGATTAGTTAGTTGATATAAAACCAGTGTGGTTTTGAGTGAAATACTCTAAATGAAATTGTTTTGAAAGTATTTGTATGAAGTTTTATTCCTTTAAGGTTGAGATTTTGTAAGGATTTTGAAGCCATATCTCTTGTAATTTGAAGAAGAATACTTGAAGACTTCTTTATGCAAGTTAAAGACTTGTTGCATGCAAATTTCCTGAGCACTCAAGGATTTAAGATGACTCAAGTGGTTGACACAATTCTTGAGGTGAGAATATGTCACTAAGCTTCTATTGAAAAAGGAGAAAATTTTGTAAAAGATGGATGGACTATCTATCCAATGGATCACTTCACTCAAAGTTGTAGAGGACGATCAAGAGTGACCTGTACAACTTCAAGACTCATGCAGATGATGATTGAAAGGGCCTACAAGGAGTGGTGATTTTCAATAGCCTTGTTGCTATGGTAGGTATGAACAAAGCTGAATGGTGAAGCCTTGAATCAGTCATTTTGAAGTACAAAGGGTGAAGGAATGTATCAAGCTGATGTACAATTTTCCATTGCTCGAGCAGTTTGTGATCAAGGAGAAGCATCGGTGTTATGCCAAAATCTTCCTTGGTATTGTTGAGGCCTTGTTGGTTTACATAATGCAGAAAGAGGGATATGTGTCAAAGGACCAGTACACTTTTGGAGACCAAAAGTTCTTCAGTGGGGAGGCTTGATCCAGGTGGATCTCAAGAACCCTAAAAATTCAACTATTCCAATTCCCTTGAAATCAACACCATGTCGAAGTTCTCAAAAAACTAGACTTAACGCAACTTGAACGGACGAAAAAAGAGCTCGTATGCCTAAGCTATGGCTAGTAAAAGTTTGGTCAAACCAGGTATAGGGGATCAGTCAAAAAGGAAAAAAATTGACCAACTTAGAATTGAACAGAATTGACATCAAAACGAGGAGCTCGTTAATACAAACTCAACACTGCTCGTTTCTTCGAAATCCAAGTTTGTATGTCTGATATATCGCAAGTCAATTTTGCAGTTAACTAAGTGGACTAGGTGGTACGACTGATGACATCAACACAGTTAACTAAGTGGACTAGGTGGTACGACTGATGACATCAACATGTTAACACAGTAGGGTCAGATGGCATGGACCAATCAAGGCTTGACACGTGGCATCCGTACCGTGAGTTGGTAGGTCCAGTTAGTAGTCCATACAGTGACGTGGTAGATGACGTGGCAGTTCGTACAATCCAGTCAACATCTAAGTGTCTCTATCCAACAAATGGGGAGATGCCATGTGGCATTCCTCCGGGGTCTTTGGCGGTTGCTCCAATGTATGCATTTATCAAAAATGGTGGGTAGGGGGTTGAACCCCCGACCTCCACCTAATAACCACCCAACATTACTGTCGCACCACACATGCTAGCTTTACCATATATGGTTATGGGTTTGTTTTTTTTATGAAACCTTTCTAAACGGATTTTTAAAGGAAATGACGAGGTTTGAACCCCAACCGCTCAGCCTCCCAAAACATAGGGTGGCCACCATGCCATGTATGGTGTTTATAAACTTATATGGGCCCGATGTTATTTAAAGCATCTTTTAAGTTGAATGCTTAACAAACTAAGCCTTATATGGCTAGAGAATACAACAAGAAATCCTAAACAACCATATAGCCTGAGAGTGTAAAATATTAAGGGCTTTAAAACAAAAGGATATGGTTTTTTAAGAGGGGAGGTTATTGTATGTTTTTGTAAATAAGGGGGGATTAGTTTAATCCCACCTTAAAAGGGGAAAATGGCCAAATTTTTGGTTTTAACCATAATAGGCCATCTTCAAGTATAAAAAGAGAAGGAGTGGGAGGCATTAAGCATCCAATTCCTCCATTGATCCAATTCATTCATATCAAGCATCTAGTTAAAATTCCAAGTGATAGGATTTTGCAGAGCATCCTGAGAGGAGAATTGTGATTTCGAGATTCTGTGTAGATACATCAGAAGACTGTGGAATTTGCACTTGAAGGAGTATTGTACGAAGTCTAGGTTGAAGACTTCTCTCTTGCAAGGTTGAAGATCCAACGTCAGGTATAACCAAAATGTTTTGATATCTGACTTTATTTTGGAATGGTGAATTCAGTATTGTCTGAATCCAGCTTTTGTATGATTTTGTAAATGTGGCAAGACACCTCTATATCTAGTTCACATTCAGTTAATGCTTTAAGAATTAGGACTACATTTGTTGTTATTGTTGGAAGCACTTGTTCAGTGTGGATTCAAGAAGTGCTTGTAGGGCTTGAAACTTCCTTGTAGTGACAACTTTGTATATACAGTTAGAAGACCAAATGTTGTAAGAAATTTGTAGGTGGCAACATTAATGGTAATTGATCACGCTTATTGAGTGGATCCAAAGATGTAGCCCTGAGAGGTGAACTCCGTAATCAAACATGTCTCTGATCTTTTGGTTTGTTCTTGATGATGGCTTTTGTTTAAATTCAGCCACAAATAAATTAATCAATGAGCTCAGTAAATTGATGGATTGAGTTTGCATATTGGATTCAAACCATTAGTTAAAGATCTTGACATCGATTTGGAATTAAGTTAAGCAACTGATTTCAAATCTGATAAATGAAGAACTTAGTTGAGTAAGCACACTCTAGAGTTGTCTGGATCAGGTTTAGTATGAGGATATTTATAATTTCTTTCTTGCATCTATTTTAACATGTTGTCTCTCTAATAATACAATGTATATTTAAAGGCATAGAGATGACCTCTTGATGCTCATATTGTATGTAGATGATTTGATACTCACTGCTAGCTCCTCATCTATGATTTAGGATATTCAATACTCTTTGATGGAGAAATTTTACATGATTGACCTTGATCTTTTGCATTATTTTCTTGGTCTTAGGTTCTTTAGTCTATCAAGGATATCTCCATATGCCAATAGAAGTATGATATTGACTTGCTTCATTAGTTTAGTATGTATGATTGAAATCTTGCTCCTACACCATTTAGTCTGGTGTCATTTTGATTGCCACTCTACAACACCTAGTGTTGATGCTACTTTGTAAATATAATTAGTTGGTAGTATTTTATATTTGACACACACTTCTACTAATATCATATTCATTTTTAGGCTTGTCCCTCTTTTTCACATGGCCCTTATGAGAGTCATTGGAAGATACCCAAGAATATTTTGGGGTATATTTGAGCACTACATGTTTTGGTATTCAATACACACTAGAAGCTTCCAAGATAGTAATATTTACCAACTTACATTGGGCAAGTGATGTTGAGTCATAAAATTCCACTTCCAAGTTTGTTTTTTTTCCTTAGTTCTATTCTAGTCACATGGTTTTACAAGAAGAAAATTGATATTTTATTATCATCCATTGAGGTTTATTGAGGTGTAGTTCTTACCATCCAAGAGTTACTATGGCTTCAACAACTTATGATAAAGTTTTTTCTACCATTTGATCATCCTAATATTCTTTTGTGTGATAACCAAAGTGCCATCCACATCTCATGCAACCTATTTTAGCATTAGAGGATGAAGCAAATCAAGATGCACATGAATTTCATTTGATATCTTATCCATGATGGTGTTCTCTCCTTAGAATATTTTTCTACTCAAGAGAAAATTGTGGAATTTCTTACTAAACTTTTAGCATTTCCTCGCTATCTTACATTATGACATATTCTTGGGGTGTAGGAAGTTGTTCTAGGAGGTCTTAATTCCTCATTTCTTTGTAATTAGTTATCCTTTTAAAGAGGATTTGTTCCCATAGGGTTCTCTTTTAATCCATTTGTGAGAGATTTTTATTTTGTACATAATTACCTCATAAGGCCTTGTAATTGGGACTTATTTTTTAGTTATTTTTTCCCTAAGTATTGTAGTGTCAAAAAATGTACACCTTTACATTTTCACACTATGTTTGCATCCCCTTAATAAATTGGACTTAATTAAGCCTCTAATTGACCCCATTATGCATTTAAAGCCTAATTAATGTTGCTTTCCGAAAGGGGAACCTACATTAAACAATTGAAAACATTAAATTAAACACCTTGGAAATTGGGTGTCTTGGATTTAGGGCCTAGGACCCATTCTCCCAAGGGCGAATGAGTCCTCCTTAAGTCCTAAGTCCTAATTTTTAATATGTTTTTGGCTGCATTTTAATGTTTAAAATTCAAATTGCAATTGTCAGGAAATTAGAAAATCACATATAAATACAAAGTCTTTTTATTAATCAAGAACATCTAGCATTAAGGCAACTTTCACAAGAGAAAATATTATTGTCAAGAGCATTGGAGAGAAGATTTACCAGTCATCTACTATAACATGTGGATTCTTCAATGAAAGTAAATTCACTAAATTTTAACCTCAAGTAAATAACTATGTTCAAAACTCATAGCAACAATTTTTTTTCTTCTATTTCAAAGACTATATGCACATCTGAAATAACACATATTCAAAACTTCCCATTTAGATTATAATTGAATTATTACAATCCTTCCAATACATTAAAATCTCAAGATAACATTTCTTGCATTAAAACTTCCACATAATGGATATAAGAAAACATACATAGCTCCTTGAGCTTCACTAGCACTAGTAACAAATGGTCCAAGAAATCCCCTACAAATCTCAACCGCCAACTGATGAGGAGAAGCATCACTTAAGCGCTTTTCCACCAACCATGGACTCAAACGCGGTCCCTCACACATCTGTCACATATGGAAAGATGGCCCTACCCTTTGACGAAGAGATTGGTTGGTAAAACCCCATAAAAAATAGCCTTCCCGAGCTTAGTGTTGTGTCCTACAATCTAGAACCTAATCATATGGTAGCTACACCTACAAGTATGAAAATCCTAAACTAGATTGTCTATACTGGACACAGTGAACTGACGGTGTAAACAATGGCTACTTACACTACTTTGGCCAAAGTTTCATATAAAAATTCATCTCTTCACCCACTACCTTAACTCAATTTGGTTAATGACCATTCATGTACTATGCATAGGAAATTCCTTTCTTAAGGTAATCTTTGACCCCAAGAACAACCTATTTCTCTTACAATAAACTACACGTAGGCAATTCCCTTCTTAAGGTAATATTTAACCCTAGGAACAACCTACAATTATAATATTACTACTAAGTTAATGTAACACATGAGCTAAATTCTTCATGGAACAATCTAATTCTAAGGTAATCAAAGAAATTTCTATAGTTCGGATTACTCAAATAATTTGAAAGCAAATATTTCATAAGCTATTCTAAGCTTCCTCTTTCCTAGTATATAATAATAATGAATGCATCCACTCCTTAATATGGATTATGTACAAACACTCAAATAAGGTTCATAAGAATTAAGTAGATTAAGATTATTTCAAACATAATCTTTCCCTAACGTAGCAAATCAATGCATTTCAACACACGAGACAACATCATCATTTGATCTTTTCAAAAACATAAATAGTATAAGAGGAAAAAATAACATTCCTGTAAAACACTAATTCCCAAATGAAATAAACTAACTTCCAAGATCAATCCACTGCAAGACTCCTTAATAATTCTCCCAATCCACATAGAAATTCTCACAATAACTCTCTTTTAACTTTCCTCACAAACAAATCTTAGCTCAAAAAAGAATAACTCAGACTAAAAACAACATAATGCAATTGAATAATACGTCCAAATGAAGTAATCTTCTCCCCTATTTATAAAAAAATATGAGACTTAGTTGGTTATAAATAAGCTATGTTGAACGACACTTCTCAAATATAAAGTTTGACTCAACAACTAATTCCAATTGGTGGCAACATTTAAATTCATTACTCATCAAAATAGAGCAGCAGATCAACTAAAATAGAGATAACATGAATTCATTTCAAAAAATCAAGGTGAAAGATAAACAGGTTGACTCCAAATATGCCAACTTTAACATGACTTATTCCACATTTTACTTGTTCTTCCATCATTGGACAATACTTAGCAATTTAGACTTCTATTTGGAATGCAATTTTCATATTTTGGTGCCACCTATAACTTATATCATGCATTTTGGTGTTTGTTGTCCTATGACCAAGTCAACGCTTAAATATTCTTCAAATATCACTTATAACTTTTGATTGAGTCTTCTAAATATTGTGTTGTATTTTTAGGTTGGTCGATGAATATAAAATGACTAGTGTGTTGCTTTTAAAGCGCATATAATATTGTGTATAATCATTTACATGTAATGCACACTATATGGTATATAGTAAGCACTTTATTTCATAGTATCAACAACACTTTAATTTACATACAACACTTTATTTAAACTTAATTCTTTATCAATTATATATATATATATATATATATATATATATATATATATATATATCCATCAACTCACATAATAATAAATATATGTCATTTGGTGTTTCAAATGCATATAACCATGTTATCATTTTAATAAATAAAGCCATAAGTATATATATAAATATATACATATATATGTATGTATATACATATATATGTATGTATATACATATATATGTATGTATATACATATATCAATATATTCAATATGTGTATATATCCATATATCCATATATTCACTTATACAATCAATAATACATATTTACAAACTCATCGATAAATATATATATGCATATATATACATGTCTTATTATCAATTTGATATTCTCATGCCCATGAGAAATCCATCCATAAGCATGCATAGGTACATCTACCTATGTATACTCATGTACGTATTAACTCACATGTATGGGTTTACTGTTGACATGTACATGTATACATATATACATTCCATGTATATATCTCATCGATTTGAACAAATAACATATAAGAAAGAACTCACAAGCATAAAGGAAACTCAACAATATCACAAAAAAATCATAAACCTTCCCTAAATTCAATCACAAACAAGACTAAGGGATAACTTACCAATTTCCTAAACTACGTCTCAACTAGACCAATTTCCTGAACTACGACTCAACTAGACCAATTTAGATGCGTGTGTGTGAAAAATCTCAGTTAGGCTTCGTTAAGGGTTACTCGACCAATCCCTTCCAGAGGCTTAATCCCTGTATTTGCATTCAACTTATAACATTGCAATGGTAATTAGTTGTTCATCAAAATGATCATTTGCATATATTCATTACATAATCAGAATACCAAATTAAATCATCATAAATAACATTAAATCATAACATCAAATCAATTTAACTTTCATTCATCATTTTCCAAATAATATATATAAATAAGGTGAAAACACAAGTTTTCCATTAAAAAATACAAGCACATTCATTTATTTAGAATTTTAACCTATCATAGTAATAGTAAATAGGTAAATGCACAATGGGTGTAACATATCCCCCCCTTGTGAATCATCATCCTCGATGATTTTATGTAGCAAAATAGAATAAAATGAAAGTGTTACCAATTTTTTCGCCACAGCTCAATTGGTGGAGCTGGCTGAACATTGTTATATCTTTCACCTGAAGGAGATAAATATTTTTCAGCTTACAGATTTGCTTTCAGCTGTTCGAATAATACAACTGAGTATGAAGCATTGGTGCATGGCCTTGAATGGGCCTGCAAATGAGGTATTAAAAGCTTGCAAGTTTATGGCGATTCAGAATTGATTGTAAATCAAGTCAGAAATTTAAATGTTGCCAAGAATGATTTTCTTAAGAAATATAAGCATCGTGTATGGGATTTAATGGAGGATTTTGATGCTTTTAATATCATGTCAATTCCTCAGAATCAAAATAAGCATGCTGACAGGCTCGCTGCCATAGGAGCCCAGTTTGATATTCCCAAGGAGATTCATAAAGTAGAGGCACGTCAATACGTGAAAATAGTGGTCAGACCTTCTGTACCTGACAATAACGTGAGTTGGTAGGTTTTTGACAGCGATGAGCAAATCGTAAATTTCCTGATTGCTGAAGTTGAGTTTGCAGATGGAAGCCAACAAAAATGGCAGCATCAATATGATGACCAGATTGTGCAGTTGAAGACCAACAAGCTGCCAAAAGAATTGGTGACCTTGGAATCTGTGTTCAACTTAGATGACCAAGTGCATAAAGAAAAATGCAGCTTGACTGTTAAAGAAGAACATTATGCAGCCATCGAAATCTTCAAAGGCAAGCTTCTCAAGTTGGGAAAGGTATGTAGCTAGGACGAACAACAAGCGTTTATTTTGTTATGTCAAAAATTTAGTGATGTTTTTGCTTGGGAGTACAAGGATTTGAGAGGTTTTAACCCAGAACTAGCCCAACACACCATTGAACTTGAACCCGGTGCAAAACCAGTAAGGTAGAAGCATAGACCACTTAACCCCAAATTAGAACACCTTATGAAGGTTGAACTGAATAAGCTAGTTAAGAGTGGTATTATTTTCCCTATTAAACACACCTCTTGGGTGTCAAATTTAGTACCAGTCAGGAAGAAAAGTGGGGAAATCAGATTATGCGTCAGTTTTCAAGATTTAAATAAAGCATCATTACAAGACCATTACCCACTCCCTTCCATGGAGAAAATTTTATAGGTAGTTTCTGGTTCTGACATATTTTCTTTGTTAGATGGTTACTCAGGTTACAACCAAATTCTGGTGAAGCAGGAAGATTAGTTCAAAACAACGTTTACAACTAAGTGGGGCACGATGGCCTACAAGAAGATGCCTTTCGGCTTATCCAATGCTGGAGAAAATTTTCAGCGTGCGATGGATATGGCCTTTCACGGCCTCATGAACAAGTTGGTTCTGGTATACTTAGATGATATTACTATTTTTTCCAGAAATGCTAACAAAAACCTTGATCATTTGGAGCAGATTTTTCAGAGATGTAGAGAGTTCAGAGTGTCTCTCAATCCAAAGAAGTGTATATTTTCAGTGCACGAAGGAAAATTTCTTGGACACATTGTTTCAAAGCAAGGTATTTCTATTGATCCTGAAAGAGTTTCCGCAATTCTTTAATTTCCATTTCCAGCTCACAAGAAAGGCTTGCAAAGCTTTCTTGGAAGGATAAATTTCATGAGGAGGTTCATACCAAATATTGCAGCCTTGTTGCAGCCTCTCACTTCTATGCTTAAGAAAAACATGCCATTCAGTTGGACCAAGGAAGGTAAGAGGAGCTTTGAGCAGATTAAGGAAGCCCTCACTGCCGCTCCTACTCTCATTAATCCAAACTTTGACAAAGATTTTATTTTGTATGATTTTGGAGGAATAGATACAGTTTCAGCTATGTTATGCCAGCAAAATGATGAAGGCTTGGAGTAGTTTGTTGCATTTTTCAGTCAGGTGTTACACGATTATGAGGTAGAATATTCTTTTGTTGAGAAGCATGTTTTTGCTGTTGTGAGGAGTTTAAAGAAATTCAGGCATATGCTGTCCAACAACAAGATTCATTTGCTGGTAGCTCATTCAACTGTTAAGGATTTTATGCTTAACAAAGATATTAATGACAAGCGTGCTAGTTGGATTACCAAGGTAATGGAATTTGACGTTGATATAAAAGTAACCAAGCTCGTTAGAGGCAAAGGTTTGTGTGAACAGATTGCTGGTAATGAGGACAACAACTTAAAAGAGGTTGCAAGTACAGAAGCAGTGCTAAATAATGACGTTACAGATGTTGTTCCAGCGTTTCCTGCTACTTGGTTGCAGCAGATGATACATTATTTGCAAACTGGTGAGTGCCCCAAAGGCTTAGATAGAGCGAAAAGAAGGTATTACAGATTACAAGCCATCCCTTATGCAATCATTGATGGCATCCTTTATAGGAGAGATTTCCAAGGTGTCTTATTGCACTATATTTAGCCTAATCAAGTTGAAAATTTTTTAGCAGAGTTTCATGACGGACCTTCAAGAGGTCACTTTGTTGCGAGAACAACAACTCTGAAAATTATGCGAGCTGGTTATTACTGGCCAGATTTGTTTAAAGATGCTATTGCTTGGGTTAGAAAATGTGAGAAATGTGCTTTATTTTTTGGAAAACAGAGGCTTAGATTTTATTGGCCCTATTAATCCACCTTCAAGCGCAAGTCATAAGTGGATTCTTACTGCCATAGATTATTTTACAAAATGGACCGAAGTTGTTGCTTTAAAGGAAGCAAATGAGACTTCAGTGCTTAACTTCTATCAAGATCTCGTATTGAGATTTGATGTCCCAGATTCAATCATTTCTAACAATGGTTTGGATTTAATTGGTTTGAGGATTTATGACTGGTCAGTGAGAAATAATATTTATTTGAACACGTCTTCCAATTATTATCCACAGGGAAATGGGCAGGCGAAATCTACAAATAAGAATCTGATTCAGATACTCAAGAAGACTGTTGAAGATAATCAAAGGACATGGCACGAAAAGCTGAAATTAGCCCTTTGGGCTAATAGAATAACCCCTAAAAGGGCCACTGGTTGTTCACCTTTTTTTTTAACTTATGGTAAAGAGGCTAAGTTACCTATTTCAATTGAGTTGCCAACTTTAAGTTATGTTAAAGAACTGGAATTGCTGAATGAATAGCCTCTTGAGGTGAGATTTGCACAGCTGGAGATACATCAAGCTCAGATGAAGAATTCTTTTGATAAGAGGGAAAGACCACATAAGTTCATTGTTGGGGATCTAGTTTTCAAGTGGAATGAATTTAAAAGTAGACCTGGATGACATTCCAAGTTCTATGCAATGTGGGATGGGCCTTATGTGATCACAGAGTGCAAGGAACACAACACATTCCAACTTTCCAAGTTGACTGGAGAGGTGCTGTCTATCCCAGTTAATGGGATTCAACTCAAGAATTTCCTCTGAGATAGGTTATATCTCGTATTTAAGTAGAGTAGTTTGCAAATAAGTGTGTTTTGCACATTTACTTTCAGTAGTTTTTCTTTCCCTAAGCGCTGCTGCACATGTTCTGTTGGCCATCAGGGCCTATTAGTTTGCTTTCCGTTCAGTTTTGTTTTCTTTTGCTACTGTTTGGAGTATTGTTGTTCAAGTTTCTGAGTTTCAAGAGGGGGCATATTTGACTCTGCACCCAATGGAATGTTTTAAGGCCATTGATCTATGCTTAGCAGGCAAGCATTTAGCGGAAATCGCCAAAATGTTACCAATTTTTCGCCACAACTCAATTGGTGGAGCTGGCTGAACATTGTTATATCTTAAGGTGAAATTACAGATTGTGCTTAAGTGATGTTTGCATCGTGATCATTGTTCGTTAAGTGACAGTTGAGCATTAAAAAGAGGAAATTGAGTTTCAAAAGTTCCATTCAATGTTTTACAATTAAATGAAGTACAAAATTGAGCATATAAACAACAAAGCATTTTAAATGCTTTATTTATTTCATGGAATGATTCATATTTACATAGCTTCATTTGATTGCAAGAATCTGAATGATAACACAACATTGCATTGAATGAATTTTCTTTTCGAAATGAAAAGCAAAAGATGAAATCAAAATATCCACACAAGCCGTGGATGGGACTGTCACAGTGCATAACTAATAGCACACTATAATATGGAAGATACAAAAGAAGAAATCACATAAGTAATGACATAATCATCATTTCCTGATTGGCCGATGGTCGACACTGAAGTGGTGTACTTTTGTCTTTTCGAGCTCCGTTGACCTGTAAGAGAAAAGAGGGGGATGTCAGAGGCTCTGATTATGAAGACACCTCTATGAATCACCAACAATAGTGCAGCCTATTATCAATCATACACTGAAACAATCAAAAAGTGAAGGTGCAAAGAAATGAGCTGAAGGAGAAACATCAACATGATCATCATATCCTATTTTATGCTAAAATTGTTTGTTTCCTTGTGCAAGTATAGGGAAAATCATGAAGCTGATCATTATTTGAAGACCAAGCATGTGGAGAAAAATGGGATCCCACAAGGGTAGAGCTTGGCATTCTTCCCTTACTCATTACAAGTGGGTTGATAAAGAGATAGTAATTACATCATCATATTCATCAGGAAAATAAATGATATACAACTGAAAGAGTAAAAACATAATTATCTATCAAGCATTAAACCAACTGTGCATTCATAACAATCAGGTGAATGCTTTCTGAAAGCTACAGGTGAACATTGAGTTTAATCCACTCAATTAATTCAACTTAGTACATTTATATCAAACATTGTTGTATGGTTCACGTTCTTTTTATACAGTGTTATTTATTCATCATGATCATATGTCATGCGAGGTTCAGTTCAGCAGTGTTCTTTCTCACAACCAAGGATAGTGAACAGGCATATATTTTTCCTTAATGAAGAGATTTATTTTAATTTTCATCTTAGAGGAAAACAAATTTACGAAACAGTTTGTTAAATGGAGCATAAAAATGCATGAAGAGTGCCAGGTTGAAGCCCAAGAGTATGAAGGGACATATATTGCATTCAAATGGTAATGAACAGTCGGTTCCAGTTTGGCTGATAAGTAAATACAACATTAGGAACTACAATGTCAAATGATTGTTCCAAAAAGGCAAAGAAATGACAACAATTTTAACAGAAGGTGTCTCTGAAGTGTTAGTTGTGCACTGGAACAATCAAGCAAGATGCAGTCCATAGAATTACAATGTTTCAATTAAAATATCTGCATAAGTACAAGAACAGAAAGCAAGAGTTTGCTGTAGATTAAATATGTGAGCTTTCATTGAATACAGTGTGTAAGTGGGCGACACAATTTTTTGACGGATGATGGAGTAAAGTAATCCAAAAAATTATGTGTGCAAAGGAAACAATATGTTCTATGGATAGGCTGTGACACGATAAAAGATGCACCAAGAAGGAGACATGCTTCAGAATTTCAAATGCTCATATAGAGAAGACTGAGAGAAAAAAATGCCATGCTTACCCATATGGGTATTTTATCAGAACAATAGGATAGGGGTTCTGTACAACCATAACTCATGTGTGGGTGATCAATAGTGGTATATTTAGATTCAGAAAAATACATGTGCCTTACAAATACCAAACATCCATAAGAGGAGGTTTAGGTAAATACAGTAAAGTGCAGAAAACAAATGATGGGTCGAACTGGTTTTATAAGAATTTCAAAACACATAGTTTCAGTGCCATTTCTAGTGAACCCATGAGAGGGTTTGTTAAGAAAGTAACATGAAGTAATGCAAGGTAATGGTGGTCGAGCTACGTAAGAGAAATCACAGAATAGATACATTTTCTTTAAAATTACGAATACCCATATGGTTCTTTTTGTTTCAGAAGTGTGAAATAGACAAATGGTCTTTTGGGTCGAGCCCATAGATTGAATACAAAATGAATATACAGATTTTGTTTCCCATATACCCACATTTGGGGTTTGTTTTTTCAAAATACAGAAATTACAGTTGCAGTGACAACCCATATGAGAATTTTACATGAAACAACAAGAATACAAAATGTGAATTTCCTTTGGTGGGTCGAGCTTCAGAAATAGAGAATGCTAGTTTTCATTCATTTTTAATGACACCCATGAAGGGATTTGTCCTCAAATATACAAAAATGTGAGATTCTTGTTTTAGGTCGAACCCAAAAGATTTAAAAATGCATTTCCTAGGATATACATGGTGCGGCCTGAGCATGGCCATGGATTCATAAGTAAAAGAGAGGTTCTTTAGGTTTCTGAAGAAGAAAATACGTGCTTAGAGCAAAGTAATTTACTAGTTTGAGTCTGTAGGGAGTGCTTATAGCCGTAGCCAGAGGAAAACACAAAGAGCCCAAAACCAAGACTCGAGCTCTCTTAAAGTAAGATCCCAAGACGAGCTTATGTATGGCGCCCAAGGAAGCCCATATTTAAAGTGAGCACAAAAAATATAAATAAATGCATTAGAGACTATGTTAGCCACGGTCACAAGACCATAATGAACTCAAACAAGAAGCCATAGAAGCTATATTACCTTGTGTGCAATAAGGAATGAGAACCCTCAAACAAGTTTTCTCATGGAGCCCCAGACAAAGCCCGAGTTCATGCATATCGGCCAAGAAGAACAAAGCAAAGGAATGTACAAGAAAGTTAGAGACAAGCATGAGCAGGCCGCGGCCTTAATGGCCTTTCTTGTTCTTTCAATGAAGTAGTAAAGTCATAATAGTAAACAAATCAAGCTTACCCAGTCAATATTTGACTGTCAGAAGGAAAAAGTGAAGACTCTTGAGCACACAAGCTCAGACCGAGTTCAATCATGGCGGCGTGCTCTCTCAGGCAGAGCTCAATTTCTTCAAAATGATGAGTGTAAAATGAAATCATTTTTAGGGTTTGAAATCTTTTTCTCATGCCCTAATTCGAGCCAACTTTATGATTATCTGGAATATTCACAATGGTCAATAACACATGGGAAATTTGAATTAGGGTTATTCTTGCATTGTGATTTATTAAAATCCAAAGCTAATGTTTGGTGGCCGAATTTCATATGCCTAAGTCAAGCTTTGAGGAGTGATGGATTTATTTTCCTAGGGCTTAGGGTTATTTGTTATTGAAAGGAGGCAGTGGACTTAAGGAAATTTATGATTGATAATGCCTTTTCCTTAGTGGAGAATGAAGGATGCCTATACCTTAGGTTTTTGTTTTTTAATTGATTTTGAAGGAAGTCAATTAAAGTTTGAATGGTAAATATCTTATGACCTAAGGTTAATATCACTCATGACTTAAGGATTTATTTTCAATTGATTTTTGAGAAATCAATTAGAGTATTGTGAGAATAATATGCTTTGATATTTTATGATTTTTTTTAAAGAAAATCAATGCATTGTAATGGAGAGATAAGGTTGTATTTCTTTTTGCAAAATATTTTGCAATCTTTAATTGCAAAAATAGGCAAATTGTAAAATCTGTAGTGATGTAAAGCAGGATTGTAAAGCAATATTTTATAAATTGTTTTATGATTTCTTGCTATTTTTAGCAGATTGTATTGAATTTTTCCCTTGGTCGGATTTGAGTCTCATCTTGGAGAGATAAGGTGCTTTTCTGGCTTTTAAAGCAGATTCAACCTATTTTTAGAGGCTTTACAGTTTGATCATAAAAGCAGTGTGCTTTTTTATGCTTTTATGCAATTTTTGAGACAGTTTGAAGCTTTTTTCCTTGAGCTTCTTTGTGAGCTCGGATTAGGGTTTTCCTAGAGATATATTTTTGAAAAGACTTAGCCTTTTCTCTTCTTCTCAGTTCAGATTGGAGTTTCTTGCTCATACACATTTTTGAGCTTGTAAACTTTTTGTACTCAGTTTCAGATTATGGCACTCTCCTTCAGTCGAATAAAGCAACACTCCTTTTCCTCAATTTTGTTTCTTTTGCAGTTTTAGTTTGATGTTATATTATGATTTATGTTTTTGCAGAATCCTTATTATGTCCTAGAATTGTAATTTTGGTACAGAAAGTTCATAGAATACAGGTTGCATGTTGCATTTAAGTTCAAACCTTCATGCAAATTATTCATGTGTTTAGTGTTCAAGAGGAATTGTGACATACTGTTGTTTTCTGAAAGCTGTTTGTGGGAAAAAACCAGTGTCATCATTAATTTATTATCAAGTCCTGAAAATAATTTTAAGTCATAGTTTTCATCTCAGTCATCTTTCTCTATCCCTTTTCTCAGAAGAATCTTTAGAATAGGATCAATCATTCAAAGAACCAGATCACTTTGGAGATTCCTTCTTCGTTTAGATCACCCACATCTGAAGAAGGTTTCCATGTTTTCAGTAGATTGTTGAATCTTGCATTCAACAGGGTGCAAATCTAATTGACAACAAAAACAAACACACTATTGTTTTTCAAACATTCACAAAATTATGTAAAACATGTGGAAACTTCTGCTCAATTTCAATATAATCCTCCCAAGTGGTAGAATCTTCTGCATATTGGTCCCACTGGACTTTTCACTGTAGAACCTCTCTATTATGCAAGCGAAGCTTACGTGTTTTGAGCACCTTGAGAGGCTCGATTGTTACCACTCCGAGGTCCTATACCTATAAAGCATTCCAATAAATTACATGATTATCACTTGGTATATAGTTCTTTAGATATGAGATGTGAAAGATGTTATTCATTCAAGCAAGAGCTGGTGGAAACGTGATTCGGTAAGCAACAAGATTCACTTCCTCAAGAATCTCAAATGGACCTTCATAACACGAAGCTAGTTTAGATGAATTTCCAAACTTAATAGAATTATTTTGAGGCTCAACTCTTAACAACACCTTCTCTCCTACTACAAAGTTTTTGGATACCCTCTTAGAATCTGCATAACTCTTTTGCTTATCATTGGTTTCAGATAGCCTTTACTTAATAACCTTAACTTTCTCCTCCATTTCAAACATCTTTGGACCATGAATTACCCTATCTTCAACCTTATCCCAACTTATAGGGGTTTAACATTATTAGCCATATAATGCTTCGAAAGGAACCATCTTAATTGTTGAATGATAGGAATTATTGTATGCAAATTCCACCAAAGGAAAATAATCTTCCCACTTGTATTGTTGATCTATGCAATACACTCTTAGTAGGTCTTCCAGTACTTGGTCTACTCTTTCCATTTGACCATTTATCTCTGAATGATATGTTGAACTTATATTCAACTGAGTCCCAAGTGCAGAGAATAAGGTTTGCCAAAACCTAAAAGTCACATGTGCATCCCTATCTGAGACAATCTTCTCTAGAATACCATGCAATCTAAACACCTCTTGAATTAATTTTCAAGATATAATAGGAGCTCCATCAGTTAAATTTCTAGGTATAAAGTGCGCTACTTTAGTAATCTTTTATACCACCACTAGAATAGCATTGTGCTTATTCCTTGACATGGGTAATCCTTGCACAAAGTCCATACTAATGACTTGCCACTTACTTTTAGGTACATCATGTGGATACAATAGTCCCACAGGATGATGATGCTCAACCTTCACTCTTTGGAATTCTAAACATCTAGCCACAAATCTTGCAACATCTCCTTTCATCCCTTTCCAAAAGTACAATGGCTTCACATTAGCCAACACTTTTTTCACACCCGGATGTCCTGAATTAGGTGCTTCATGAACTTCTCTCACAACTAAGTTCCTTAATTCTTTAGAGTTGGGAACACACACTCTTCCACTAAAACTTAACAATCCATTAGGTTCAAAGTGATTCCTTCGTACCTTGCATCTTGTGGATTGTCCATGAATGCTTGCTTGACTTGCTCGTAGAGCTCATCTCCTTTGCATTTTTGCAACACTTGGCCTTTAAAGTTGATTTGAATTGTGACTATTGAGGCAATATTACATCTACAACTCAAGGAATTATAAACCTGATTTTCTTTCCCTTTAATGTAGTTGATATTGAATTCATAGTACGATATCAACTCCAACCATATTCTTTGTTGTGCATTCAGGTTGGGTTGGGTAAACAAATATTTCAAACTGTGATGATTACTTTTCAACTCAAAAGGATTTCCCAACAAATAATGCCTCCACATTTATGATGCATGAACCACTATTGCAAGCTCCAAATCATGTGGTGCATAATTTTTCTCATAGGGCTTCAACTTTCTTGATTCATATGCAATGACTTGCATTTATTGCATCAAAAATGCACCAAGGCCTTCTCCCAATGCATCTGTGATGATAGTGAAATTTCCATCAAGATCTGGTACTTTCAAAATCAAAGCAGTAGTCAACTTCTCCTTGAGTAGATCAAATTCCACCTGACATTTTTCTGTCCACTCAAACTTCTTCCCTTTTCTTTGTAACAAAGTAATAGGGAAGGCTCTACTGGAGAAGTTTGCAACAAACTTCCAATAGTAAATTGCTAGACCCATAAAGCTCCTGACCTTAGGTACATTCTTAGGAACTGACCACTCTATCATTGCCTTTATCTTGACTGGATCCATTGAAATTCCATCAATCGAGATCATGTGACCTAGGTACTACACTTTCTTCTAAAAGAAGGTACACTTAGAGAGTTTCCTATATAATTGTTGTTCTCTTAACCATTGAAGAACTATCTCTAAATGCTTGCAACATTCCTCCTCATTCTTGGAATAAATTAGGATATCATCCAAGAAAACCAAAACAAACTTATCTAGGAAATCCCTAAACACATTGTTCATTAGGTTCATGAATGCTACTGGTTCATTTGTAAGTCTGAATGGTAGGACTATGAACTCATAACATCTGTATCTCATCCTGAAAGCAGTCTTGAAAATGTCCTCATCTTTGATCCTTAGTTGGTGGTATCCTGATCGTAGATTAATTTTTGAAAACACAACTACTCCCTGCATTTGATCAAAGAGATCATCAATGCATGGCAATGGATACTTGTTCTTTATTGTAGCTTTATAAAGCATCCAATAATCTATGCACAAATGCAGTGTACCATCCTTCTTCTTTATGAAGATTACTGGCACTCTCGAGGGTGAAACATTGGGTCTTATCAATCCTTTGGATAACAACTCTTCTAGCTATGCCTTAAGCTCCATTAACTCAGTTGTTGTCATTCGGTATGGTACTTTGGAAATAGGTTCCGATCTAGGCACTATTTCAATGGAGAAGTCAAATACCCTCTTAGGTAGTAATCCAGGTAGCTCTTTTGGAAATACATCCACAAATTTTTGCAAGATAGGATATTTCTCCATATCCGTCTTTCTAGTTTCCATTACTTCACCTTCCACTACATCTTGATAGACTTGTGACCTATTGAAGACTTCATCATCTTAAGAAATGAATTCCTCATACTCTTCAAGTTTTTCCATCTGAATTACAAAGAGTTTACATCCTTGCTTCTTTTCCCTATGCAGTCGCACTGTAGAAATTTGATGCAAATTGACTTCCCTAGGTGTCCTTTGCAATGTCACCCAGATTCCTAGATTGTCTAAGCACTCTACAATTTTGGCATGACAATCAACTTTGGCTCTATGTTGCCAAAGCTAGTTCATTCCTAGGATGACATCATAGGATCCTAAAGGCGCATATAAGTTTACCTCTAATGAGAAACAAGGAATTTCGACCTTAGCTTCAAACAAGCATTGTTCCACCATTGCTCTTGTTTGGTTTGTATATTCTACAACCCATGACTTTTCCATAAATCCAACTTTTCTAGTTATTTGATTAACTAATCTAGGTGAAACAAAGTTTTTAGTTGCTCTAGTATCAATAAGTATAGAAATGGGTTTATCGAATAAAATTCCTAGAGTTTCCAGTGGAGTAATTTGATACTCCACTTGTCGATTGTCCACAACAACATGGATCCTTTCCTGGAATGCAATTTGTTGAGGGTGGAGGAGAGTTTCCTTGAGATTGAGGTCCTAAAGTTTTGTTGGGACAATCTTTGGAATACTTATTTCCACCACATACATAGAATCCCATCATAGGTCCCTTCTTCATTATGGGCCTTTCAAAACTATTTGCCTTCCCCCAACATTTTTGAAATTGCTGTTATTAAAATTATTCCCTCTGTGATCCTTCCTTAGTTTGCTCCAGTTATTACAAGATCATTGATCTCCTTGCCTCTGAGAATCTTGTACTCCACTAAAATTCTTTGGAATTTGGTTGCTTTGGTTTCCACCAAACTTCTTATGGTTTTTCTTCTCTCAGAAGGCTGAGATGGCTTTGAGCTTCCGCTCCTGCTTAATAGCTTTCTCATAAACTAGATCCATAGTGGTTGGACCATGCACATCCACCTCACCACCTGTCTACCCATTCAGTCCCATAATAAATTTCTTGATACAAAAACACTCATCTTTCTGGTACATTGGTACGTACCTTAACAAACAAGTAAACTTCTCCCAATACTCATTGATTAACATATCCCCTTGCTTAAGATTTTGGAAATCAATAAGCTTCTAGTCAAAAAAGAGTTGGGGTAGCCACCTTTTATGAAATATCTCTACAAACTCATCCCAAGTCAACTTCAAAGAACTAAGTTCGAGTTCCATTTTCTTGTCCGTCCACCAGTTAGAGGCTTCTCCTGGTAACTAATAGGATCCCCAAATAGCCTCGGTAACCTTAGGATAGTTCCTTATCTCAAAATATTTTTCTATTTGTATTAGCCAAGCCTCAACTTCTTCCCTGCTGGTACTCCCTTCAAATTTAGGTGGGGTTATTTTCATGTCCCTGGAAAGTTTAGTTTCCAAACATTTCCTACTAGTTTCTTTAGACTGAGAGTGTGATTTCCCTTTCTCATGTTTGTGGGTTTGAATATGATCGTGAGAATCCTCTCCCTCATCTTCATTGATGGGGACTTCTTGATTAATTGGAACCTCTTGTTCCACTCTATCTTTTTCCCTTCTTGCTCAATATTTCCCAACCTTGCATTGGTTTCATGAATGATAGCCAAAATTTGATCCAATTTGGCTTCAACACCCTCTAGACCTTGTCCGACTTCTTGACTCCCTCCAAGATTAGTCCTTGTTCTCACCATCCATTACAAGAAAATGGTTACACCTAAAGTTTTATCTTTATTATATTATATTATGTTTACACAACTTATGGAAAGTATTTAAATGATCATTCATTCACACATAAAAGAAATTTCACATAAGTTTTTGAGAAATTTTTTTGCTAAACTTATAACTTTTATTTATTCATAAGAATCTCAATATCCTTCCATTTACATAGAATGACTTCAAATAGTTGAGAGGAGAGTATCCCTCTAATATACTCTTAGATACATAGTTTAATGGGGTGTACCCCTCAGTTTTTTGTTCATCTCTCATTTGCTCTTCTCTATCCCAGAAGGGGTAGTAACCTTCAGATTTATCTTCTGACACATAGTTACAAGGAACATATCCCTCAAATTCATTACTTGAGGAAATTACAATCACTTCCAATAAAGGAAGAACTCGAGGGTCCCTAAATATTAATGCAGGATTAACGTTACATTTTGAGGGCATATCCCTACAAAGTGACAAGGAGTTAGAACTTGTTGGTGAGACTGGAGGTAAACAATTGAAGTTGGCTTCCTCGCTCATACTTCTCTTCACTTGACTAATTCAATAAAGAGTGTGATTGATTGTCTCAATATCATTTAACCAGAAAAAAAATTCATAGTTGGTTCCCTCTATCATAAGAACAATGGCCTCCTTTTTCTTCTTTTCCTCTAGGTAGTGCTCATTCACCATTATTGACTTTCTTGTAGTTAACCTGAGATGCACCATCCTGGAATAAGAAGTTCCAAACATTAGTCCCATTCAATTTTGGATGGAAATTATGGTGAGCACATAGGTTCCAAAGCTAAAACCTGGTACCTCTGATACTATGTGTAACATGCCGATTGTTCAACAAAGTAAATTCACTAAATTTTAACCTCAAGTAAATAACTATGTTCAAAACTCAACAATAAATTTTTTCCTTCTATTTCAAATACTATACGCACATTTGAAAACTTTCCATTTGCATTAAATTGAATTATTAAATCCTTCCAATACATTAAAATCTCAAGATAACATTTCTTGTATTGCAACTTCCACATAATGGATATAAGAAAACATACATAGCTCCTTGAGCTTCGTTAGCACTAGTAACAAATGGTCTAGGAAATCCCTTGCAAATCTCAGCCACCAATTGATGAGGAGAAGCATCACTCAAGCACTTTTCTGCCAGCCACAGACTCAAATGCGCCCCCCCACATCTGCCACATATGGCAACATGGCCCTACCCTTTGACAAAGAGATTGGTTGGTAAAACCCCATAACAAATAGCCTTATTGAGCTTAGTGTTGTGTCCTACAATTGAGAACCTAATCATATGGTAGCTACACCTACGAGTATGAAAATTTTGAACTAGAATGTCTATACTGGACATAGTGAACTAACGGTGTAAATAGTGGCTACTTACACTACTTTGGCCAAAGTTTCATATAAAAATTCATCTCTTCACCCACTACCTTAACTCAATTTGGATAATGACCATTCATATACTATGCATAGGAAATTCCCTTCTTAAGGTAATCTTTAACCTTAGGAACAACCTATTTCTTTTACAATAAACAACGCGTAGGCAATTCCCTTCTTAAGGTAATCTTTAACTCCGGGAACAACCTACAATTATAATATTCCTACTAAGTAAATGTAACACATGAGCTACTTTCTTCATGGAAGAATCTAGTCCTAAGGTAATCAAAGAACTTTCTATAGTTTAGATTACTCAAATAATTTGAAAACAAATACTTCATAAGCTATTCTAAGCTTCCTCTTTCCTAGTATATAATACCAATGAATGCATCCACTCCTTAATATGGAGTATATACAAACACTCAAATAAGGTTCATAAGAATTAAGTAGATTAAGATTATTTCAAACATAATCTTTCCCTAACCTAGAAAATCAATGCATTTCAACACACAAGACAACATCATCATTCAATATTTTCACAAACATAAATAGTATAAGAGGACAAAATAACATTTTTGTAAAACACTAATTCCCAAATGAAATAAACTGGCTTCCAAGATCAATCCACTCCAA
This sequence comes from Sequoia sempervirens, assembly GCA_007258455.2. Classification (NCBI taxonomy): domain Eukaryota; kingdom Viridiplantae; phylum Streptophyta; class Pinopsida; order Cupressales; family Cupressaceae; genus Sequoia; species Sequoia sempervirens. The sequence goes on along the minus strand of VDFB02000015.1, from coordinate 608,578,446 downwards.
GAATCCTTAATAATTCTCCCAATCCACATAGAAATTCTTACAATAACTTCTTTTAACTTTCCTCACAAACAATTATCAACTCAAACAAGAATAACTCAGACTAAAAACAAAAAAAATGCAATTGAATAATGCATCTAAATGAAGTAATATTCTCCCATATTTATACAAAAATATGAGACTTAGTTGGCTACAAATAAGCTATGTTGAATGACACTTCTCAAATATAAAGTTCAACTTAGCAACTAATTCCAATTGGTGGCAATATTTAAATTCATTACTCATCAAAATAGAGCAGCAAATTGATTATGACAATAGCCTTACTCAGCAACTTATATCAAAATAGAGATGATGACAAGAGGATCCAACAAGCCCATGATCTACAAGAATTTATTAGAGATGATGATGATGATGATGATGATGATGATGATGATGATGATGATGATGATGATGATGATGATTACCAAGGAGTTGGGACTTTAAAAGGGCTAGTTACCTTATGTTTGATAATACACATAGGCATGATGCATCAAGGTATAAGGAACCAGGATGGCATTGTACCTAGTGCAATGGAATTCGACTCAAGAAATAGCTAGTATTCTTGTTCACACCCGACATACAAGAAACTTGCTAGGACGCACTTCATAAGTTTCAAACATCTCGGACCAAAACACAAAAAGGTATAACCTATCAATGCAATAGTCAACAAGCTGCCCAAAACACCTTCCATACATACCTAACAAAGCAAGTATTCACCAAGGTATTGTTACCAAATTTTCGCCTCAGCTCAATTGGTGGAGCTGGCTGAATGTTATTACATCATGAGGTGAAATTGCAGTTTAAGTTCAATGTTGTTTCACATTATTATCATTATGCATTGAGTGACAGTTATGCATTTTAAAGAAGAAATAGAGTTTTCAAAGTGCCATTCAGATGTTGCAGAATTAAAAGAAATACAGAATTGAGTAAATGAGCAAAATAGCATTTCAGATGCTTTCTTTTATTTCATGAAAGGACTCATATTTTACAAGGCTTCATTTGATTTCAACAACAAGCAAAACAAACAAAAGATAATGATCATTGCTCCATTCCTTTCTCTCTAAATCATTTTGATTAGACATCATCGATTAGATGTCATTGGAATGAGCCATGCAATAAGATAAATCACAAGAAAAGAACATCAAGGTAAAATCACACAAACCAAGTCAATAGTTGCTTCATACCATCATAGCCAAAGGAGATTTTTTTAATGTTTAGGATAACAGAACACAAATAATTCAGCTAAGTTTTGCCAATAGTTCATAAATTCCATATTGTAGGAATGAACAAGCATACATCCTAGAGACATTCTGCTAGTGGAACATGGCGGCAAAAAGGTGAACAATGTTTTGATTTATCCAAAGTTGTTTTTGCCAAAGATAATGCCCAAGTTGTAAGGAAGGATTCAATCCTAGGACTATGAATTGAGGAGTGGATGTGTGTATGAGAAGCTAATCATGGTTGTTTAGAAAGGTTCACGATGTTGATATCAAGGTTGATTGATGACGATGTAAGTTGAGAATGATCAAGAGTATGATTTTGCAAATGAATTACAAAATTATCCCTGTTGTTTCAATATTTGATTTTACGTTGTGAAATTTGTTGTGGGTCAAGCTCATTTAGCTGATTGTTGAATGGTTGTTTCTAATAAGTTTGTCATCTGCCCAAAGGATACAGAAGTGCATGATAGAATGCAATTATTTCATGAGAAGTGATGTTTATTTAGAAGGTGAAAGATTTATGAGATCGAGGGATGGATGGATTTTCAAATTCAAATATTTGGATGTTTTTGAAGTTTTGAAAAACGTTTTTAATGGCTGTTTTTGGTAGTTTTTAAGCTTTCATTTTCACAAATGTTATTAGCTTTTGAACAAAAGTTTTCCAAATGCTTTTGGGTTTTTCTACAGATTATTATGAATAACAAAGTTTTGAGATTTTGTGATTTTTTCGAATGCTTTTGTGTCATCAGGAGCTGCATCCAGAATATGGTGAGCCTTAATCCTTACATTCTGATACACTGACGAAAAATTGGTCGACCACATAGGTTAGGTGAATGTGTGGTGTTGAATTTATGACCTAGGTTCTGTTTTGAGGGTTTTTATTTTATGGTTTTAGAGAAATGTTTTTGATATGAATTTGAATGTTTGAAAAATTTGTACAAATTGCATATTATGAATGTTTTTGGGTCGGATTGTTTTCACATGAGGCTTTTGGTTCTAAAAGCAGATTTTTTGAGATATGAGATATGTGTGTTTTGATGATTATCAAGTGATCTTTGTTTTGGGGATTTTGTTGAGAATGGCCTCCTTCAAGCAACATAAGTGTTGCATTGATTGTGATCGATGGATTGATGATGATAACAGGTCTATGTAGGATACACAACAATGCAAGGATAGTGTTAGAGCAACACAAGGATTAGATGGATATCCCAAGATGATGAGGGATTGATTGGATTTGAATGATGATAAATCATTGTTGAGGATCCACAATAGATGATCCTAGGATAGTGTTAAAAGCAACATTGAGGAAGGATTGGAATGTTAGTGGATATCTCATGTTTGAGAATGATCAAGAGTGGATTGATTGGATTTGATTGTTGTCAGGATTCAATGAATGCTTGGTTTTGGAACAAAATTGTTTGATTTTATTATTTGATGTGACACTAAAATGAAAATTAGATGTGACTGATATTGATTGTTTGGATTGATGTTCAATGAAAGATAAAACTTGATAAGGAACATCTTCTTGTCAAAATATGCCATGGGCTAGTGATTTGGATTTTTGGCTCACAAATTCTTTGACCAATTTGATTTCACATTTGCCAATGTTCGGATTGCCACATAAGTTGGAGGATATAGATCAAGATTTATTCTCGAAGCAAGATGTAAATATGTACCCCCAGTGTCTAGCAATGTTTGAAATGTCATGGATGGATGCTTGGATAGGTGTATGGATGGATAGATATGGATTATCTTGCGATATGATAAGGTGTTCAAATAGAGGATGCTCATTTGGATAGTGCTTCATGGCTCAAATAATTTTGGGTAGGATAGGTTCAATGAAAATGGCCCATGTCAAGGTTTTTACCATAAGCAAGTATAAAGTGTGCACCAAAGTTTCATCAAGATTTTAGATAACTTGGACTATGGATGCAGATGGATGAATGGATTTATTATGGATGAGATAAGATGCTTCCTCTTGAACTAACACACGTAGAAGCTCAATTCTACACATGACGCCTATTTTCCAGGTTTTCATCATGGTACCTATCCAAAGCGCCACCAAAGTGGTTTTCACTAGAGGACAATTTTTTTTCTTTACTATTTTTAATCCTTTTTCTAATTTTTTTTTCTGATTTTTTTTTTGAAAGATTTTAAGCTCATGTTGAACCACCTAGTGGTGTTGATGCAGATGATTCTATCATAATGTGTCATTGATATCCTGCTTGAAGAAGCTTCTTTTCCAATATACGTGCACTTGAAAGAAACTTTTGAGATTCCTGATCTGTTTTGTTGATACCAGAGTTAACTTTGTCTTTGTGCGCACATCGTGGTAGAGTGCCTTCTGAATCCTTATGATGAAGGGTTGCTGCCAATACATGGTCAATGTGAGAATTGTATATTATGCATGGAGGCGTGGATGGTGGAGTGTGTTTAGGAATAAAAGATGGATTGGTTGACAGTTTGAAACCTTTGACTCTCCAAACTTGGGAAGATGAGCAATGATAGGTGGTTACGGAAGTGTGCATGGAATTAGGACCAACTACTTGGTATAGTTTGTACGTTGCTTGAGAAGCTTGATTTTTCTTTTGTGGACATATTTGACGGATACTTTTCCCTTTTTTATTTTTCCCCATAGTTTCTTTGACTGATGGAGTTTGATAGGGATGATCTTTCTGTATTTTTTGGTATCCATGTGTATTTGATTTGTCCTTCATGCTTCACTACTTCTTTTCCCTTGATAAGGTTCTTCTTGCTTTGATTTACATCCTTCTTTTGATGTTGGTCCCAATTTGTGGATGGGGTGATGGGTGGATGAAGATTCATGATGTGGCTAGTTGTAGTATTGGCATCAATTTCATCACAAGGATTCTTTGTGTTCCCTATGTTGAAGTTTGCTTGAGACGAAGTTGCCTCTAGTATGGTGGTAGTAATACCTTTGTTCCTTGATTCTGTCTATTAATCATTCTCTGATAAGTGACTACTACAGACGACGTTATTTTGATTGGTTGCTCTACTGACTTTGAAACATCATGTTCTGTCTGACCTATTTCTTTGAATGAATAATGCTGGATATCTTCATACATGATGCCCTTAGTTTGAATTTGGGATATATCTAATCCTGATGTTGACAACTCATTTTGATTGTAGGAATCAATAACTTGCTTCTTTTGTGTAATAATGTCAGAAGTAAAGGAATCTTATTCTGAATGAAGATCATCTACGTGTCTATCCACATAAATCATCTCATGGGTAGATGGAGGAGTATGTGCTATGTGGATGTGATCATCTTGTATAGATCGGAGAGTGTCCATTATATCATTGTAGTAGCTGGGAGATACAAATTCTTGATCTTGAATGATTTCAGAATTGCTTTTGACATGCTTTGGATCAAGTTCTTGACATGGGTCAATTTCAAAGAATGGATTGCTCATAAAGGGTTCTTGGATATCTTCATTAGGCATATGAAGTGGCTCAAATGTCATGAGGTCAAAAGATGTCCATATGTCTTGGAAATGATCATTGTTAGACCTTGGTAAAATATGTTGATCATGCTTTGGAATAAATTCTTGAGATATGTACCCTAACTCATTAGGTGATGTAGAGACATTTTCAACATGATCATTGGTGGATGAGGTAGAAACATCTCCAAGGTGTTCATTGATGGATAGATCTTGATTACTATTTTCAATGATTATGGTGGAGAGATTGCTAATGTTTTCACTAGTGATTGAATCTTGATCATTGTCCCCAATAGTTATTATTTTTTGATCAATAAGATCTTGGATGAGATTTTTAAGTCGAATACAATCTGATGTTGTGTGTCCCTTGATTTTATGGAAATCACAAAGGTGATTTTCATTGTACCATGACGGTTTCACTAAGGGCTCTTGATAATTTTCATAGGTGGGAATTGTGATGAGTTTTTGCTGCACCAACTGTTGCATGATTGATTCGATTGGTTTCCCAAGTGGTGTGCATTTTCATCTGTTACCTTGCGAGATTTGACCTTGTGGAGATTGATTTTTGCTAATGTTATGATTTGGGATGATGTTTAGATTTGAAATGATAGGCTGAAATTGAACATTGTTGTGGTTGGGAATCACATTGCCTTGATTTAGGTAACTTTGATTTTGCATGGTTTTACCTTGACTTAGATCAATGTGTGGAGTCGTTAACATATTGTTTGGACTTTGAATAACATTGATATGATTTGCAAACATATCCATCCCAAATTTCACCAAGTGTGGATTCGAAATGTTCATGTTTGGTACACTTGTACTTGGTATATTCACATTTGGAATGTATGGATTTGGTGGGATGATGTTGTTTTGTTGAAGACTCATGCATTGAGTGTTTGGTTGATAGATTTGTAAGTTTGGACTTTGATTTAAATCTATCATAGGGAAAGGTGTTCCAAAGTTTAGATTGGGCATACTCACATTTGTTGTACCATTGAAGTTTGTAGGAGATAATGATCCTTTGTATGGCTTGTATAAATGTGAGTTTTGATAATCAATTGGCATTGTAAGGCTTTGATAGTTTGGTTGATTTATACCACTCATAATGAATGAATCAAGTTTATATTCCATGTTCTTCTTGTGTTTTGACCTTGTTGACCTCTAAGGGGTTTAGGACCAATGATGAGATGAAGGATGAAAGGGGTGAATGATATGGGTGTTGAACTTTTAGGAACCTTGGAGGAATACTAGATTTTAGGAATTTTTGATTTTTGATTTTGGGTTTGATTTGGATTTTTTATTTGGATTTAATAATGAACTCATAAACTCTAAGAGGTTAGATGTTGTCTTGGAATAAAATTTTCCACAAGATGATAATTTAACTAGGTGTATGAGGAAGGATTCATCCACACACACTTAGCCAAACAAGGTGATTTTGATGTTGATTTGAAGGATTTTACCCAAAAGTCTAGTATGAATGATTTTTCCAATGGTTCAAAAGTTGTTTGTGAGATGGGATTTGATTGATGTTTTGAAGGATGGATGAAGGTTGATTTTGATCCTAAATGAACCTAAGAGGGACTTGTTTACAAGAACAAGATATTGAAGAACATGCTTTTCCCAAAAAGTAGTTCAAACCAAAATACCAATGTTTGCATGAAAACCATATGACCAAAAGATACCAAGCACATGTGTGGGGTCCAATTGTTTCTTATCTTTGCTTAGTGAATTATTTTTACCACAAACACTCTCTTGATTAGCTTTCAAACTGAATGTCTATTTCTCAATTTCTTTTCATCCCAAAAAGTCCATTATGTGGAAGTCAAGAAAATCAAGGCAATAGTTCCCTAATGTTGACTTTATGAAATGCCAATTGAGATATAAATCCAAATACTTAGAAGCCTCTAAGGATGAAATCCCAAGGGAAAACAATAGCACTTGGATTTTTTTCAAAGATATTTTCTCCTCCTAAAGGGTTTGAAATTTGATGTTCATGTTGAATGTTTGTTTTCCAATGTTTTAGATCAAGCAAAGTGTTTTGATTCCCAAGTAATGCACAATCCTATGGATGAAAGACAATATTTGTTGGGTTCCCACTTGGATAAATCCAGCTACACCTACTCTTAACAAATGATTAGATGCTTGACCACACAGGCTCCCCCTTATAGTGCACTCTCTTCTTAGGTTAGCCAAGCATCAATACCCATGAATCTCCCATGGCGTACTTCTCATCTCTACTAAAAGCTGTAAAAGTGTGGGGCGGTTTCAGAACAATCGTTCTTGCACCAAAAAATAGATAAGGATTTTGGTCTTTTAAACAAGGGGTTTTAATGCAGGCATTCTGTTCATGGGGGATCATCCATATGACGAGAGACCATTGCTACCCTTCTCATCAAAACAAACCTCGTGATACTTTTTCCTTTCCTTAAGTACCCACAATTATACCCCGGGTGGAAGTTGCTTTGCTTTAGTGTGTTCCTAGTTGGGTCGTTCCCTTGGGTGATTACTTTTTCCCACAAGGCAAACCCTCTAAGATAACAAAAAAGCGAGCGAACACATCTATAGTTCGATCAATCTTTGTTGAGAAACAAAGAGAGAACACACACGATATGTTCCACTCACACTTGCAAGATTTGTTCAATTTTAGGATCCAAATTGAAGTGTGTGGGAAATCACTTACACAACTTAGTGTCACCAAAAATCCTTTTTATTCTCAAGACCGCCATGAGGTGTGAGAGAAGTGTATACGTCTTTTTGATGGCATTATTTTGGGTAAGTGATTACAAGACAAAGATGCACATGTTCATTTTAAATCCTCAAAGCAATGATGAGATTCTTTTTAAAGCACCAAAAGGAAAAATGAAAGTTGTTTGTTCAATTGTTAACCTTAAACGAAATCTAGTAATTCTTCCTAAAGTTCTTTTTAAACCTTTTGTTTTGTTCTTTTTAAGCTCAAATGAAAATTAGTGAGTCCTAAAGAGCATGAAGATGACAAAGTCCTTATAAGTGGGATTATAATTGCTCCCCAAAGTTTAAAAAAACACTTGATATAATGATGTGATAATGCTTTTTCTTTGACTTCCATGATCCATGATCCTTTAAAGCCTACAATACAAGCTCCAAATGTTAGATGAAATCAAGAGACAAGAAGATACGAGGGTTAGATAAATGATTAAGCATAAAAATCCTAAAATTTAGACCAAGTTTCATTGTGATTTGACATTAGGTGAAATTTTGAAAATTTTAACTCTATCAAAGTTGAGAAACACCTACACCATTGGATAGCTTATGAAATTCTACCCCATTTCAAAAAAAAATCTTTGAAAAAGACCACAAAATGACCAAGGTACAACCATTTAAGTTTTAGTGAAAAAGCAAGAAAGAAAAGGCGGCGTTGTTTGGACCAAGTGGCATTGTTTGAGGATTTGAGCATAGCTCTGGTGAAACTAGTGACTTTGTTTAGAAAAACAAAGACCGCATATGCGTCACAATTTGTCCTAGCGACATTGTTTTACCTAGGAAGACAAAAAACATAAAAAAAAATGAAATTTGACCAAAAAATGTGTTAGATTCTTCAAGTTTTCCCTCTTTCTAGCACCAAATGTAGAACCCCAGATCCTAGCACTTGCAAAACACAATAAACAAACACATAGTTAGATCAAATGCAAGTGAGAATCAAGATTCCCCATGAAATTCATTTGCAAAGCTCAAATAGGAAAGAAAATGAAGAAAATGAACCAAGAAAGCAATGAAATCCTATTTTAAGATGCAAAATCTCAATCCCATGGGGGAATTGGTGCCAATTTGATGTGGGAATTGGCCCTTTTCCAACTCCTATGCAAGCTTGATGAAGATTTGTGGATGATTGAAGCTCTTTGATGAAATTTTGGCTTAACCTAGCTATGAAATGATAAAAATGGAGACTTGGATGAACAATGGATAAACTTGGCTTCGAATTTGCAGATAATGAATTTGCCTCAAGTTGTCTCTCCTAAATCAATAGAAGAGCTTCTTATTTATAGATGTGAATGATGGAGGATTGCAAAACATGGAGGATGTGGGGCAAAAGATAAGCCAATGATAAAGCGCCACTTGTCATCATGCCAATGGAAGGAGGATGAGCACATTTTGGAGAACGTACAAAGAGGGGGAAATTCAAAATTGAAAAGATGGCTTGAAGGATGAGATGAAAGGTGAAGAAAATGCACAAGGGTCAAGAAAAGGACATGTAAGAGATTTTAAATTCTTTGTTGGAAGGGACAAGTCCTTTTGGGGGGAGATTTCAAATTTGAGGAATATTCCATCTTTGATGAATTTTTGAAAGTAAATAGATGATTTAATAAATTGATAAAATGATTTTCATGAGCAAGTGGCAAAAGCTAGAGGATTTGATGGATTAAGACTAAGATTAATCAGGATTTGATTAATTTGAAGAGGATTAGCTAATTTGACCATTTGATTAAGATTTTTGGATTTAAATAAATTAAAATGAGAGGAAAATGATTTTAGAATTAATTAAATAAGATTTGATTTATTTAATTAAAGAGGATGGTGTTAGCTTTAAATCAAATAAAGATAAATTTATTTAATTTAAATGAGATGACTTTAGAGATTAATTAAATAAAATGATTTATTTAATTAATAAGAGATGGTGACTTAATAAGATAAAATTGATTTATTTAATTAAGAGATGGAATATGATGAATTTAATCAAATAAAGATTATTTAATTAAATGACTAGCAAAGGAGATGATTCAGGATGAAACGGTGTTAGTAATCAAGATCAGGTGCATGTATATTTTACGTGTCTACAAATAGGTTGAATCCAAATATGCCAACTTTAGCATGACTTATTCCACATTTTACTTGGTCTTCCATCATTGGACAATACTTAGCAATTTAGACTTCTATTTGTAATGTAGTTTTCATATTTTGGCACCACCTATAACTTCTATCATGCATTTTGGTGTTTTTTGTGCTATGACCAAGTTAGTGCTTAAATACTCTTCAAATATCACTCATAACATTTTATTGATTCTTCTAAACATTGCATTGTATTTGCAGGTTGTTCAATGCATATAAAATGATTGTTGTGTTGATTTTAAAGCGCATAAAATATGTTGCATAATCATTTACATGTAGTGCACACTATATGGTATATACGAAGCGCTTTATTTCATACTATCAACAGTGTTTTAATTTACATACAACGCTTTATTTAAACATAAAAATTTATCAATAATATATATAAATATATAACCATACATATACATATATATATTAATATATATCCATCAACTCACAATAATAAATATATATCATTTGGTATTTTGAATGCATATAACCATGTTATCATTTTAATAAATAAATCCATATGTATATATCTATATACATATATATCTATACATATATCGATATATTCAATATGTGTGTATATGTGTATATATGCTTATATCCATATAAGCATTCACTTATACAATCAATAGTACATATTTATAAAATCATCAATAAATATATATGTATATGATGTATATATATACATGTCTTATTATCCATTTGATATTCTCGTGCCCATGAGCAATCCATCCATGAGCATGCGTAGGTACATCTACCTATGTATACTCATGTATGTATTAACTCCATGTATGGGTTTACCTTCAACATATAAATGTATATATATATATATATTCCATGTATATATATATACATTCCATGTATATATATATACATTCCATGTATATATATATATACATTCCATGTATATATCTCATCGATTTGAACAAAGAACATATAAGAAATAACTCACAAGAACAAAGGAAACTCAACAATATCACAACAAGAACATTCACAACAAATTGATAAACCTTCCCTAAATTCAATTACAAATAAAACTAAGGGATAACTTACCATTTTCCTGAACTACGACTCAATTGGACCAATTTAGATGTGTGTGTGAAAAATCTCAATTAGGCTTCATTAAGGGTTACCTAACCAATCACTTCTCCTTAGTGATACTTCCCCTCCCTTCCAGAGGCTTGATCCCTATATCTGCATTCAACTTAGAACATTGCAATGGTAGTTAGTTGTTCGTCAAAACGATCATTTGCATATATTCATTACATAATTAGAATACCAAATTAAATCAAAATTCATAACATTTAATCATAACATCAAATCAATTTAACTTCCATTTAGCATTTTCCAAATAATACACATAAACAAGGTGTAAACACATGTTTTCCATTAAAAAATACAAGCACATTAATTTATTCAGAATTTTAACTTATCATAGTAATAGAAAATAGGTAAACACACAACTGGGTGTAACATCTATAGTAGCATTCAAGATCCTATCATGATGTCAAGATTTATGAGTGTCCATGCATGCTTTTGGAGCTAACATTATGATGTAGGTTTCAAGTTTTCAAGCATCAAATCAAGTGTAATGACCCCTTCTAGGAGGCATCTCAATTTTTACCTAAGTGACTATTTCATGACACAAAATTGCTTAACAAATAGAATTCTATAAGGTTCTCTTTAGACCTTTTCTTGCTATTTGGCCTAAGGATGCAAATTATAAATCTTTATGATTGATTTGTATAAGGTATGCAGGCTTACATCTCAACATATTAATCATTTTATAAATACATGTAATAATCTGTTCCTTATACGAATTATGAATATTTATTCTTTGTGGGAAGTATATATGAATATTAGATACCATTATATCAATCTTACATCAGTATAGAATATCTCATATATCAATATATTATTATATATATTTTATACATCTATATATTCATATAATCCTTACACTTATATACTTTATCATCTATCATATATAAACCATTGATATATATACACACACATATATATATTCATATATTTACTCCATATAGATTACTTCATATATCATATATGTTACTCTATATATAATATATATAACCATTATATATCACTTTATATATCATTGATCATATATATTATCATATATTACTTTACACATATCTGATCAGATATATTATCATTTGTTACTTTATATGTATCTGATCATATATAGTAACTTATTCCCTTTAATCTTTCCACCCCACCTATTCTTCTCTCTATTCAGTAATATGTAAGTATCTCTTTACTAATCTAAAACTGATCTATTTCTATATATAAGTAATGACCTTATCAAAGTCTTATCCCTTTGTTTTAATTTATTCTATTCCTTCCTTTCTTCAGCCACGGTGGTACTAACATATATTCCTTTTTATTCTTCCATTCAATTTATATTAGAAGACATTACCTTTTTGTTAATAGTTTGATGCTATGCAAATATGTATGTCTACATTCTTTATATTTATTCTGATCTCTTTATATTCTCAGAGATTATCTTCTATTTCTCCTCCTATTTTCTATCCCATATTTTACTTCTTTCCTATTATTTTATCCCCTGTTGTTGTAGATGTCATTTCCCCCTTTTGCCAGCGATTGTTGATAACTTACTTTATTTCCTAATTAGCTTATGAAGTGATGATCTATTTTAGTGACTTGTTCCTTCTCTTTTAATTCATATTTTGGGTGTGATTTGTCACATATACATTGACTTTTCATATTTTGTCTCCTTCTGGAAATAACACTAACCACTAATTTTTCCTTTCTAAAGATAAGTCGATCATGGGAAAGTTTGACAACTATATTTGGTGTTTGAAAATAAAGATAATGTGAAATTAGTTCTATTCCAAGTTGGTGCAGCCAACTTATAAAAGGAAGTGAAAATTTTGAATGCCCCCCAATGATCGAAGTCTCTGCCTTCTTTTATATTGCTTGTTTTTCCTAGTAGTCACCTCTATTGAGGAAGGGACGTGGATTTTTCATCTTTCTTTGAATGATTGTTGACCTTTCAATGCCAACCATTGCATAATTTACAACCTATTGGATGCTTAAGGAGGATTGATGCTTTTTGTTAGCTTAGATGATGGTAGTTTAGGATTGGATTCTTATTATTTTAAATTAGATTTAATTACATATGTTGTTTACTTTTTTTTATTACGTAAGAAATATTTTCAGGGTGTTGTACCCTTCACAAAGAGCCACAAGGGCCAATAGAGTTCAATATCAAAAAAGCATAAAAAACACAAAGCTAAAAAATAGACACCACAAACTAACAACAGATGGACAAACAATGGACCAGTGACAGACTAATTGGAATCTTCCTAGTTCTTAGATAGGAGATTAACAACATCATCTCCAACCCATTCCTGATGGTCTTCAGTCTTTCTCATGTCCATCTCATCCTTCATAATCGTCGATAGGGTACTGGTGACATAGTGGACCAACTTAACTATGAAGCGGGTCAAACCATAAATTTTTTTGTCCAATTTATCCAATCTTTCCTTTAGCACACAGAGCTCCTCCCCTCCAACCACAGTCTTGTCAGTATCAATATGCTCAACATCCAATGGTTCTAAATACTAAGAGGTTGAAACCTCCTTCTGAACTTTACCCATGTCAGGAATAGAGCTAGGACCTCTAACATGCTCCTCCTCACCCTCAGACTCCTCTTCAACCCTGCTATCATTGTTGTCCAACTTGTCCTTTTCCATATCCAAATCTTTAACTTGCACTTTTTTCCTATTCTTGGCCAACCTACCAGAGTGTTGAATGATGACAGCACAACTAATAACCACTATCTCCACAACCACCGTATCCCCCATAGAGTCCTTTCTCACCACATTTTTTGCTTTGCTTGGAGGCTCCTTCAAGCTCTTACCTTCCTCCTTGCCTTTATTTTTTAGGGAAGGCTTGTTGGTAGTCTTGGCAGGGGTTGATTTGAGTTCACAAAGACTAGCCACCACACTAGTTTGGGCTGCTCCCTCATTCCCCTTAAGCTTTTTAGTAGCAGGTTTGGGTTTATGTGTGTCATCAAGAATAGGGTGGTTTTTCCTATCAGGGCTTTTAGATTTGACTGGAGATAAATTGGTTACAGTTGGGGGCTCAATCTCTTCAATGCGGATAGATGATATGGGTTTTGTTGGACAAAAAGCAAGATGAAAGTAGTAGAGCCTCAAAATGAGGCCTTGCTGGAGCGATAGGGGAGTAGGGTCATTAGGATTTTGACCAGTAGCCTCAACACATTTTTCAATAGAACTTTCTAAGTCCATAAGCAGGTAAAAATGAATGCTTAACAAAAATTTATGCCTAAGGTGATTCGACAAAGGGAAATGGTAAAAGTAATAGGTTTTGTATATACCTTCCAGAGTCACATACTTCATCAAGGAAAGGTACACCTAGTTCCATGGCTGAGGGAGAGCCTCCCAGTCAAAACCTGACTGGTTGCACACCGACGCCTTATTCCCCACAAAAAACTTGTTCATACTTTCATTTTCTTGAGTTTTAGTGTGTTTTAGATGCTTCATACTAGTACATTGGAGCCCCATAGCCTATACAATCACTTCCTCATCCACAGTAAAGGAAATGCCTCCCAAAGTCACATGGTGATCTTTTCACGAATTGAAAAACTGAGTAGATAGATTAGGGTCATGGCCCACCAGTCTCTCCATTAGAGGAGCAAGACCACGTTTGGCACAAATGTGCCAAACAAGCGAATCTTTGTGAAATTCACTGTAGTTATCTAGCTCAGTCCACACCCTATCACCACCCATAATGCCACTTTGCACATAGGATAACTAGGAACCTTGAGAAAATAAAAGGTTAGAGATAATAGAAAGGTGAAAAATCACTTGCACATTAAGAATTTTAAGCCAGAAATGACAATCTTTGATAATCAAGGAAAAGGACAGGTCACACACATGAGTAAGTAATTTCCAGAAAGCAATATTAGCAGAATCATAAAGGAGGATCTCCACACACAATCGACTAACTAAGTAGGACATGAAAGGAAATGATGGTTTTCCTTCCATGTAGAAGATGTACAGAAATCTAGGCAAGATGGCCGTGGGGCCAAAATTAGAAACACCTAAAAGGTTAGCTTTCAAGGGCAGGCCAAATTTAGTAAAACCAAAAAGGTTAGCTTTCAGACATGAAGACAAAATAGTGGACAATATAGGGCCAATAAGGAGCTTGATCTCATAATTATTAGTCACATCAAAATCAAAATAAAAAAACTTGGGAATATGATAGCTTAACAAGATCCTCAAAAGGAGATTACAAAGGGTACGGTCCAACTTAGTTTTAATTATCAAGTACTTATCGCAACATCTCATGATTTCCCTTTTCAAAATGGGCTCCATCCCATAATTTGAATTATGCCACTTTTTATCCATCTCATCAGTTAAACTCATCCACATATCCCAACAGACAAGCATGTGGACCCCCCAAAAAATCTAGCAAGGCACTTGATTAGTTATCATCATGGGTCAAATAAGGGATTTTTTCCTTCAATATTAAACCCTGAATGTCAGGAGGTAGGTTCCCTAAAGAACGCCAACATTTGGATAATTTCTAGTGTGTGCCAAAATTGGCTAAGGCATCAACCACTTGGTTTCCCTCCTTGTAAATGTGGGTGGCAACTTTGAATTTTAACTTTGACACGAAGAGCCTAACGTCATGAAGAATATATTTAGTACTCCACCCCAACAATCTGTCAAAGTTAACATCAGTAATAGACTATTTGTTATTTTGTTTATTCTATAGTTTATATTTGTGTATTTTATTATATTTATTTTCTATATTAGTTTATATGATTATAATTGTACTATCATTATAATATCATTTGTAGTGATATTTAGATTTGTATTTCATATATTATTATATATGTATTTTGATATTTATTTTAGTTTAGTTTCTTTATATTTATATATTTATTTTTGTATACATTATTATATTATAATAATAATGTTAAATTGTCACTATGTATTTTAATGTATATGCATGTTATAATAATATTTATATTTATGTTTGGATTATAATCATAATATTATCTTATGATAATTATGATTATAATTCCATTAAATCATTATTATTTCTTTTTATATTTTTAATATGTATTATATTTATTTACTTGCTTTTTTTTAATGCTATAAATCTTAGTGTTGCAATTTCGGGGACATGACATCAAGTATCCAATTAAGCCATTTCATGCAAGATCTAATCCTTGGAGATGTGTTAGACTTCAGTCCTCCAAGGGAAACCATTAAAGGGTTTGGTGAGTTGCAACAAGCTAGTGTTCATTCATCATTCCTTCTTTTCATTATTTCATTTCAAGGTTTAATTACCAAACTAGGGTTTGACCAAGGTAAACCCTTATACACCAAAAGAAAATATTATTCTCCTCTTTGTGTGTTTGCAAATTTGTAGGTGAAGAAGCATTGAAATTGGATCAAAATTGCAATTTTACAAAGTTGTCAAAGTTGTCAAGATACGGAAATTCAGATCCTAAATTTATTTTTTGATCTTCTAACAATCAAACCTAGAGAAATCAAAACCTTAGATCCAACATCAGAGGATTGCAAAAAGAATTTTCATAAAAGAGTTCAAGGAAATATTCACTTGGGAAAATGAGTCCTGCTAGGATGCTTTACAACATTTTTGAAGCCGGGTAAAAACAATCTTAACCTTCTTAGATCTTTCAGTTGTTGCTACTGATAGTCTTATCATAGAAATTTGCATTACAAGTGGTATCCTAAATATTATATTGTTAATGCACTTTTATTCATATCCCAAAATTCTATTTTATTCCAATTTTGGTGAAAGTGTTCTACATTTTTCAAGATAAACTTTTTTTGGGTTAGTAAATATCACCCTATAACCCCTAAACTTACCTACAAAATGTATTTTCTATTAGTATCATGCTTTAAATCTGCATCTTCAGTTTTACATTGCATAATTGATCTCTTTAAGCATTTTTAGTTTATCTCCCCAAAGTGCATTTTAGTCATATATTGCACTTTTTTTTCATAAGGAAAATAGCAAGATCTCCAAGAGGGTTGACTCACCTAAGGGTTGAAAGTCAATCCTACATTCAGGGATCTCTTTTTCTTAATGGAAATAAAGAAAGTGTAGGTGCATACATCCATTTAACCATTCCATTTTGGATCACCCACACTTACCTTTTTCTTATATTTCAAGTATTACTTATGGGGGTTGTTAGTATGAAAAAAAATATTATACATCTAGTTTACATTTATCTAGCTCTTAGACCTAGTAGACCTATTTTCACTAGCTTAAGTTTATTTCGTAGTTTAGTTGTCTCACCTCATAGAAACATGATACATTCTCCCACAAATTTCCCAAGTGTTCTACATGTACCTGACTTTATGGAGGGTTAGTTATTATTTACTTATCACCTTTCTACTTCCTCCTTGTTCTTCATATACAAGGAAATCATTGTACCTTCTTTATAAATTTTCATTATAGTTTTTGGCTTATTTTGTTGCATTGATTCTCTTGTGGAATTTCTTGGATATTGCATTCATATTTTTATACTCCAAGAATTACCAAGTTAAGGGAATAAATGTGAAGATGAATTTATCACATAGTGATTTAGAAGACACAACCTATATGTCACAACAAGCACTACTTTGAGATTTATTTTTTTGTTTGAATATATTCCTTTATGGTTTAAAGTAGTCTCCTAGAATATGGTATAAAATTGGTCCATATTTTTTATTTTGGGGTTTATTAGGTCTAAGTTAAATCTTTATTTTTATTATAAACACATCAATGATTATTTTACCATTATCACTTTGTATGTTGATGGTATTTTGTTATTTGTTAGTGATAAGGAAATGATTAGGAACTTGAAAACTCAACTTTCATTATAGATTAAAATGGACTTAGGGGCTGCTAAGTACATCATTGGGTGGGAATTAGACTTCATAGGGATTAAAAACATGATTTAGATTGGTCAAAGGAAGTACTTTGAGTCTATTTTTAGCATTTCAATATGACCAATAGTAAACTGAATATTCCTATTTCTATTGGAACTAAGATTTTATTTGAGTATTTTCCTAAGACAACTACAAGGATGGAGGAGATAAGTTTAGTGCCCTATGCTAGTGTAGTTGGGAGCCTTATGTATAATATAGTATTGAACAATGTAGATATTATCCAAATATCATGAGTCTTAAGTTATTTGTTAGTGATAAGGAAATGATTAGGAACTTGAAAACTCAACTTTCATTATAGATTAAAATGGACTTAGGGGCTGCTAGGTACATCATTGGGATGGGAATTAGACTTGATAGGGATTAAAAACATGATTTCGATTGGTCAAAGGAAGTACTTTGAGTCTATTTTTAGCATTTCAATATGACAATAGTAAACTGAATATTCCTATTTCTATTGGAACTAAGATTTTATTTGAGTATTTTCCTAAGAAAACTACAAGGATGGAGGAGATAAGTTTAGTGCCCTATGCTAGTGTAGTTGGGAGCCTTATGTATAATATGGTATTGAAAAATGTAGACATTATCCAAATATCATGAGTCTTAAGTCATTACATAGATAATATTAAATGGGAGCACTATGTTGTATTGAGGGTTTGTAGGTATTTATGGGTAGTACCAAGTATTCCATTTTTTTCTTTATCTTAATGACATTTTAAACAAGAAAAACTCAGTGGATATAGGGTTATGTGGATTTATATTAGTTATGGGATGTCAATATCAAAGGGTCTATTAATGGCTACATATTTAGCTTATTCAATGGTGTAATGAGTTGCACGAGTAAGTGATCATTTGTGGTTGCTTTTTGTGTAATAGAGATGGAGTGCATGATCACTACTCATGCATACAGGGAATCCATTTAGATTTTTATATTGTATTTAGACATTGATCTATGTTGGGGAATAGTCAATTTTTATTATGATATTCAAAGTTTTACCACTTGAAAAAGACTCAACCTATCCATGTAGATGAAGCACATTGATGTACAATATGATTTCATTCATAAAATCATAGAAAATAAGAAGGTATTTCTAGAGAAATTTGATAATTTAGAGAATTATGTGTGTTATTTAATAGAGTTATTAGCATTAAGAAGTTCACATGTTGCGGTATGGGACTCATGACCCCTAGTAGATAAATGATAGTGTCAGTATCCCCTTTTGTCCTGTAAGTTGTTCACCAGTTGAGAGAATCTAAGAAAAGATGTCTCAATCTTGCATTCTAATCTTTAAATGTAAATTTTAGACTATAGATGTAATTTTTGGCCTAAAAATTTAAAGAAATGGGCTTTAACTAGATAAATCAAGTTATAACTATGTGGAGATATTTAAGCTTCAATTTGAAAAAGAATGGGGCTTAATCAAGTTCTTAGATTAAAATTTAGGCCTCCCACATTAGGAATGTAAGAGAATATATGATACATAAGATATTTTTAAGAGAGAGTTACACATGTTGACCAAGACAAAAAAACACACTAAAAATATAGAGGACCATTCATTTCAAGTGATTTATGATAACTAGTAGATATTATCACAACTATCACTGGAGATTCTACTATATATTCATTTTTTTCTTATTTCAAATTTATGCTAAATGTGCATATATCCTCTCCATTCACACAATTGGGTCCAAAAACCATTGCTTCACTTCCTAGAATTAAATATCACCCATAAGGCCAAGGTTCTCAACATGTCCATACACACTATTGGATCCTGAATTGTTGCTCCACTTCCTAGAATAAAATATCACCTACAAGGCCAAGTTTGTCATCATGTAGGTTAAATTACCTCATAAAAAAAACATTGAAGGTCAAAGGTCAACTCTATAAGATGGTTTTCTCTCTTATGATTCAAGCTTACCTTAGACTCGTGAGTGTACTTCTAGAGGTTTGAGCAAACTACATGACAATTGGAAAGAGTGGTAGCGAAACCTAATTTATTGAATCAACTCCAAATATTATCACTGAGATGAGAGAAAATAGCTACCTCAATGCCTCTAAATAGATAATTTTAACACCATTTCAATGCGGCAAGGTGGGGGCAAGATAAATGACTCACTATGACTATTATTCCATGTGTATAATGAAATCATGAACTACATAGAATTGGAATAAACTTGAAAATGGTTATTTAATGATTTTTTATTTTAATGTTGATTGAATCAATATATACTCCCAAGTTGGTTCCTATTAATGGGTTACAAAGCTAAGTTGGGAAGGAGAATTCATAGGGAAAAATAAAGTTCAAAATAATTGATCAAAACTTGAAATCTATGAAGTATTTCTAATGTTTCTTGTTCCCTCCTTGAACCCAAAAGGAACCTGGAACCATGGATATACATACAAATAGTAGGCATTGGGCCTAGGTCGGAAAGGGAAACATGGATCAATATAGGCCAGGTTTGGGATTTGGGGAAAAAGGGGGAAAAGATGACTAAGAATACTGACAAGTGGTGAGAGGGAGAATGAATTAGAATTAGGACTTAAGGGTTATAGGAGTTGGGTCTCAAGAGGGAATGAGAAATTTTAAATTTTACAATGGGGTCTAAGTTTTGATAAGAAATAAAAATCTCAAGAGAAAAATGGAAGTTGAAACTAGAATTAGGGGCTCCAAGTGTTGTAGTTTGGTTGCCATTGATGTCAAAAGTTCATTGGAGTATGTTGTAGTATGGCTATTTGGTTGCCAGAGTCTCTGATAAATTCTCCAAATTTCTCCAGTAATGATGTTTTCTCCTATGGTTTGGAGGTTAGCTTTAGGTTGTGTGAAGGCATGTGTGATACAATTTTTAGATCATTTGGGTTATCAGAAAGATGCTTTTGATAGTGATAGACTTAATTCTATGTTGATTTTGTGAGGATGTTCTCAAAGGTATAAATATTGGCTCTGTATATCTCTACATTTTTAGATATGGTTGTGCGGATTAGAAGTTAAGTTCACAAAGATGTGAAGGTGTTGTATCCCAAGTTTCATGTCAATAATCCTTCCATAGAGAAAGTTATAAGTGATAGAGTGTAGGACTATGTTATTCAGTGGTTGGCTTTAATGTTTGTCTACTTGCGCTAATAAAAGGTTAGGAATTTCAGTTGCTTTAAGGTAGAAATTCCACGTCTCATAGTATCTAAGGGTTGAAGCACACAAATATATTTCTTTTTTCCAGTATCACACTAATGTTTCAAGTCATTTTTTGAAGTTATGCTCTTGCTAAGGCTGAATAAGGCATGTTGATGATGTATGCCACAAGTTTAAGTGTTTGCAAAGATTATGGAGTGCTTGAAGGTGTTGTATGGGTCATGTCGACTCATTTGAAAGAGATGCAAATAATGATTTATCATTCTTTGGTATCGCCACTAGATGTAAAGATCAACATGCTACAAGCTACATTTTCTTGTTTATGGATGACCTAATTTGTATTTGCAAAGAGTACGAATTATGTTCATCGAATATCAAAGGTGTGAAGATGGTTTGGGACTAGGTTAAGCATGTGTTGGAATCTACAAGATGTGTTACTCTTTCTGGTGTTGTGTTTAGTCTTTTGGGTCATGACCTCTACACATTTCATGTTGATTGTTTTAACCTTGGAAAACTTGGAGATATAATATTTTTGTTGTTATAGGCCAAAATGTAATGTAATCAATGTAATTCCATGTATAAATTGTAAACATAGTTCATATAGGTTAGTGTGTGTAGATTCATGATGATAATTGTAAGAGCGATTGAAAGAGAAAATCAATTGTGGTATATCCTATCTCGTTTCAACTTGATCATATATTTGTGACAAAAGGAAGGTGTAGAAATGTGCTTAATTGTTCCTGGAGGTAGTGAGACAAAGGAAAAACTTCTTGATTTCTAAAAGCAATGATATTGTAGTTAGCTAAGAAGACATTTGAAGAAGTGAAAAAGTAGAATTTCAATCATCAAAAAGGAAGCGACAAAGCAAAATAGCAATTATCAAAAGGAGTGAGTTTAATTGTTAGTTTTAGATAGTGGAAGGACTATCATTCTATAATATTTCTTGAGTGTGTGCTTAGATCAGGGAGTTGTAGCTTCCTTAGGTTATAGCCCTAAAACAAAGTTGTATAATTAGGGAGTGACCCTAAAACTATAATCAGGGAGTTGTAGCTTCCTTAGGTAGTAGCCCTAAAATTTTTTTGTAAATGTTGTTCATCTTGTGAGGTTGGATTAGGACAATAACTCCTAGCAACTTTTCTCACCATGGTTTTTCCCTTGTGGAGTTTTCCATGTATATTTGGTGTTGTGTTGTGTTGTGCATTGTCTTCATCTTTCATATTCATTCTTATGTGGTAGAGTTTAAAGTGTCTGACTGTTTTAGAGGGTTTGAGATTTCATAGAACACTGATTCACCCCCCCTCTTAGTATTTTAGTGTATTCAACACCAAGTTCTAACAAGGACCCAAGCTTTGGAATGGATGAGATAAACACTTACAGGGAGAAATTTCTTGGAGGGAATAGGGAAGTTCCAAATTCTGATTAGGATCCAAGGTTCAATAGGAAACCAAAATAAGACTCCAAAGGTGGAAAGTAGGGTGTAGAAGGGAACATTGAATTGGAACCTATGGTTGCAAGTCCAAAGAGAGTCCCAAGGCCCATGATGAAGGAAAATGCAAGAAAAGAGGGGATCTTGGAGTTGGAAAGGAAGATAAAAGGGGACCATAGACCAGGTTCAAACTCCCCATTGAGACTTGAGGCCCAAAACAGAATTAAATAAATCCTACACACCTTGGACTCAAATATAGAGCAACATTTTATTCAAAACTTGAAAAAGTCCCAATAATGGATCTAGTTGGGTATGTGTGCCTCAAATAGGCACATCAAGGATCCAAATCTTTGGGTAGACCATAAAAAATTAACATAAAAAATACATGGGACAAGATCAGAACAACAACACACTATCATGAAAAAAAGGGTCAAAAATACTTGAAAATACATCAAGAAAAATATGGAAGATATAGCATTAAAATCATTGATTAAGATGGAACTTCATCACTTATGAATAGTAATATTTCAAATTCTAATTGTGCATAGGAAGGTCCATGATCTATCCATCCAAATCTATGAGATAAAATACATTAAGATCATACCTCTTAGCTACGTCATGACACCTAAGCCATAAAGGATCAAAATTTACATGCTTTCCCTTCTCCTAAGACTTGGAATTCCACAAAAGAACCATTTATTATTTTGATCCAATGTTTTTATATGATCTTCATCAAGATTTTTTTACTTAATGCAACTTTTCTATTGCTCTAAGGGTGGTATGGAGATGAGTGTTCCAAATTTATACCAAACTTGGAGCACATATTCAACATGTCTTGATATCATTATCAACTAAATTATAGTAGGTACTCCAAACCTACTTATTATGTTGTTGATAAAAAATCCAATACCATCTTAGATGTTGCATTGTGGATTGGTGCTTCAACCCACTTGGTGAAGTAGTTAGTGGCCACAAGAATCCACTTGTATCCATTATTATATTTTTTATATATTTCTCCAATGAAATCAATCCCCCAATAATAGAAAGGTGCTTCAACTATGAGAGACAAAAGGAAAAGTACACCAAAAAATTTCAACTTGCTTGAAAACCTTTGAAAGCATCACATTTTTGGATTTTTTCTAAATCCTTGAACAATCTTAGCCACCAATATCTAGTTATAAGGATCTTATGTGCTATGGTCTCAGCCTTGAAGTTTCCACCACATACATCAACTTGCTCAACATCTAAAAACTTAAGCAATATCGCTTCATGATTCCTCCACATCAACTCACCATATATTAACACATATCTTTGAGAAATGAGCTTAAGAGTCCTTTTATTCTCATCCAAAATGGTGGAAAAGTCATGTTCATAAGATATAAAAATTGTATCTTTGTACCAGGGGACATCATTCAATTAGAAAGGAACAATAAAATTGTTTGCATTCATCTCATTTAACTATGTTGCTTAAAAGTTGGAATTTTCCATCAATCTAGCCAAGCCTTGACCCTTAAAAATATTTGTGATCTATACTTCCATGTCAAATTCCTAGATATTGTGTATTTAGTGACATCTTCTGCCTAAAGCTTCCCACTGCATGAATATGTCCTTCATATCTAGGTGTGACACATTTTCTATAATTTTAGCACCTACATGATATGAACTAAATGTATTCATATATTTAACCAATACATAAGCATGCTTCTCCATTGTGGAATATTTCACTTCAGTTTCTTGCGATGATTTACTAAAAATGACTTGTGCTACTCATATCCCTCTTTGTTCTTTTATATTAACACAACAATAGTATAAATGATGCAAATGAGAGAAATTGGATGGGATTGGAGTAATTAAAACTTACCTAAATATGTACATCTAAGATAGCTTATTTGATATCCTTGAATTCTTTGACTGTCTCTACACTCCATTCAATTGATTTCCCTTTCTTGAGAAACTTTGATATAACCTTAGTATTCTTAGTAAAGTTAGGAACAAACCTAGTAACAAAGTTTATTTTCCCAAAAATGGACTAAATTACCTTGAAATATTTTGGTTGAGGGATGATTCAATGACTTTGATTCATTTATGATCTATTCTCACTGCATGTTTTAACATAATGTGCCCTAGTAGTTTTCCCTCCTCAACACCAAATTTACATTTCTTAGGATTAAAATAAATACCATATTATAAACATATTTTTAAAATAATTTCAAGATATTTTTAGTGCTCACCTCTCTCTTTTGAAAATGCAGTCAAATCATCTTGGTATACAATCTAAATCTGTTAATGAGACTAGAAAAAAGCCACATATATTTCTCTTCAAAAATTTAAATTTTCATTCTAATGAGAGTCACAACCCGAGACTCAGAAAAACACACAATAGAGACAATAATAGACTTATTATTAATTTATTTGAAAAATGTTCTTGTTACAGAGAAATTACATTCTAGAGGATCAAACACTCGCATGCTACAATACATGCAACTTTTACTGCTTTAAAAAAAAAAAAACCCTTTTCCTAAATACAACTTTCTCTTTTCCAATCCCCTCGTAGAATTTCCAAAATGAGTCTTGAATAGCCTTTTTTCAGCTTGGAGCCAAAAATACAATTTGAATTTTGAAAGTAGGCAGTTGGGCACTAAAATTTGAAATTCAGAAATTGAGTCCCAATTTGAAAATTGGAAAATTTCCAAAAATTGACCAACTTTCGGAAGCCATAAATTTTGATTTGGGACTTCGTTTGACATGTCGTTTGAACCATTGGAAAGGTATCAGAGTGTAGAACGTGCTAAAATTTGTATTTTCCAATTTTGATGATTTATGGGCCCGTACGAGACCGTTTAGTGCCTCAAACTGGACTCAAAAGAGTTTTCAAGGCAATTTTGGGAAACTGAAACTTGAACATCTTTCAAACCGAGAATGGTCTTGGCTTAATTCTTTCACCAAAGTGTTTTCTTTTCTGTCTTGAAGGTTCCCATAAATTTTTTCCTCCTCATGCCTTCAAATTCATACCTGCTAAAAATAGTAGTTTGACCAGAAAAAGTAGAAAAATAGTTTTGAAAGTTGGGAATTATTATTCAATGAAAAGGGTATCCAGAAATGCAAAAACATCTACAAAAAGCTAATAGAAAGATTTTTTTTTTTTGGGTGATGCAAAATTACCCTTACACTATTGGATGCTCCTGCATCAGACACCCAGGGTAATTTGAGAAGTGACCCCGTCACATCTCAGATGGTTGAGGAAAACCCAAATGGTCAATCTCTGCCTTAGACAACTAGGATGAATCTTCCAAAGTCCTTCCTCTCCACTTCACTAGATATTATTCATACTGCCTATTTTTGGTACTCCTTCCCACATGGCCATCCAAGATTGCTTCAATCTCCTCCCTCTCTGAATTAGGTGCAAGAATTCCACACTGTTCCATTGTTGGTCCATCCTCTATGCCACCTTCATGATACTCTATCAAATCTGCAACATTGAACACAGGGGAAATATTGATTCCATTTGGAAAACTCACCTCATATGCATTCCCTGAATCATGTTTCCTCAAAATACTATAGGGACTGAACTTCCACATCTTCAACTTGTTGCAGGTTCCCACTAGAAACCTCTCTTTCCTCAATTGGACCATTACTTTATCACTAATCTAGAACTCCTTATACTGTATATTCATCTTGTTAATATGTTCCCTTACCTCTTCATGTATGTTCTTGATGTGCTCTACAAAGTCTTTGGCTTTGGCACTTGTCTTCTTCTCTTGATCCATCTTTCTCAATTCTGGAGCAGTCATGGGACTGCCCTCATATACAATTTGGAAGGGTGATCTACCAGTTCTCTTGTTGACAAAATTGTTGTAAGAAATTTTTTCCTAGGGTAAGATCAAGTCCCATCCCTTGGGTTTATCTCCTACCAAGCATCTTATTAGGTTACCCAGACTCCTATTCACCACCTTAGTCTGCCCATCGGTCTGTGGGTGGTGTGTAGAATTGAATTTCAACTTTGTCCTCAATTTCTTCCACAAGTTCTTCCAAAAGTACCCAACAAATTTGGTGTCAAGATCTAAAACTATACTTTTTGGTAGACCATGTAGTCTCACCACCTCTCTGAAGAACAAATTAGCAATGTGGACAACATCGTGGGTCTTTTGGAATGGGATGAAATGTGCCATATTTGAAAACCTGTCAACCACCACAAATACTTAGTCATTTCCTCTCTATGTCCTTGGTAAACCAAGAACAAAGTCCATACTAATATCTTCCCACAACCTCTCTAGTACAGGTAATGGTTGATACAACTCTGTATTTTGGATTACTCCTTTATCCATCTAGAATACTCTACAACTTTGCACAAATCTCTTCACATCCTATGATAACTGAGGCCAATAATAATGCTCACTAATAATGGCATTGGTATTATCTTGACCAAAGTGTCTTGCCAATCCTCCACTATGCTTCTCCTTGATTATGTTCTCTCTCATGGAACACCTCAGGATACACAATTGGCTTCCCTAAACAACATTCCATCTTGGATTATAAAATCCAACTATTTTTTCTTGTCTAATGTAACAGGCTCCTTGCAAGCTTTCTAAGCTTTTGCAAAATCAGGATCTTCAGGATACAAGGTCTTGAGTTCGTTGAACCCAACCACCTCAATCTGCATTTTTGTCAACAATGTATGCATCCTACTCAAGGCATCTGCAACTTTGTTAGACCTCCCACTCCTATGCTTCAAAGCAAAATTATAATTGCAAAAATTCTACCCATTTCCAATATCTTTGATTAAATTTTCCCTAACTATTCAAGTACTATAATGCTTGAGATCAATATACAAAACAAATTCCTTTGGAAATAGATAATACCTCCATTTCTTTAATTCCTGAACTATTGCATATAATTCTTGATCATACACATAATGCCTTTTCCTTGCATCATTGAACTTTTCACTGAAATATGCAATGGGCTTACCTTCTTGTCTCGAAAAAACTCCAATGGAATTACCACTGGCATCACAATCCACTTGAAACATCTTATTGAAATATGGAAGGGCTAAAATAAGTTGCTATGTCACCTTCTTCAACACGTCAATTTTTTTTGCTACTACTCCTATGATCCACTTGAACTCTTTTCTAATGGACTTTCTGTAAAAGCTATCCAAACCATGTAAAGATCTCACCTCAGTAGTAGTTCTTGGGGTAGGCCATTCTAGAATAGCCTTCACCTTCTCTGGGTCCATTTTAAGACCTTCTGAGACAACAAACCCCAAGTACACTAACTTCCTCTTCACAAAACTATACTTCTTCAAATTAATCAACACTTTCTCCTCTCTTAACTTCTCAAAGACTACAAATATGCATTAAATGCTCATCTAGTGTCTTACTAAAAATAAAAATATTATCTAAGTACATAATAACAAATTTTCCCAGAAATTCTTTCAACACCTTGTTCATGAGCCACATGAATGTGCTCGGTGCATTGGTTAGCCCAAAATACATGACTAACCACTTGTACAAGCCTTCTTTGGTTTTGAAGGCAATCTTCCATTCATCACCCTCTCTAATTTAGATTTGGTGGTATCCACTCTTCAAATCTATCTTTGTGATGTACTAAGATCCACTCAAACAGTCCATAAGGTCATCCACCCTCGGTAGGGGAAATTTGTACTTGATTATTATCTTGTTTATGGCTCTAGAGTCTATACACATCCTTCATTCCCCATCCATCTTTGGTGCTAGTACTACAGGTACTGCACATGGACTAGGGCTCTCTCGAATCAATCCTTTTCTTAATAACTCTTGAACTTGTCTATTCAACTCTTCATTCTCTGTAGGAGTCATTCTATGAGCTACCTTATTCGGAAAAATGTCTCTAGGGATTAGGTCAATATGATGACTAATCTTCCTTATTGGCAGTAAACCTTCAGGTACATTATTAGACACAATGTCCTAAAACTCATCCAAAAAACTTGAAACTTCTATTGGCACCTCTTTACTATCTTCTCTATCTAGTCTAGGAATTATAGCATAACACATGTGTTCGTGTTTCATGCCTTCCAAAAAGATTCTTCCATAAAAATACTAAATTCTGGCACTACTACATACCTTTTCTTCCACCTCCTTTAGGGTTTCAATTTATGGTAGAATCCACCCTTCATCAAGGAATAGGTATTAGCATGGTCATCATGTACAACATGTCTATCAAACTACCACGACCTCCCCAACAACATATGACACACATCCATGGGGATGATATCACATAGTACCTCATTATGGTAACTGCTAATCTTGAATTTCACCAGGCATTGCTCATTGAACAAAATTTTGTGATCCTTCTATAACCAAGAAATTTGGTACAAATGTGGATGCCTTTCCCTCTTCAGCTTCAACTTCATGACCATCTCTTCTGATACTAAATTATTGGTGCTCCCACTGTCAATAATGACATCACAACATTTATCCTCACATTTGCACCTCATGCAAAATAGACTCTTCCTCTAGTCTGGTTCCTTCTCCTCATTCAATAGGGTTCTCCTAACAACTAGGGTTTCTCCCCTTTCAGCATCATCAGAATGCTTAGACTAAGCTTCCTCATCTGCATGTGTAACTCTTGCATGACCTTCCAATCTTTTGTCTATCTTTCCTTGGTGTTGTAGGCATTCATAGGCTCGATGCCCTTCTTCACCTCATTGGAAATAGGTTCCTCTGAAACCACCTCTCTTGGATCCTTGTCCAGTTCTTCCTCTTCCTCTTCCTCTTTGTTCACCATTGTTTTGATCATGAGGGTAGTATAAATTATCATTCTTTTGACTAAAATGGTACCCACATATTCAATTTTCTTCTGATCCTCATTTTGATTCCCAAAGGATCTTCCACCACCCCTTCCGCCTTGACCTCCTCGTCCTCTTTGCTTGTCATCAAACCTATTATTTAACTTCTCTTCAACCTTCAAAGAAAATTGGTACACATCTTCAATGGTGGCCATTTTGACTAGGCTTAGCTCCTCTTGAATACTCAACCTTAACCCATTAAGGTAACATGCAACTTTCTCTTTGTTTCCCTCTGCATGGCCTATTTTGATAATAATTTTGTAAAAATATTCTATATAATCCTTCATGGACTTGCTTCCTTTCTTCAACCCTTGCATCTTTTTTAGTAAATCCAACTCGTAGTCCATTGGAATGAATTGATTCTTTAGTTTATCTACCATATGATCCCATCTGGTGAACTTTTCCTTTCCTCTCCTATTTCTTTCTAGCTGGACCTCTTTCCACCAGATATTGGTGTGGCCCTTTAGTTTTGTTTTTGCAAACTTGACCTGATTTGGATCCTCTATCTCTTCATACTCAAAATATTCCTTCATCTTGTTAATCCAATTGATTAACTCTTATGGATTCAGATTTCTAGAATAAATGAGAACTTTGATTCTGGGTCTCTTTCCTATCTTGGAAATGGCCTTTAATAGCCTATCTTTATTTCAATCTTCTACTTCCCCCATATCATCCTTAGATGGATCTTTAACCTCTTCTTCATCCTCACTCTCTTCCCTTCTTAGGTTAAACCCTCTTCTCAACTCTTCCTGCAATGCATTGACTTGGCTCTGGAGGGCTCTAAAACCCTCATCTGCCAAAGAATTTCTCCCACCAACATTTTTGGCACCACCACTCCTACCGTGCATCATTGTTGGAGGCATCTTGACCTCGAATCCACAACCACAAGTCTTGGTGCGAATTGCCTCACGATCGACGATTTGTCCACATGCTCAAGAACAACCCACTCTTATACCACTTGATGAGAGTCACAACCCAAGACTCAAAATAACACAAAATAGAGACAATAACAAAATTATTATTATTTTATTGGAAAAATGTTCTCGTTATAGAGAAATTACATTCCAAAGGATCAAACCCTCATAGGCTGCAATACATGCTACTTTTAGTGTTTTTTTTTTTTTTTAAATACCCTTTTCCCAAATAAAACTTTCTCTTTTCCAATCCCGCCTAGAATTTCCAAAGTGATTCCTAAATGACCTTTTTCTAGCTTGGAGCCAAAAATACAATTTTAATTTTGAATGTAGGTGGTTGGGCATCAAAATTTGAAATTTAAAATTCAGAAATTGAGTCCCAATTCAAAAATTGGCAAATTTCTAGAAATTGACCAACTTTCGGAAGCCATAATTTTTTATTTGGGACTCTGTTTAATGCGCCATTTGAACCGTTGGAAATGTCTCAAAGTGTAAAATGTGCTAAGAACCTGCTATGTTGGTTACAATGATTTTTGGGCCAGTACGGGAACGTTTAGTGCCTCAAACTGGACTTGAAAGAGTTTTCAAGGCAATTTTGGGAAATTGAAATTTGAATACCTTTCAAACTGGGAATGATCTTGGCCTGATTCTTTTTCCAAATTGTCTATTTTTCTATCCCAAAGGTTCCCATAATTTTTTTCCTCCTCGTGCCTTCAAATTGATACCTACTAAAAATTAGAAAAAGTAGAAAAGTAGTTTTGAAAGTTGAGAATTCTTAAATTCGATGAAAAGGGTATCCAAAAAAGCAAAAAAATCTACAAAAAGCTAACATAAAGGAAAATTATTTTTGGGTGATGTAGGATTACCCTTACAACACTAGATGCTCCTGCATTACATTCTTAAATCCAAGGAACATCATCACATATACATACACACCCCATGGAGTAGTGAATGCCATTTATTTTTCTCTAAAACTTTGAAAATAACCTAATGGTAGCCTGAGAATCCATCCATCATGAACATTAACTTTGATCTAGTTACTTTTTGCAACAAATGGTCTAGTCTTGAGAGATGATAGTTGTTCTTGAGATACTTAAGGTTGATTTTCTTAAAGTCAATAAACAACCGTATTCATTTATTCTTTTTATTACTAAGATAAGGTTAGACACCCACTCTAATTGTCTAATGGCTTTGATAATACATACCTCCTTTAACTTCATTAAATTTTGCATTTGTGGGGCTAATGTAGGGCTAATATGCCTTTTGATTTTGTTTGAAAGGTTTATCATCTAGCCAAAGAGTAATAATGTGGGAACAAATATTCCCTATAAGCCTAAAGATATTCATAAGACGTAAAAATAGTTCTTGAACTTTCTATATTTAAGGAATTAAGAAATACTTCTCACATGGCTTAAGCTTTTTCCTCATGTAAACTATCTTTGGATTCTTAGTTATACATAGGCTCACACCCTTAACATCATCTTCATGAGTTGTATTTATTTTGTTTATATAGTTGTCTTCACTATTGAACATCTTATCTAAGGTGACTAGCCCATTGGGAATATATTCATTTTTAACTTTACTACTATTGATGCCAAAAATTGGCAAGGTAACAACCCTTTGTGGGAAACTCAGTTTATGGGGGACCTATTGCACTAAATTGAGTGACCTCCAGATTTTTAAAGAAGTCAACTTCTTCTGTAATTGGGGTTTGGAAAGGGAAAATGAAGCAAATATAAAAATAAAAGATCTAAGGTGATGCACCAGAATTCAGATAAAAGACACGATAAATCAATCTTTTGGATATGATCTAAGGGCCTGTTCAAAAATTTACTAAGTCCTAGAATGGCAGAAATTAAATATTCAAGCATGAACAATGCATTCAATGACATAAAATAATTTTCATACCCATTCACTGAAAAGAGTCTAGTCAAAAGACATGATCTAAACCAGCAAACTTGCATTCAAATTATAGAAGTTCTAGAAATGAACCATTCAAACAATAATGACACAGTATAAATTTAATAAAATAGCTTTAAGAAAAAAAAGTTTGAACAATGGCACAGTCTGTGAGTCTTTCTGCAATAATCTAATAACAATAAAAAGGCCTGGTGTCTATAAAATTCTATACTTTATGCAATTCTCGAACTCTTGGAACTTAGAACCTAGAAAAAAATCCCCTCTTTAGAAATAAAGAGCAACATATATAGTGAGCATTCCCACTACTTGTTGAGCAGTAACTGAAAATATTTGGAATCTTAAGCAATGATGTAGTGGCAATGATTCCCTCGGCTATTCTAACAAAAAAAGATTCAGGCCATAGCATGTGGTCGCCTCCCATCCAGGTCCATCCCATGCAAATGATGGTAGTGGTCCCAGCATAGTCCCATGCAAAGAAGTGTCGACACCTAGTATAGGTAGTTAGAACACACGGCATTATATCATAGCCCATAGTTCACTCCATCCCTTGCACTGAAGAAGCATTCGTCAAGGAGTGCGTGGAGGCATTTTGCAGCCCGTAGCTAATTCCTTCTTGTCATTGAAGACTTGCACTAGGAAGACATGTGGAAGCGTGCTTTTTATTTGGTGTTGAATGTGGGGTTTGCCAAAGTATATGTGAATGAATGCTACATGGCAAATAGTCAGGGCCCAATTAAAAAGTGAGAGAGAGCATCCTTTAAGCGTGCATGGCGACGACACGTGGAAACATGGTGGGGGCAGTTTGAAAAATGAAGGGAAGAATTCCTTCAAAAAACATTGAGAAAACACATGGTGGAAGTTGACGGTCATTTATCAAAAAGGGTCGATGATGTTCATTTGAGGCATGGGTTGGTACTTATCAAAAAAATAAACCCAAAGGGAGCTTGATGAATTTTATATTCATAGCTTTTGGCAACTACCAGGGGTGTTTTTCTTGAGGAACGAGGAATCCAAAATTTTCTTTGGTCCATAGACCAGAGTGCCATCCATTGGGAAAAAAAATTAGAGTTTAGAAAGGGTCGCCTGTAGGGGCGGCCAGTCGTCTTCAGATGGTCTCAATACATTGTGTAGATTTTCCTGTGCTCCACCTAGGTCAAGCAATTCCTTATAAGGCAACACCTTAGGTAAACCAGCCCCTGAATCACAATGGAAAAGTAGCCACGCAACCAAATGGATGACACCTTCAATGTATGTTGCGGTAGGAGGCTGGCTGAAACTCTAGAAAGTGGTTGGGTCCTACTCCTTTTCTTCAATCTTTGTTGAAATTTGTTCGGCTGTGGCGATCGACCCATCTTTAAGAAATGGGGACGGTAAGCCCATATCTGATAGCTAAGATAAATTTTCCCACAAGCCATCCATATTTTGGTTCAAAGTAGCTATGCAAGTGTTAGTACATAGGATGGACGAGTGGCAATGGATGAATTATTTTGTCATCTAGGAAGCAACATTTTGATCCCCGATCCCTGCCTTTGCTAAATTTTCATCAAAGACCATGTATAGATTTCTTAGAAAACTCTTTGCCTCAGGAACCCTTTCTGTGATGAACCTTGGGAACTTTTCAATTGTTTTGTGAGCCTCCTTACTCAATTTTGTTTCTTTTGAGATGAACTGGATCATTAGCCGCAGTGTTAGATAGAAGGCCTTAACCTTTTCCAATATGAAATGTATAGTTGTTGAGCTACTGGGATGAGGTTTGGCTATGCATCAAGGGCTTGGGGAGTGCTCTTTAAAAGGGAAATCTTTGCATCCTTTGAGCTGACATCCTCTGTTAATTCTACAATTCTCCTTTTTGCGGATGCAAGTTGCTCCCCGATGTTACTTAGCTCCTTAAACTAGTTCTCCTTGACCTGAGTGTGGTTTGCCAACTCTGTGTCAAGAGAAGACTTCGTCTCTTGGAGCTCTTTTTCTAATTGGGAATTTTGGCCCTCAAAGTCCATCTTCTGTTGTTCTAATTTTTTCTCATGTTGAGCATGCTGAGATGCTAGCTCTTCATCTTTTTGTTGCAGATTCTGCTTTGCTAGGGCCAATTGGCTCTGATATTCTTGGTTCTTCTTTTGTAGCTCGTTGATCAAGATGGGATCAATGGATTGGGACTTCATGAGTTTCTCTTGGATTTTGTTCCGCTCCAACTCTTTTTCCCACACTTTCTCTGATAAGCATGCAACCTCTACTTCCAGTGATTCTCCCTCGTCTCTAGGAAACCGACTCTTTCCTTCACAAGCTTCAATTTCTCCTCCCTTTTCTTTAGTTGTCGGCCAGAGTGGAGGAAGTTAGTCATCACCACCAATTGTGTTTCTTCCATGAGTTCTACCTTGTCCTACGGTTAGGCTGCTCTCAAATTGAGTCCCACAGCATGCATGTCATAATCATCCAAAAGCATCCCCCTTGTGGTTTGATGGTGTTCAGGTACATGGTGGAAAAATTTAGTGTTTTTTGCACCTCATTGTACACAGTATATACCTTTGCTTCTACCTCATTTTTGTCATCCTTAGCCTTTTTCTTTTGCATTCTAAGAGCCTATGCTTGTTTTGTTGCTTCTCCTTAGGCTATGAATTAGGATGGTGATTGAACTAGCCCACCTACAAAGGGTGCACCGAGAAGTAGGGAAAAAGGGAATGTAAGTGTGGCAGGTCCCTACGTTTTTCTCTTTTGGAGAGTAATAGTCTTTGGGGAGAAATAAGGGACCTTCCAAAGTTTGATTTGCGAACTAGCAGAAGGGATCATTAGTTGCTGCAGTGATGGGGTAGTCATTAGAGAGTCTTCTTGCTAGGCATAGTGGGTCAGACCCGAGGTGGTAGAAGCAATAGGGGTGTTAATGGAAGCTAAGTCTGTAGAAAGAGAGGAGAGGAGAGATTAGGTAGTGATGATAGGTGTTAGGGTTCACAGAGGAATTAAGATAAGTGGATCAGTCTGGGCGAATTGGGAGAAACTCCTGCAAACATTATGGTAGAGGCAGAGAAGGTAGGGTTGATACTTGCAAGTAGGAGCATCGTGAAGATAGCAGAGGATACCAAAGATTGAGAAGTAAGAAAAGAAGGAGAAAATGTTACATATTGACTTGATGATGGTGGTGCTCCACTCGTTGTTGGCTCCTCACTTTGAACTTTTGGCTTACTGCGAGCACTTGGCTTGCAGTAGGTTCTTGTGAATCTTCTCCCATAATAGCTTTCATGCTCTATCATTTAGGGGGTGGGAGTCTCCAATATCTACAGTCTTTGGTTGTTGTTGTTGGGACCCTCTCGTTGCTTTGGAGGCCCAAGTGAGTGTCTAAGAGGCTCTTGATATATCCAGTCACACATTTGAAGTGACATAGGTAGGCTTCCTTGTGGACTTTTTCCTTTGCTGAGTGGAGGACATCAATGTTTCAGCTTCCTCCTTCGCTTGCTCTTCTTCTTTGTTGGATTCATTGCCTCTACTAGTGCTTGAGTTGGAAGCAAGATGCTCATCATCCCACAGCTTATCAAACTATTCATCATCCTTCATGCTATTATAAGGGGCATCAAGTTTTTGTTTCTTGGCGATACACCCAAAAGGCTCTGATTCTTTCCACACTCCATTTAGATTCTTCTTTTCTTAACTTATTGAATAGGGTGGCTCCCATTTTGTGATTCTTATCATAATCCACCACAATGAAATAGAACTTATTCCATGGCAGTCTATTTTCTTTTGTAGGAATGTGGATTAGGTCAACCAATAATTCATCTTCATCCTCCAACAAGTTGTGCCTCTTTTCCTAGTAAGGCTGAGAACTATGAGTTACATTGATATGCTCATATGGTAGATCATTGAAAGGGTTGTAACTCCATTTTTCATAGATCATTACCAACCCTAAATGAGCCAACTTATCTTTCAACAGCAAGTGTGTCATTGTTGTTGTTGGGACCCTCTCATTGCTTTGGAGGCCCAGGTGAGTGTCTGAGAGGCTCTTGATATATCCAGTTGCACATTTGAAGCGACATAGGTAGGCTACCCTATGGAATTTTTTCTTTGTTGAGTAGAGGATGTCGATGTTTCGACTTCCTCCTCAGCCTACTCTTCTTCTTCATCGGATTCATTGCCTCCACTAGCACTTGAGTTGGAAGCAGGATGCTCATCATCCCACAGCTTATCAAACTGTTCATCATCCTTCACGCTATTATAAGGGACATCAAGTTGTTTTGTTTCCTGGCGATACACCCATAAGGCTTTGATTCTTTCCACACTCCATTCTTCTTCTTTTCTTAACTTATTGAATAGGGTGGCTCCCATTTTGTGATTTTTATCATAATCCACTACAACGAAATAAAAATTATTCCATGGCAGTCTATTTTCTTTTGTAGGAATGTGGATTAGGTCAACCAATAATTCATCTTCATCCTCCAATAGGTTGCGCCTCTTTTCCCAGTAAGGTTGAGAACTATGTGTTACTTTAATATGCTCATATGGTAGATCATTGAAAGGGTTGTAACTCCATTTTTCATAGATCATTACCAACCCTAGATGAGCCAACTTATCTTTCAACAATGAGTGCACCACCTTTTTCTTTTTCACGACCACTGTCTTGAAGCTTATCAAATAGATGAACAATCCCTTCCTCTTGGATTTTTCTACACAGAAGGTAGCATTAATAATGCATGCTTGCCAAAACAATTCAAGGGCTAGCACTTGATTTGTAACGCATGTTGGGAGGTGAAATGGTTCCTCGGTGAAGCCTCACATCCGGATGAATGTGAAATCCACTCAGAAAAACTAGTCACATCTAGGCATGAAGTTCTATATATACTCTGTCTGTGTCTTAGTGAGCCGGTTAATACCATCCTCTCCTTGAAAATCTTGCAAAATCAAAGTCAAGAAATAATCTAAAAATGCATAATAGTCAAAACTAGAAAAGAGGAGAGGAGTCTGGAAAGAAATCGACTTCCTCCTATTCCTTTCGTCAAAAATAGACAACTTCACATGCTTATCAAAGAAATCAGGGTTTTGATGAAAAAACATATAGGCAAGATAGGAAGGAAACCTAAACTTTCGTTCAGCTTGGAAATTCTTAATTTTCCCTATCATCTCCTTTGTGAGGTATTCTGAAAAATCATACAAGAAGAGAGATTGTTGTTTGTGAAACTGGAAACCTAGACCCAACTAAAATGTGTGCACCTCCTTGTCGGTGTCTAGACCGCATACAAATGCCAACATTGAAAAGGCCTCTTCCAAGTTTGTGCCAAAAGCACTGTGCTATGTCAGGATCCTTGGCGACTTCTGGTGGTCTGCCTCAACCCTTTTGGTTTCTTTGTTATAAAATTTCAGAGCCTTATCCCTTCCATTCCATATATTTTCCCCCTTTGCAGGATTGAATGTCTCTATTTTTACATTTTTGAAGGTATGATCAGGAATACATAGCATATTCTAGATAGCTCCCGGGCTGATATTAACTATCAGAGTCTGGCCCTCGATAGTGTTGGTGCTTGGGTTGAAATGTTCAATGGTCACATTGACTAATTCTGGGAAATAATGCACAGATGAGACCATATATTGTGGAAGCCCACTGAAGCATATTTTCTTTGCCATTGACATCAACTTTTTGGATACCTTCATCCTTTCGTAGGCCTCTTCCCTCAAACTTTTAGGGTTCTTTACAAGACTAGGATCATGAATATTATCCTAGTCATCCTAGATTAGGTTCTGGTTTCTATAGCTTTTGGCATTCTCCAGTTCATGTGTGTTCATCCACTTTGGCATGTCTGGAATACTAGGCATGACATAAGAAATGTTGTCAAAGACATTGATAACTGGTGCTACTCGCATAGCTTTAAATAAGGTTTGCGTTGCCTCTCCCTGTACTTCTTGGTTTGAACTTTCTATCATTTTTCCTTGTGGGAAGCTTCTGCTTAGCTTGAAATTCTTTGCAATTTTACCTCAGCTCTGGTTGAGCACTAGAAATTGCTTTCACTCTAAGTAACATATTTGAAAAAACCTTTTAAGTTCTTAAACATTTCACATGCAATACTTAGCTATTTTTTCTCAAGGTGGTAGATGGGAGTTATCTTTTTGAATTTAATTCAGCATGTACCACCAACCTTTTGGCTTGTGTGAAATGAATCACTTTCCATTTTGAGATGACAAGAATTCATAATTGTTGGAATTATGTGCCTCAATCTCACAGGCTGAAACCTCTGAAAGAGCAAAGTCGGTGTGACATTCTTACTGTCTGGTCAACTAGCAATTGTGCAACCTTGTGAAATGCTCAGGTCACCAAGACCTTGTTGTTGTCTTGCCGACTGGAGCTATCACTGTGACTTGTTATGTTCGTTGTAACCCTCTACCGAGTGGGTTGGTCTTGCCAATGGGTTGATGTCTAGTGGTTGTCGGGGAGACTTGTGCTGATAGTAGTTATTGGGGAAAGATATGAATGTTCGGTATGAAGTCTTACCGACAAGAGATGTCTTGCCGAATGGTTATACACTTGGATTCATCGATGTAACATGTGACTTCGGTAAGAACTCTTGGCGATAGATGGTATGTCTCGCCGATAGTTTTACACTTGGAGTCATCAGAGTAACATGGATGCTTCAGTATAATGTCTTAGTGACAATGTAAGTCTCGCCAATGGGAATACTGGTGTCGATGTGACTTTTGAACATTGGTATGATCTCTTGGTGAAAGCAGTAGTCTCACCGAAAGCAGTAGTCTTGCTGATAGCTCTACATGTGTTGGTCATTGGTATGACATCTCAAGGATATGGTTTGTCTCATCGACTTCTTTTGAACTCGATGTAACCTCTTGTCGAAGGTGATGAATCTGGGTGATATCGACGGTTAGGTCTTGTTGCATCGGGGAGACACGATTAGTGTCTCACCGACATGCGAACACAGTTTGAATGCTTTGACCGATTGAAAGACTATCCTACATGGTGTGACTTTGACCAATCAGGGAGCAAAATGGGAACTGTTGGAAGTTAGATTGTTGGGGTTGTTCTTGTGAGAAAGTTCAACAGACCAGGGAGGACATGGCTATACTCTAAGATCGATGATGATGTTTGGTTGGACGATCAGTGGGATGAACAGTTGAGTAATCAGTGTGAATTCAATTCTAAGAGCATTGTAACTTGAATGTTTTGTACAAGGTTGATCATTGTGTATGTTGTTGTAATTTGACATCAAAGAGTGAAGCTCGTACTCTATATGTAATATTGTTTACTGTAATACAAAGGGTTTTTCTTGGTGTGGTGGGTTTTTCTCCCATAAGGGTTTTCCCACGTAAATTTGGTGTTCATGTGTGTATGGTAATTTCTTTGTTTCTGTTATTTCTTTCAAGTGTATCTTAATTGGAATGTAATTGAAAATTTAAAGTCACCTCTGCATTCTTCCCTGAGATTTTGATGTTAGGAGAGTTTGTTCCACACCTAAGCTTTCCTTACAAGTGGTATCAGAGCCTAGCCAGTTGTATTATCCTTGTGGGTATGTTGGGTTTTTTGTGTCAATTTTGTTTAGCAGGAGTCTTGTAGAAGTTCTGGTAATTCAAATTATAGGTTAAGATGGCAAGCACATCAGGAAAGACTGAAATTGAGAAATTCAATGGCAGCAAAATTTTGAGTTGTGGAAAATTAAAATGGAAGATCTGTTGGTTGATTGTGATCTTTGGATTGTTGTGTCTGGAACGAAGCCTATAGGAATGAAGCAAGAGGATTGGGACCTTGCAAATAGAAAATCAAAGGGGTTGATAAGGCTCTATTTAGCAGACTCTGTTCTTCTAAATATTCATGAAGAAAAGACTGCATCTTCCTTGTGGAAAAGATTGGCAAAAATTTATCAGGGCAAGTCCTTGGTGAATAAATTTTTCTTGAGGAAGAAGCTATACACTTTGAGAATGCAAGAGGGAGGGTTTGTTGCTGATCATTTGAACGCATTCAACATGTTGATTGCATATTTAGCATATGTGGGTGTGAATATTGATGAAGAAGATCGTTGTATGTTGTTATTATGTTCTTTGCTAGATTCTTGGGATCACCTGGTGATGGCTATTGGGAGTACGACATCCAATTTTAAGATGGAATATGTTGTTTCTTATTTGTTATTAGAAGAGATGAGAAGGAAATATTTTGAGATGGCGAAGGAGGCTCTTGCTGTTAGAGGCAGATCGAAAGAAAAAGGCAAGAAGGACAAGAAGTCCAAATCCAAATCAGAAGGGAGATTAAAGTCTCCTAGCAAGAAGTCCAAGGTGAAGTGCTAGAATTGTGGGCAACTTGGTCATGTCTGAAAGGATTGCAAAGAGGAGAAAAGGAAGAAGTATTCTTCCGACAATGATTCTTCTCAGAGTGATGCAAATTCCTTCATTGCAGCCTTGGCTACGCAGGCATCAGATGATGTCTGGAAAATTAATTCTGGAGCATCTTTCCACATGACATCTCATAGAGACTGGTTCACAAAGTATGAAAAATACGATGGTGGAAAGGTGTATTTGGCAAGTGATTTATCTTTGGAAATACTTGGCCATGGAAGAGTCAAAATTCAATTCCCTAATGGAAGAGTGAAGGGAATCAATGATGTAATGCATATATCAAGTCTAGCTCGAAATCTACTTTCTGTTAGTACGCTGAATGATATTGGAGTGCAAGTCACGTTCTTTGGAAATGGCTGCAAGATGACTAGAGGCTCTATGGTGCTAGCAAGGGGTGCTCATATTGATACCTTGTATAAGCTAGATGCACATGTGCAATGCAATAGTGTCTCTGCAAAGTCATAGAAAGCTACTCATGGGGAAAAAGAGGAAAAATTTCCTGATAGTGTAAACTCTATGGAAGTTAAACTTCCAACAAAAAAGACTATGATCTGGCATCATAGGCTAGGCCACATTGGAGAGAAAGGTTTAAAACCTTGAAGAATAAAACCGGTTGAGGGGCTTGATGATTGTAACCTCGAATTCGAGTTTTGTGAACATTGTATATATGGTAAACAACACTGTGTTTCATTTTACTCTAGTCCTCACAAATCTTTTGGTTTGCTTGATTATATACATTATGATGTTTTTGGTCCAGTGAATGTCCCTTCTTTGTCTAAGTCAAGGTACTATGTATCGTTCATTGATGATTATTCGAGAAGAGCATTTGTTTATTTTTTGAAAAGTAAATCATAAGTGTTCAATCGGTTTAAGGAATTTAAGAACCTTGTAGAAAATTAGGCTAGAAGAAAAATAAAATGTTTAAGGACTGACAATGGCAGTGAGTTTTTTTTTTGATGATTTTGAGAGGTACTGTAAAGATCATGTGATTAAAAGACATAAAACTACACCTTAGACTCCGTAGCAAAATGGAGTTGTAGAAAGGTTCAACAAGATAGTGATGGAAAGAGCACGAAGTATACTGAGCAGTGCTGGCTTGGAGGAGAAGTTCTAGGCTGAGGCAGTTGCTACAACATGTTACTTGATAAACCATTCTCCTAATTATGCTCTTGTTGAGAAAACACCTTTGGAAGCATGAACTGGAAAGAATCCCTATTTGAGACACATTCGAGTCTTTGGCTACGAGGCATATGCACATGTGTCGAATGAGAAAAGATCTAAATTGGAGAACAAGATTGTCAAATGTATTTTCATTGGCTATAGTTCTGGCATAAAAGGATACGAGCTTTGGAATCTTGATATGGAGAAGTTTCTATCCAGCAAAAGTGTTATCTTTCATGAGCTGAAGCCTTCTACCTTGGATCTGCAGTCAGAGACAAAATCAGAAAATAAAAATGATGTAGTTGAAATTCCTCCTACACCTGATAAAGAGGAATTGAAAATTCAAAATATACCTAAAACTGAGGAGAGCTCAAATAGTTTTGAAAGTTCTGAAGAAGAACAACAACCTCAACCTCAACAAGTGAGGAGGCCAACTCGTGAAAGAAAGCAACCTAATAGGTATGGGTTTTCTTTGATAGATTCTACTTGTGCCTATGCTTTAATCTCTAGCACTAATGAGCCTAAGACTATGAAAGAGGCATTTAAAATGTCTGATTCAAACTCTTTGTTGGAAGCCATGAATAAAGAAATGGCATCATTAGAAAAGAATGATACTTGGAGTTTGGTGCCCTTGCTTGAAGGCAGAAAAGTCGTGGGATGCAAATGGGTATTTAAAAAGAAAATAGGTCTAGATGGTAGTGTGGAAAAATATGAGGCGAGGTTGGTTGCAAAGGGGTATTCTCAGGTAGAGGGAATTGATTATGGAGAAATTTTTTCTCCTGTAGCTAAGCTGACATCCACCAGATTTCTTTTGTCACTTGCAGCAGCGTATGACTTAGAGATTGAACAGATGGATGTGAAGACAACATTTCTTCATGGTGATCTTGAAGAAGAGATTTATATGTCCTAACCTAACCATTTTGTGGAGAAAGATAAAGAAAGATTGGTTTGCAAGTTGAAAAGATATTTGTATGGATTAAAGCAGTCTCCTAAAATGTGGTACCAGAAGTTTGACACTTTTGTTTTGTCATTGGGATTTGTAAGATCAAAATCTAATCATTGTGTGTATTACAAAGCTGAAAGTGATCAAGTTCTTATTATTGCTCTCTATGTTGATGATATGTTGTTCATTAGAAATAGTAAGTTAATGATTTTTGATCTTAAGTCTTAGTTGTCTGCAAAGGTCGAAATGAAAGATCTTGGTGCAGCAAGGTATATTCTAGGAATGGAAATAACTAGGGATAGGAAGAGTAGAAAAATTTGGCTCAATCAGAGTGAGTATGTTAAGATTGTTCTAGAGAGATTTTGTATGAATGATTGCAAGCAGCTAGTTGTTCTAGTTTTGCAGGGAACTAAGCTATCTATTGAATGCTGCCCAAAATCTCTTATTGAGATGGAGGACATGACCAGTGTGCCTTATGCTAGTGCGGTTGGCAGTTTAATGTATGCAATGGTTTGTACAAGGCCAGAAATTGCCCAAGCATTGGGAGTATTTAGTCAGTTTATGGCTAATCCTGGAAGATCACATTGGGATATTGTGAAAAGAGTATTCAGATATTTGAAGGGCACTTCAAAATATGTTTTGTGTTACCATGGGAACTTGGTTGAATCATAGAGGACTCTCAACATTCGAGGCTATGTGGATTCTGATTGGGCAGGGGACATTGACAGCAGAAGATCCACCAGTGGATATATTTTCATGATGAATGGTGGTGTAGTAAGTTGGATGAGTAAGCGGTAGGTTGTAGTCACTTTGTCCACTACAGAGGTAGAATACATGTCAGCAACACATGCCTGTAAAGAAGCAATCTGGTTAAAACGTTTGTGTTCTAACATTGGTTTTGATGCAAGGCAAATAACAATTTACTGTGACAGTCAGAGTGCTATTTTTTTGGTGAAAAATCCTACTTTCCATGCCAGGACGAAACATATAGATGTGCATTATCATTTTGTACAAGATATGGTGGAGGATGGAAAGGTCTCTTTAGAAAAAGTGGATACTCTGGAGAATGTTGCAGATGCATTGACAAAGTCAGTGAGCACATACAAGTTCAGGTGGTGTGCCAGTTCAATGGGCCTGAGTGCCCATGAATTTTAGTAGTTTTGTTGTGCTCTAGAGGTGCCTGTGTGATCTTTGTAAAGTGGGAGATTTTTGGAATTATGTGCCTCAATCTCACAGGCTGAAACCTCTTAAAGAGAAAAGTTGGTGTGACATTTTTATTGTATGGCCAACTAGCAGTTGTGCAACCTTGTGGAATGCTCAGGTCACCAAGACATTGTTGTTGTGTTGCCGACTGGAGCTATCATTGTGACTCATTGTGTTCGCTATAACCCTCTGCCGAGTGGGTTGGTCTTGCCGACGGGTTGATGTCTAGTGGTTGTCGGGGATACTTGTGGCTATAGCAGTTATTGGGGAAAGATATGAATGTTTAGTATGAATTCTTACTAACAAGATATGTCTCGCCAAATGGTTATACAGTTGGAGTCATTGGTGTAACATGTGACTTCGGTAAGAACCCTTGGCGACAGATGGTATGTCTCATTGACAGTGTTATACTTGGAGTCATCGAAGTAACATTGATGCTTCGGTATAATGTCTCAGTGACAATGTAAGTCTCGCCAATGGGAATACTAGTGTCGATGTGACTTTTGAACATCGGTATGATCTCTTGGCGAAAGCGGTAGTCTCACCGACTATTATGAGCTTGGTATGATGTCTCACCGAAAGTGGTAGTCTTGCTGATATCTCTACATGTGTTGGTCATTGGTATGACGTCTCAGCGATATGGTTTGTCTTGCCAACTGCTTTTGAACTCAGTGTAACCTCTTGCCAAAGGTGATGACTTTGGGTGATATCGACGGTTAGGTCTTGTTGCATCGGGGAGACACGATTAGTGTCTCACCGACAGGTGAACACAATTTGAATGCTTTGACCGATTGAAAG
The DNA here is from genome assembly GCA_007258455.2 of Sequoia sempervirens. NCBI lineage: Eukaryota > Viridiplantae > Streptophyta > Pinopsida > Cupressales > Cupressaceae > Sequoia > Sequoia sempervirens. The sequence goes on along the minus strand of VDFB02000015.1, from coordinate 608,534,270 downwards.
ACTATCCTACGTGGTGACTTCAACCAATCAGGGAGCAGAATGGGAATCGTTGGAAGTTAGACTATTGTGGCCATTCCTATGAGGAAGTTCAACAGACCAAGGACGACATGGATATACTCTGAGATCGATGATGATGTTTGGTTGGATAATCAGTGGAATGAACAGTTGAGTAATAAGTGTGAATTCAATTCTGAGAGCATTGTAACTTGAATATTTTGTACAAGGTTGATCATTGTGTATGCTATTGTAATTTGACATCAAAGAGTGAACCCCGTACTCTATATGTAATTTTTTTTGCTGTAATACAAAGGGGTTTTTCTTGGTGTGGTGGGTTTTTCTCCCGTAAGGGTTTTCCCACATAAATTTGGTGTTCATGTGTGTATGGTCATTTCTTTGTTTCCGTTATTTCTTTGAAGTGTATCTTAATTAGACTATAATTGAAAATTTAAATTCACCTTTGCATTCTTCCCTGAGGTTTTGATGTTAGGAGAGTTAGTTCCACATCTTAGCTTTCCTTACAATAATTACAATTAGCAACCATATTGTACAACGCAATTTTCTTGGAACTTGAGCTGACAATTTGCTAGCAACTTAAGCATTTGTGTACATTGACAATTAATATTTCAAAAGGACTAATTAAGCCAAAGATGCGATTAGTTCTTGAAAAGATATGAGCTCAGCCTTGGAGTTTGCAAAACACCTAGAGAACGACACCTCAGTATTTGGTCGTGCAAAACACTGCCGATTGTTGCCACCAGCTTAGGCTAATTAATTATCCCTTATTAATTTTGCACGCAACAAGCCGTACTCAGTAGACATAATTGGGTGGGAAATTCGAGCAAGCTTTGGCATGGATTTCAAGTTGGTACTCGATTAGCATCACATTTATGGTAAGAAAATCACCACGCAATTCCTCGCTTTTTCTATAAATAGGCACCTAAGTAGTAGTGAAATCACACTTAGTGATTTGAGCAAATTTGGTAATAGGTAATTGGCTTATCGGTTTAGCATTAGCATTTGCATAGCATTTTCATAGGCTAGACTTAAATAGTTTGCAAATATAGTTCTAGGATAGTTGCAGAGCACTTGCCAGCATGAATACCCCAATTATGCTAGTTTGTCATAAGTCCCAAATAGCTTTTTTAGGCAATATTTCAACTAGACGCTTGAAAAGGATGACAAAAAAAGCACTCACTAGCTATCATAGCCATGAAATAGGTTTTGGGACGTGATTGCCTCGAATATGAGGATAAATACTGAGTTAACACTTATGTGTTCTCATATTTTGTTTCCTCAATGCTTGATAGTGGAATCCCCAAGCCACTGATTCTGCATTTGGTCAAATATTTTTTCCCAAAGAAATACCTGAATGGCCTCGGGGAGGTAATGGCGAACGCTGCATATGGTGGAGGCATTCCAACCGCAAGCAACCTCAAGAGGTTTATTGAAGAGGACATGGTCATACTGTGGCTGCCATTCCTAAGTGGCTTTCACCTCTAGTCACAAGATGAGCACTGCCAGAGGGTCACTCGTGCATGCCACTTCCTTTTCCGCATCTACAACGTGGTGTCGTTCTATGATATTGACTAGTACATAGACTTCAGGAACTTGGTGTTCCCTCTGCCTCTGGCCATTGCTCCCATAAATGATGTTGTTTCTAGTGATGATGCTCCCATTGACAAAGATATTATGGACGTTGTTGCTGATGTGTACATTATTGTTGCTCAGACTATGGATTGAAGACCTCCATGTTTTTCTTTTTTCTTTTAAAAAACTCATATTAGTTAGTCTATTTTTTGTATACATGCCTGAAAAAGGATTTTTTGTAGAATATATGAAGGAAGAAGAATATAGTGATATACTTTAGAAGTGTGGCCCTTGAGCCATTTTGGAAATGTAAATATTAAAGCATATATATAATGAAAATATAACTTTATATAATCATCTTACTATTTTCTTCTAGATTCTGCAATATGGGTCATCCTTTTCTTTTTCAACATATATGTATCAATTCAATTCCACATGTGGGTGTTTGATTTTTTTTGTTCTTTGCAATAATGGGCTACTTATTTTCCACCGCCTTGAACCATAGAATGAATAAAAAGACTGGCCAACAAAAAAAAAGGGAAAGAAGGAAAAGAAGGAAAAATCACTATAAACACATTTACATTGGTAGGATATGCAAGCTTAATGAAATAATTTAAGGTGAATTTTGTTAACCGGAATTCCTTGCGCTTTTTCTCCCATGGTTTCTAACTCAAATGCATTATGTTCCTTGCATTGAATTATTCTGAATGGGCCTTCCAAAGGCTATCAAACTTCTTGTGCTGACCTGGCTTCATATCCCTTTCATTAAACTTCATCACTAAGTCTCTGCACTTTAGACCTTGGTTGGACGCTTTCTTTTCAAACCACCATTTAACCACCTATTGGCGGTTATTCATGGCTATTAGGGACTTTTCCCTTTCCTCTTGTACTTCTAGCAACTTGGCTAGCCACACCTCCATTGTGCTATTTTGTTCCACCTCGAGATATTTTAATAATTTTAGTGATGGAATCTCTATGGAGATAGGGAATAATGCCTCTTTTCCATATACTAGCTCATATGGTGAAGTCTTGAGGACTTGCTTAGGAATTATGTGGTCTATCCAGAGTGTTTCTTAGAGGTTTTTATGCCATTCCCTTTGGTATTTTGACCCAATCCTTTTGAGGAGTTAGACCAGTTCTTGTTTGTCAACTCAGCTAAGTCGTTCCCCTATGGGTAGTAGTTTAATGATGTTTTAAGGAATATTCCATGAGTAAGTGTGAATTGACATACCTTAGAGCCTAGGAAAGCTTTTGCATTGTCAGAGATGATGGTTTTGGGCAGGCCAAATCTTGTCACTAGTTCCTCTAGGAAGTCCACTATCTTTTCCTTTGTCGCATTCTTCAGTGGTAAGACTTTTTTCCACCTAGTGAAGTAGTCAGTAGCTGTCAAGACCCATTTATGACCTGCGCTGGAGGTCGGGTTGATCATTTTGATGATATACAGGCCCCATTACGCAAATGGCTTATCAACCACTATCAGATTGAGAGGAATTTTGAAATTATTTCTTCCTGTGAAGAACTGGCATTCCTTGCAAGCTTTTACCAAGGAGTAGGAATCATTGAATAGCGTTGGCCAAAAGTACCTTACACACATGATTTTGATGGCGGTGGTTTTTGTGGAGAAGTGTCTGCTTGTAGTACTATTGTGGTAAGTGTCAAGGATCCTTTTTTCTTGCTCCATAGTGACACACCACAATATAACACCGCCAGTATTCCTTTTGAACAAGATCCCTTCAATGAGCCCATATCTGCTATTTTGTAGTCGGTAGAATCTCCTCTTTTGGGAAGGAAGGCCCAGTGGATATTTTCCTGTGCATAAATCTCACTCTATCTACTAGCCAACAAACTTTGGACTCTTACTGGTTTGTTAGGACTAGCTCCAGCTACTCTTCTTTGGTGGCCATTTCTTCATCATGTGCAAGATATTTGCATAGTCCTCTTCCCCGAATGATCTTTGTAGGCTTGAACTCAATGTCGTATTCAAGGATCTTGGTGATCCAATTGGCTCTTTTGTCGATGATTTCTCCTTCCATGATGTACTCACGCACACTAGAATGTGTGACATAAAAAATCACCTTATTGCAAGAGATTAGGTGTCAAAACTTCTTGAGTCCCTTAAATAGTGCAAACACTTGCCTCTCTACAAAGTTGTAGTTTGTCTCATATTCCTTCAGGGTCCAAGAGGGAAATGCTATCGGGTATTCTTCCTTTCCCTCGTCATCTTTCTGAGTTTAGATAGTAGCAATTCTTGACTTGCTATTGAATACATACATTATGAAATCCTTTGATAAGTTTGGATTGACCAAAATAGGAGTGGAGGAAATAGCATCCTCGACTTTCTCAAAGGATTCTTTGGCTTCTTTTGTCTATTTAAATGTTTGATCCTTTTTTAATTTCCTAAGAAGGACTGGACACCTTTCCTGTTGACTAGAAGGGAAATATCTTTGATTGATTTCACTCGCTCGGGATCAATTGAAATTTCTTATTTGGACACTACGTGTCCCAATAGCTTGCCATGTAGTACTATGAAGACACATTTTTTTGGGTTTAGGGAGATCCCAAACTTCTAGCATTGCTTGAACACCATCTCAAGGTGATCAAAATGATCATCCTTGGACTTGGAGAACACCATCAAATCATCCAAATAGATTAGGATAATCTTGTTGATTAGTTCACTAAAAGTGATATCCATTGCCCGCTGGAAGGTGGCTCTTGCATTTGAGAGGTCGAACAACATCTTAGCATATGTGAACATTCCCTGCTTAGTAGTGTAAATTTTCTTATGTTGATCCTCCTCTTTGACCTGGATTTGATTGTAATAGGAGAAGCCATCCAACAGGGAAAACATCTCTAATCCTGCCACTATCTGCAGGATGGACTCCATTGAAGGTAGCGGGTAATGATCCTTCAAGGATGCTCTATTTAGGTCCCAAAAGTCCACACATAGACGGATACCTCCATTCTTTCAGACTAGAACCAAATTGGATACCCATGTGTTGTGCTTGATTGAGAAGACAATCTGTGGCTGGATTAGCTTTGTTAATCCTTGTGCCATTAGTGCTTCAATCTTAGGATTCATTGGTCTTTGTTTTTGGCGAACTGGACCAATTTTGCACCTTCCTCCAACTCTATTGTATGTTGGATGATATCGAGATCATATCCCCTGAGGTCATCATATGACTAGGCCACCACTTCATATTTTTCACAAAAGTCGATGAGCCTTTCTTTATCATGATGTGGGACATCCTTCCCGACTTTGAGCTTCCTCTCATCTCCAACTTGAAGATCCACATAGTCACCTTTTTCAGCTACAAAAATCCTCTTTTCGTTTCTTGCATCGTCACAATCAAAAAGATTTTTGAGAGTGACCAATCCCTTTGGAAGCTTGTTGGATTTCAGCTGAATGATTTTTCCTTCATAAGCTTCAGTGATCTTTGGGTGGAGCTGGTTAGAAAATTCTCCCGACTATTGGATGAATGAGGCAGTATGTTCATTACAGTCAAACACTTGCTAGCTTTGGTCATTGTCTAGAATAGCTAATCGAACTATCACTCGTATAGAGTGTTTGTTGTGAATGAGGTCAAAGATAGGATCAAACTAGGATCTGATCCACATTTGTATTTTGTTCTCTGGGCACCGTTTGAATGTTGAAGGCTTCAAATCTCTCAATCAAATCCCAAATTTAGTGTTTATAAGATTGCATGCAAACATTCTTGGCCGCAAAAATTTCATGGACTTGATTGACTACTAGTTTGGAATCTCTGAACACCATTAATTGCTTCATTCCTATCTATTTTGCAAGGCTGAGACCTTGCTCTAATAATTCATATTCAGCTTCATTGCTCAAGCAAGAAAATTGGAAGTGAAAGGACCTCAGGGTCTTCTTATTTTGTGTGGATATTAAACATATCTCGGCTCCTATGCCAACCTTACATCTTGCTCCATCGAAGTGCAACACCCATAGTCCTGAGGCTTGACTGCTCTCAAGTTCTTTGACGACCTTCAGGAGAACTTGATCTTCATCATAGATGACATAGGTGCCCAACATGGTAGTTTCCAAAATGATCAATATCCATATGTTCACTTAAGAGAACATCTTGATCAGTTTGATCTTTGGTCACTTTTTTCATCTTCTAGTAGCTCAGCTCAATACATTTCTTGCTTGGTGATAGAAGTATGAGTAGCCTCAAAGTTGATCATGGCTTCATCGGCCACATCTTCCGAGTGTAGAGCTCCAGATTCTATCTTCATTTTGACACTATGCTTGATCCTGAGGATCATGTGTGACCAATCCAGGGACAGGTATTCGCCTACCTTGAAGTGAACTCTCTGGATAAATAGAGGCCAAACATGGGAGGAACATCTATGATCATAGTATCTTGTGACACTGTGATGCTAGGGCAGGAAAATATATTCAAGGGAAGGTCCTTGATGAGATCAACAATTTCGACTCTATTTCCATCAAGCTACATCACTCCTCTTTTTAAAGGTTTATAGCTGAGCCCTAAAGCTTCAACTATCTGTTTCAGCATAACTATGGTTTTGGCACCGGAGTCAATCATGGCATTATGTAATAACTTCTCTCCCACAATAAGCATTAGGAAGAAGGGTTTGGGTTTTGGCTTATCTCTTACCTCAGCGGGGGCTTCCACTGTGCTATTTGTGAGAACTTTGGTAGGAGGAGATTGGTCAACAACCTTTCCTTGAGCAACTGCTCCTTTGGTTCAATAATTGGATCCTCCTAGATAGCCTTTTGTAGTAATGTCTTTTGTTCTAGAATGGATAATATATCCCAAAGAGACACATTATCAAATGATTTTTTCTGTTGTTCCACCACATTGAAGGGGGCAGATTCAAAGATTTTTTCTCCTTAGCTCTTGTTATAATGATTTCCCTTCACAACAGACATTGTGGAACCACTACAAAGGTACTAGGCATTTGGTTGGAAGCACTTTTAGGTTGCATACTAACTAGTTGCAGGGCAACTGGTTCACCTGTGAATCTCTTTTTTGAGCGGGTGTTGTAATCGGATTGTACTTGCAGTGTTTTAGATGTGGATGCATCATTGGAAAACACTTCTTCTTCCATCCATGAGAAGAGTGCGTGATCGGGAGTGATGTTTGCTTCTTTCTCTAGTGACATCCCCTACATTTGTGTGGTGAGCACTGCATTGTCCATTTGCGAAGAGGTATACACATAGCTTCCAGGATTTGACGTTGCACCTTGACCATGCTGCTTCACCACCTTTTGTTGTAAGTTTCCATGCGATCAATTTCGGGGCATGTGTGAATCACCACTAGGGAAGCACTAGGGGTTGGTTTCATCAATTAAAAAAAAATTCCCCACAGTTAGCTCTCTGCTCAACCTTAGATTAGCACTATGCAGCGGAGTGGGTACCGACACTATTTGATTTGTTATTTGTGCATGTGGATTTTTCCAAGCACCTCCTTGGAACTGGTTTTTTTGGTAAGAGGATCTTCAGATTCCTTGATAATTTTGATAGGTCGGCTTCAGAGGCACAACCTGGTTGTGCTTGATAATGGTTATCTCGTTGGCCATGGCCCACAAAATTTCCTTTACGTCACTCATATCCTCCTTTGAAGAGCCAGATGTAGACGCAATGTTCTATGGTGCGCTTAGATATATGTATATATATTGAGGAGGAACCGACGCGCTAGTAGAAGGAATCTCTTGAGCAGGAATTAATATTTCTGGAAATATAGGAATGATGGGCTGAGGTGGAAACTATAAGGAAAGCTTAGGTGTGGAAAAAACTCTCCTAACGTCAAAACCTTAGGGAAGAATGCAGATATGACTTTAAATTTTTGCAATTATAGTTCAATTAGATACACTTAAAAGAATAACAGAAAAGAGAAATAAAGACATACACAATTGGACACTAAATTTACGTGGGAAAACCCTTATGGGAGAAAAACCCACCACACCAAGAAAAGCCTCTTTGTATTACAGTAAAGAAAATTACATACAAAGATTAGACTTAACTTCCTGATGTCAATTTACAACACCAACATTCACTGATCAATCTTGTATAGAACATTAATCTCACAATGCTCTCAAACAACATACAATGAATTCACTCAGATCAAATCGTGTTCAATCAAACAACTCTTTTGTTATCTTGAACTATTCATCATCATACGTTACCGAGCATAATCCATTCTCTCACAATCCTTTGATCTTCCACACAGGAATGTTTGTAATAGTTCAACTACCAACAGTTCTCCTTCTACTTCACTCATTGGTTCAAAACAGACCACATAGGATAGACATTCGGTCAAAACATTCAAACTGAATCGCATGTCGGTGAGACACCAGACCCTGTCTCCCTGATGCCATAATGCCTGACTGTCCTTATCGGCAAGATTCATATCAAATGAAAAACCATCGGCTAGACTCACTCCATTGGAAATACTTCTCATCGATGTCCATTGTAGAACTATCGGCAAGACCATCGCTATTGCTAAGAGTTCATAGCGAACACAAAACCATTGATGAGAGGAATAATATTGACAAGATTTCATACTGAATGCACCTGCCTATCGGTGAGAGAAACATCCATCAACAAGAGATCATACCGAATGAAAATCTTTCGGCGAGACCAACACGGTTGGCAAGAGCTCATACCGAAAGTATACCCACTAGTGAGAGGAGAACCATCGGCGAGCTTGGCGCTTTCAGAAAGAGTCTAAAAGTCTCCTCGATGTCCAATATGAATAAAGCTATCGGCGAGACTAACACAGTCAAAATGTGTCTGATAGTCACCCCAATATTCAACTGTCACCAAGAGTCTCCTCAATGACCACTAGGAACCAACCCGTCAGCAAGAAAGAACCAAAGTCTCAGTGACTTTGATCTTATGAACACAGCTACTAGTCGAGAAGACATTCTGAGGGTCTCACCAATTTTTCTCTTTCAAGAGTTTCATGTTAGTAAGTTTGAGGCACATTTTCCAACAATCTCCCACTTTACAAAGATCTTACTGACACCTCCATAGCACAACAAAACTACTGAAATTCATGGGCACTAAGGCCCACCAAACTGGCACACCACCTGAACTTGTCTGTGCTCATTGGTTTCGTCAATGCATCTGCAACATTTTTGAGAGTATCCACTTTTTCTAAAGAGAACTTTCCATCCTCCACCATATCTCGTACAAAATGATACTACACATCAATATGTTTCATCCTAGCATGGAAAGTAGGATTTTTTGCCAAAAAAATAGCACTTTGACTATCACAGTAAATTGTAATTTTCCTTGCATCAAACCCAATGTTAGAACACAAATTTTTTAACCAGATTGCTTCTTTACAGGTGTGTGTTTTTGCCATATATTTTACTCATCCAACTAACTGCACCACCATTCATCATGAAAATATATCCACTGGTGGATCTTTTGTTGTCAATGTCCCCTGCCAAATCAGAATCCACATAGCCTCGAATGCTAAGAGTCCTATGTGATTCAACCAAATTTCCATGGTAAGACAAAGCATATTCTGAAGTTCCCTTCAGATATCTAAACACTCTTTTCACAACATCCCAATGTGTCCTTCCAGGATTTTCCATAAAATGACTAAGTACTCCCACTGCTTGGGCAATGTCTAGCCTTGTATAGAACATTGCATACATTAAACTGCCAACTGCACTAGCATAAGGCACTTTGGTCATGTCCTCCATCTCAATTGGATATTTTGGATAGTCTTCAACAGATAGCTTTGTTCCCTGCAAAACTGGAACAACTAGCTGCTTGCAATCAACATACAAAATCTCTCTAGAACAGTATTAATATACTTACTCTAGATGAGCCAAAGTTTTCTACTTTTTTTGTCCCTGGTTATTTCCATTCCCAAAATATACCTGGCTGTACCAAGATCTTTCATTTTGAACTTTACAGACAATTGAGATTTTAGATCAGAAATCATTAACTTATTATTGCCTATGAACAATATATCATCAACATAGAGAGCAATAATAAGAACACGATCATTTATAGCTTTGAAGTACACACAGTGATTAGATTTCAATCTTACAAATCCCAATGACAAAACAAAAGTGTCAAACTTTTGGTACCACAATCTAGGAGATTGTTTTAATCCATACAAAGATTTTTTCAACTTGCAAAGCAGATTTTCTTTATCTTTTTCCACAAAGTGCTCAGGCTAGGACATATAAATTTCTTCTTCAATGTCACCATGAAGAAATGTTGTCTTCATATCCATCTGTTCAATCTCTAAGTCATACGTTGCTGCAAGTGACAAAAGAATTCTGATAGATGTCAGCTTAGCTACATGAGAAAAAATTTCTCCATAATCAATTCCCTCTACTTAGGAATACCCCTTCGCAACCAACCTCGCCTTATACTTTTCCACACTGCCATCCAAACCTATTTTCTTTTTAAATACCCATTTGCAACCAACAACTTTTTTGCCTTCAGGCAAGGGCACCAAAATCCAAGTGTCATTATTTTCTAATGATGCCATTTCTCCATCCAACCAAGAGTTTGAATCAGGCATTCTAATTGCCTCTTTGACAGTCCTAGGCTCATCAGTGCTAGAAATTAAAGCATAGGCATAAGTAGAATCTAACATAGAAAACCCATACCTATCAGGTTGCTTTCTTTCACGTGTTGACCTCCTCACAGGCTGAGGCTGAGGTTGATCTTCTTCTTCAGAACTCACTTGAGCTCTCCTCAGTTTCAGGTACATTTTGAATTTTCAATTCCTCTTTTTTTGGTGTCGAAGGAATTTCAACTACATCCTTTTTATCTTCTGATTTTGTCTCTGACTGCAGATCCAAAGTAGAAGGCTTCATCTCATGAAAAATAACACTTTTTCTATACAAAACCTTATCCGTATTAGGATTCCAAAGCTTGTATCATTTTATGCCAGCACTATAACCAATAGAAATACATTTAACAGCCTTGTTTTTCCATATAGACCTTTTTTCATTCAGCACATATGCATATGCCTCACAACCAAAGACACAAATATGTCTCAGAGAGGGCTTCTTTCCAGACTATGCTTCCAAGGGTGTTTTCTCAACAAGAGTGGAATTCAGAGAACAGTTTATTAAATAACTTGTTGCAACTGCCTCAACCCAAAACTTCTCCTCCAAGTCTGCACTACTTAGCATACTTTGTGCTCTTTCCATCACTGTCCTGCTAAACCTTTCAACAACTCCATTTTTTTGTGATGTGTAGGGTGTAGTTTTATGTCTTTTAATCCCATGATCTTTACAGTACCTTTTGAACTCATCAGAACAAAACTCACCACCATTGTCAGTCCTTAAAAAAATTATTTTTCTTCCAGTCTGATTTTCCACAAGGTTTTTAAATTCCTTAAAATGACTGAACACTTATGATTTACTTTTCAAAAACTAAACAAATACCCTTCTTGAATAATCATTAATGAACAATATATAATATCTTGATTTAGACAAAGAAAGAACATTTACTGGACCAAAAACATCAGAATGTATGTAATCAAGTAAACCAAAAGATTTGTGAGGACTGGAGTAAAATGAAACATGGTGTTGTTTACCATATATACAATGTTCACAAAATTTGAATTCAAGGTTACAGTCATCAAGCCCTTCAACCAGGTTTTTATTCTTCAAGGTTTTTAAACATTTTTCTCCAATGTGGCCTAGCCTATGATGCTAGAGCATAGTCATTTCTATTGGAAGTTTAACTTCCATAGAGTTTGCACTATCAAGAACTTTTTCCTCCTTTTCTCCATGAGTAGCCTTTTGTGACTTTACAGAGACACTATTGCATTGAACAAAAAGTGTGTCCAACTTATAGAAAGTACCAATATGGGCACCCCTAGTTAGCACCATTGAGCCTCTAGTCATTTTACAGCCATTTCCAGAGAATGAGACCTGCACTCCAACATCATTCAACTTACTAATAGAAAGTAAATTTTGAGCCAGACCTAGTATATGCATTACATCATTGATTCCCTTCACTCTTCCATTAGTGAATTGTATTTTGACTCTTCCATGGCCAACTATTTCCAGAGATGAATCACTTTCCAAATACACCCTTCCACCATCATATTTTTCATACTTAGTGAACCGGTCTCTATGAGATGTCATGTGGAAAGATGCTCCATAATCAATCAGCTAGACATCATCTGATTCCTATGTAGCCAAGGGTGCAATGAAAGCATCTGCATCACTCTGAGAAGAATCATTGTCAGAAGAATACTTCTTCTTCTTTTTCTCCTCTTTGCAATCCTTTCAGACATGACCAGGCTGCCCACAATTCCAGTACTTCACCTTGGACTTCTTACTAGGAGACTTTGGTCTCCCTTTTGATTTTGATTTGGACTTCTTGTCCTTCTTGCCTTTTTCTTTCTATCTACCTCTAACAGCAAGAGCCTCCTTTGCCATCTCATAAGATTTTCTTCTCATCTTTCTGATAACAAAGAAGCAACAATAACTTCCATCTTAAAAGATGAAGTAGTACTCCCAATAGCCATCACCAAGTGATCCCACGAATCTAGCAAAGAACACAACAATAGCATACAACGATCTTCATCAATCTTTACACCCACAGATGCTAACTGAGTAATCAACATATTGAAAGCATTCAAATGATCAACAATAGATGCTCCTTCCTGCATTTTCAAAGAGTACAACTTCTTCCTCAAGAACAACTTATTCACCAAGGACATGCCCTGATAAATAGCTCCCAGTCTTTTCCACAAAGAGGATGTTGTCTTTTCTTCATGAACATTTAGAAGAATAGAGTCTGCTAAATAAAGCCTTATCAGCCCCTTTGATTTTTGATTTGCAAGGTCCCAATCCTCTTGCTTCATGCTTGTAGGCTTCGTTCTAGACATAGCAAGCCAAAGATCACGATCAACCAACAAATCTTCTATTTTGAGTTTCCACAACTCAAAATTACTGCCATTGAATTTCTCAATTTCAATCTTTCCTGAGGTGCTTGCCATCTTAATCTATAATTCAAATTACCAGACTTCTAAAAGACTCCCACTGAACAGAATTGACACAAAAAACCCAACGTACCCACAAGGATAATACAACTGGCTAGGCTCTGATACCACTTGTAAGGAAAGCTTAGGTGTGGAACAAACTCTCCTAACGTAAAAACCTCAGGGAAGAATGTAGATATGACTTTAAATTTTTGCAATTACAATTCAATCAGATACACTTGAAAAGAATAATAGAAAAGAGAAATAAAGACATACACAATTGGAGACCAGATTTACGTGGGAAAACCCTTACGGGAGAAAAACCCACCACACCAAGAAAAGCCTCTTTGTATTATAGTTAGGAAAATTACATACAGAGATTAGACTTAACTTCCTGATGTCAATTTATAGCAGCAACATTCATTGATCAATCTTGTAGAGAACATTAATCTCACAATGCTCTCAAACAACATACAATGAATTCACTCAGATCAAATCATGTTCAATTGAACAACTCTTTCATTATCTTGAACTATTCATCATCATACGCTACTGAACATAATCCATTCTCTCACAGTCTATTGATCTTCCACACAGGAATGGTTGCAACAATTAAACTACCTACGGTTCTCCTTCTGCTTCGCTCATTGGTTCAAAACAAACCACGTAGGATAGATATTCGGTCAAAACATTCAAACTGAATTGCATGTCAGTGAGACGCCAGACCATGTCTCCCCAATGCCATAATGCCCGACTTTCCTTATTGGCAAGAGTCACCACCATCGGCAAGAGTCATATCGAATGCAAAACCATCGACAAGACTTCTCACCGATGTCCATTGTAGAACTATCGGCAAGACCATCACTATCACTAAGAGTTCATAGCGAAGACAAAACCATCAGTGAGAGGAATACTATCGGCAAGAGTTCATACCAAATGCACCTACCTGTCAGTGAGAGAAACATCCATCGGCAAGAGATCATACCGAATGCAAATCTTTCAGCGAGACCAACACTGTCAACAAGAGCTCATACCGAAAGTATACCCGCAGATGAGAGGAGAACCATCGGCGAGACTGGTGCTTTCAAAAAGAGTTTGAGAGTCTCCTCGATGTCCAATATGAATAAAGCTATTGGCAGGACTAACACAGTTGGAATGTGTCTAACAGTCACCCTGATATTCAACTGTCGCCAAGAGTCTCCTCGATGACCACTAGGAACCAACCCATCGGCAAGACAGAACCAAAGTCTCAGCGACTTTGATCTTATGAACACAGCTGCTAGTTGGCAAGACATTTTGAGGGTCTCAACGATTTCTCTTTCAAGAGTTTCATGTCAGTAAGTTTGAGGCACATTTTCCAATAGAAACTTCTCGACGTCTATCAAATTGTTCTCCACCTTGACAACGACATTGTAGGCGCTCAGTAGTGTGTTCCCACCCAAAGACTGGATCATCATTGAAATGTCGAGGTTGATATATTTCAAGTAGAACATGAATGCCAGATCAGGTGGCAATGGATACCAACTTGGATTCTCTGCCAACTTGTATGGAAGCGGGCATTGAAGTTAGTCATGGCTTCGTGCAAGGCCCATTTTATGACCGACAGTTGATAATACAATGAGGATCAGTCTCTATCGTTCAAAAAATTTTGATAGAAAGGATCTCTGAGCTCATCCCAGGTAATGATAGTGTTTGCTTGTAGTTTCCAGTACCAATCTAGTGCCTTGCCTCTGAAAGAGGTGGTGAGCAACCTTAGTGCTATATTTTGGTTTGTAACACCATGTACCAGGCATACATCCACGACATCTTGCAAATTTTCAGATGGTGTTCTTGAGCCATCTCCGGGGAATTTCGGTATAACTTTTAGGGTGGAGACTGGGATAGGTGAACAAACGGTGGGTGCTACTAGCACTACAAGAGGACTTATGGCATCCCATGCCACATAATTTCTGTTAGTAGCAGGCAACATGGCTAGTGAAAAGGGCGGAGGAAGTGGAACATCCACTAATTGGGTCTCGAGCTATACTGTCCCTAATGGAGATACTAATAAACTAGGATTATTTGTTGTTTGGGACCTAGTTATAGGCCAATGGCTCATACACCCTCAAAATTGGGTTCATTTAAGCTCAGTCCCACCAGGCCTGCTAGGAAAAAGAAAAACTATTGATGCCAAAAATTGGCAAGGTAACAGACCTTTGTGGGAAACTCAATTTATGGGGGATTTATTACGCTAAACTGAGTGAAATCCAGATTTTTAAAGAAGTAGGCTTCTTCTATAATTGGGGTTTGGAAAGGGAAAAGGAAGCACATATAAAAATAAAGGATCTAACTAAGGCGATGTTCCAGAATTCAGATAAAAATCATGATAAATCGATCTTTTGGATATGATCTAAGGGCCCATTCAACAATTTACTAAGTCCTAGAATGGCATAAATTAAAGATTGAAGCATGAACAATGCATTCAATGACATAAAATAATTTGCATACCCATTCACTGAAAAGAGGAGTCAAAATACATTATCTAAACCAACAAACTTGCATTCAAATTATAGAAGTTTTGGAAATGAACCATTCAAACAATAATGACATAGTAGAAAGTTAATCAAATAACTTTAAGAAAAAAAAAAGGATGAACAATGGCATAGTCTGAGTCTTTTTTCAATAATCTAATAACAATAAAAAGGCCTAGTGTCTCTAAAATTCTATACTTTCTACAATTCTCAAACTCTTGGAACTCTTGAAACTTAGAACCTAGAAAAAAAACCCTCTTTAGAAATAAAGAGCAGTATATATAGTGAGCATTCCCACCGCCTGTCGAGTAGTAACTGAAAAGATTTGGAATCTTGAGCAATGATGTAACAGGAATGATTCCCCCAACTTTTGTAATAGAAAAATATTTGGGCCATAGCATATGGTCGTCTCCCATCTAGGTGCATCCCCTATGAATGATGGCAGTGTTCCTGACATAGTCAAGTGCAAACAAGTGGCGCCACCTAGTATAGGAAGTTAGAACACATGGCATCATATCATAGCCCATAGTTCACTCCATCCCTTGCATTGAAGAAGCATTCACTAAGGAGATACGTGGTGGCATTTTGTGGCTCATAGTTCATTCATTCTTCTCACCTTTGAAGGCTTGTGCTAGGAAGACATGTGGAAGTGTGCTTTTTATTTGGCACCTACTATGGAGTTCGCCAAAGTATATGGGGATGAATGCTACGTGGCACATGGTTGGGGCCTGATTCAAAAGTGAGAGGGAGTAGCCTTTAAGCGTGCACAACAATGACACATGGAAACATGGCGGGGCTGTTTGAAAAATGAAGGGAATAATTCCTTCGAAAAGCACCAAGTGGACACGTGGCAAAGGTTAGTGGTCATTTATCAAAAAGGGTCGATGATGTTCATTTGAGGCATGGACCGGTACTTAGCAAAAAAAAAAACTCGAAGGGATCTTGATGAATTTTATATTCACAATTACATCATTTCCAAACAAGGTTTCCTTTCCATCTTCTATCTCAACCATTGGATTCTAGTTGATCAAATAATTGTCAAACTCATCCATACCATTCATGAACATTCATATCTACTAGCTATCATCAAATACTTGCTAGCTGCATATATTGTTTAGTATGGTATGGTAGGTGTTTGCTAGCTTACTAGTGAAACATGGGGACTTTTCCAGGCTATGGGTCACCTAAAATGGAGAAGAACCTTTGTAAAGGGTTGGTTCCCATTGGTTCTATGACCTAAACTAAGCTATCTATTGTTACTATTGAGAAAAGAGTGAAGGAAAAAAGATAAAGATGAACTTTGAATGAATAAAAGGGTGATTCACCAAACTATTATGATTTGAACTACTGTTTTGACACATAATCTCTTAGTTTTTTAGTTGGTTTTTACACAACTCAAGTGTTTAACATGTTCATACATAAGTATTTCATAGGAAAGTTGAAATGTTTGCAATCTTTAGAAGGACAATCAGGTGTTTTTCACAAATAAAGATTTTAAACCTCAATGACATAACCTATGACCTACATGAAACATACATTTTTTTCCTAAAAGTGTTGGAAATGAGACACCACATTTGAGGATTTAAGCATAAAACACAAAAATATACATCAATCATTCACTTGCACACAATGAGACAGTTCTTGAGAAGGAAAAAATACTTATTTTATTTAAATAAATATATTCTTACAACAAATACAAGTCTGGAATATGTGTCTTATGCTCTGAAAAAGTGTTACAAAGTGTATCTCTTGTAGAAAACTGATTTACGATGCTCTATTTATTTTGCTTCTACAACTCAAAAACATGAAATAACTAAGTGAAAATGCTATCCTATGGGTTCTATATCTCATCCCAAGTATAGGAGAGAATATAGGAACTAATTTTGACTAAGTTACAAGGCTATAAAATAGGGTAACCTACTTTGCACGCCCAAGAAGTTTCCTTGTTTCACATGGTCTCTTCAGCTCCTTGGAATTTTCTCTAGCTAGTTATGAAGCTCCTAGATCTTTGGGAGGAGTTTGAATTGTCCCTAGATGCTCTCAAACAACCCTTGAAGCACTCCACCTACTTTCCTTATCATCCACTTTGCCTTAATAGCTCCAAAACTGCCTTCTAGATGCTTGCATGATGTCCTTGTTTTCCTTTTGCATGAATTTTTAGAATCTTTGGTCGTGCAAAACCCAAAAGCCTAATTTTGAGGGTTCAAAAATTCTCAAAATTGTATGCTTTCGGCTCCAAATTTCACCTAACTCCTAGTTATACCCATGTAACCCTTTAAACAGGCTTAAAATGACTAAAAATTCCTCTAACCTAGTCCTTTAGGCCTCTCAACCTTGTTATTGACTTGGTTTCTCACTGTCATGGTGGTTCATTAAGGGTGCACTATGTCATTCACCCTTGAATATGATATTGCTCTTGGCAACTTAAAAGATTGTTCTTGCATTTCCCCTTAGGTCTAAGAAATTATCCTTTCTGTGAGCAAAAACAACCCCTGCAAATATCTTCCACCTCTTAGGGAAATTGTTGTTTTCATATCACCACTCCCTTTGGTGATGAGATCAACCTCCTAGATGCATCCAAATTGCAAAATACATTCATGCAAATTTGTGTTCTTACTCATTGATGTAGTGAATAGATTATCATGATCACCATATTCATAATTAGACAATAGTTATTCTTTGACATCCACTGTTATAGTATTCTATTTATCATTCTGAGCATGTTTTACCACTTCCTTTTCAAAACATTCTTGCTTTCTACAAAAATTAAATAGCTATCGTTAGGACCCTAAAACAAGATTCCCTCAACATTGACTATTGTGACTATCTTAGCAACTTCCTAGCAGGCTTGGGCATTTTCCATACTCTTTCTTTTCCCTTCATTGTGATTGTGATTTATGCTACTAAACTACCCCTTAAACTACCTTCTAGGACTATTATAGGGTTATCTTCTTTCTTTACCTTTGTGTTACTTCTTTCTTGACACTATCTTGTATTCATGCATATAAACCCTTAGTTGTCTTGCTTCTCTTTTCTTTTACAAGGTTAATTTCTTCCTTTGTCTCTACTATTGAAACATCTACAATTCAGTGGCCACAGTAGATCACCTCAATGTGCAATGGAAAACTCATTTCAAACATTCAAAAATTCTAAAGGTATATTATATAAAAAAAACCAAACCATGTTTGGTTTACTACCATTGTTTGTTTATCAAAAAGAAGACCCTCAAAGAAAGACTTGGTGGCTTGATTTCCTTCACCTCCTAATTCTTGATGAAAGCATGTTGTAATTCAGTGCCCTAAGGGGTTTCATGATACTTTCTTAAAAACCCTAGTTTCCTTAGCTCTACCACCATTATCTGTCACATCCAAGGCTTTTTCATGAACAACATCTGCTACAATTTTGTCATGTATCTTTGATGTCTCAACCCTTTTTGGATGGTCACTAGGGTTGTCATTAATGTGTGACAACCTTTCAAATTTAAAACTTTAAACCATTGTTCCTAAAGACTATCATGACATGACAAAAGCGTGTACATTATTATTGAGGTATACCCATAAATCATAGTTGTCACAACCTCATATCTCATGACACTGACTTAGCTTTATGACATCCTTCATATTCTATTAGTTCCAAGTTTTATAGGTTTACATGACTTAGAAATGGCCTCATCATAGTCTTATTTACAAAATTAGGATTCACCTTCTTAAAGACTATCCTTGAAAATTCCTCTTCATGGACACCTACTATAAAATGCCCTTTACACTCAAGAAAATTGTCCCTTACATGTGTCATTGTTCTTTCCACTATGAAAACCCTTAACTTATGCTATAACAGAGTATTTAACTATCAAACGGTCAACACAGAATGCACAAGCCTTCTCGCTGTCACACATAGAGAAAATCCTTCTTCTTGAACATTGTTTACCCCTATTACTAGTGATACTATCTACTTGATATTTGAACTGCCCTCCAACATAGAAAGATACCCTCATTAGAGTATTAAAAAGGTAACTATTGTGTGGTCTCACAACACGCCCCATTTTTTCCCTTAGCAAAATGTGGACCCCCTTTCTTTTTTTCCTTTTTTTTCATTTCAATTTTTTTTCTTTGGCATTGTTCTGCGGTTTGGTTGGTTGCTGGTCTTATTTTCAATTTCGCTTGGTTTTCATTGTTTTATCCCTTTTTCTTTCCCAGATTTGATGTTTTAGTATTTTCATAAAAGTTTAATATATTACCAAAAATTGAAATCGCAAAGTCTTGCATTTGCATCAAAGTGAATTGTATCTTCACTTCGTCCTAGCTTAACCCGATAATTCAATAATCAGAGTCGTCAATCCTGGTAATTTCTTTTTTATCAAAGTTTAGTATTTTAATTTTATTTCTTTTTCTTTTCCTTATTCAAAAATTGGAAACCGAAGAGTCTGTTTTGAAATTTGTTAATCTCTCTTGAACCTGGTTTTTGGTCTTTTCTTTTGTTCCAATTTTCTCTTTCTGAAGCTTGGAGGTAAATTCCCGAATCCCACTGTTTATTCCCAACGTCAATATTGGAAAGTTTTAATCCCAGTGATCACAAATTGATCACATATCTTTAATGATCTATACCTCACAGAGAATCAGCATGACATCTGATTGCCACGTATGATCATCATGTTGTCTTTCTCCTCTAGTAGCAAGCATGTGCATAAATCTAGGTGCTCATGATTTGAACCCTAATCCATAATGATTGCACCTTTATTCAAGGAATTAATGCAATATAATAGATAATTAATGAAGGTGGTGAACTACCTATGTACTTGGCACCACCTCAAGCATGCAGTTGCTTTTGTAACACTCCAATTCATGTTATACTACAAATTTGCAAAGGACATTGAAAGAACGAAATAATACTGGCACACAAAGAGAGGTAAATTTCGAGAAACTAAGAACACAGCTACCAAGGGTTTTGAAGTTACATTCTAAAAGATTATCATCGTTGACTAGAACTAGAACACACTAGAGAAAATGAGTACTTCTGACACAAGGGCAGAAGATGAATTCAAATACTGCAATTTGTAAGTCATTCCAATCAATGTGGTAGTTACAGATACTCATATGGGATGATCTTCTAATATTAAAATTTGCACACAAGCACTACAAGAAAATGCCTCTCAATGTACCAAAAAATATGTGGCAAATGGGTTACTTTTAGCAAGAGGGTTTCCGCCAACAATGGAGGGCCCTGAATTGGTTATGCAATGTATGAATTACTACAACCCAACCAAAAGAGTCATTGAGAAAGAAGGGAGAATTTATGCAGACCTCTCAAAGAAAGGAATTACATACACATTTGGGCTCCCTATTTACACACAAATGTATAATGTTGATATGAAAGAAAAGGGAAAAACGTATCAGAATGTTGAATCCCACAACAGAGAAATTATGAGTACCCAATGGTGCCAAGAACTGATTACATTATAGACCAAATTAATTTAGATGTCTATGTTCAACCAAGAAATTCAAGATATTATAACTCTGTTGAGCAGGATAGTTGGTTTAAGAGATCCAAGTAAATTTGAACCCTAGATGTTTGTAATAATATCCAACTTGATGGAAAATCCCGTGCAAATGCATTGGGGAAAGTTTATAAGTGATAGATTAAATGAATAAATAGTGACATTTCCCAAAAATAGGTGCTTTTATATGTCTTCATATGTGATTTACTCTTGTGCCATGAGAGCCAGTAAGCAAGGGTTGAAACAGATTGGTACTCTGGGCACGAAGGTAGGAAACAGTTTGATATATGCTCATTTACCCCAAATCACCATCCATGGATATAAAGAGAATTACAGGAGAGTCAATGATTTGTTCTCCATGAAACTGGTCAGAACGATGGAAGGTGGTAAAGCCAAAAGATTGTCCCTAGAGGCACAAAGTGTCATTCGACCAATGGGAGGCTGGTACATTCAGTTCCCCACTTACTCCTACATTAGGATGGAAGGATTTGATGGACATCCATTCATGCTACCTAGGTACCCAATAGACAATTTTTTTTTATTAGAATTGGTGAGACAGTTGAAACCGTCTTAGGCTCTTTATAGTCAAGCTCGCAAGAAGGCCTCTTTCAAATTCCCCATTGTGATGGGAAACTATAAGTGTAATGCAATCAGAGTGGCTGACTTGTGTGAAGAAGAATTGAGAACATATAATTTTGAGGATTTCCCACTTCAGAGAATATATTATGACATTGAGGGAAATAATGCCAAGAATATAGTTGGTTATCGTGCTCATGTCCAACACTTAGAAGATTATTGGCTTAATTGTGAAGATGAGCACAGAGTAAGAATAAGAAAATATCAAAGATTGTCTCTAAAATCTACCTAGATTCTTATGCTTCATGACATTCCAAATCAGTTAGAGGAGGATGACGGACACGTGATCAATAAAGCCTATAATGAAGACAAAGTATATGATGAACCAGTCCTAGACCCAGATTATGAAGGTGAAGAAATGACATTGATTGATGAGTTCTCTAGACCAATTATATTATACACTCAACACTGGATTAATGGTTTTTGAAAAGCTTTGAGAGAAAGAGGAATCAAACCCACATTCTCAGAAGACCAAAGGAGAAAACAAAGAAATGAAATAGCATTTGAGAGTGGGGAACCTACTAGAAAGAAAAGGAAAACTAGTAAGGTGGCTCCTAGTATAAGAATTGAAGAAAGAACCCCTAAAATTTCAAAACAAGAAATCCGATAAAGCCATCTGATAAGCAGAAAGATGTCGAAACAAGTAAAGATAAATCAAAAGTAAGACCCAAAGGTGCATCTTCCTCTATAGTGAAACCAAGAACTAAACTAGTTATTGATGAAGAAGCAAGAATGACAAAAAATGTTGGCACACAAACTAGGTATGCATCTCAAAGGGTTGCAACACTATTTACTTATCCTCCTTCTATTAGCATGGCTAGTATGAAACAAGCACTAGGAGGAAATCTTGTGGTTCTTGATGAAATTTCTAAGGAGGATGAAGCCATAATTAAAGAACAGATGGATAGATGGGGTGCCATGTGGGAGAAAGTGAAAGAAAAGAAGTCTAAAGATAAACCTATGGTACAACCAGTGATAGAAGAGATTCAGGATACAAGGTCTAATCCTATAAATGTTAAAGAAGAAGAATTTATACAAGGAACACTCGCCTCAGAAGTGGGGAACCCTAGTATTCTTGAGATGGAAACAGGGGAGATTGTAGAGCAGGGCCCTATTGATGAAATAATTATTGAAGATACTTTTGATTCCCAACCCTCACTTGGGAATGTTCCAAATGTTAATGAACAGTCGCAGGTCTTTGAAGAATTAGAGAAAGGCCATGTTGAAATTGAAATTGAAAAGGAAGAAGCTACACAATTTTATAGGGGATGGAATTGAAAACAAGGAAAACCCTGATGTAGCAAAGAATAAAGAAAGTAACATCTAGAGAGATGATGTTGAGCATCTAGATAGATAGGAAAATGTAAGTCTTCAAATAGAAGAGATAGTGCCAAACCCTAGTAATCTCGAATCTATGCTACAAATTACTGAGGAAATTCCCATTTCAAAGGACGTGATAGATAAAATTGAAGTAAGAGTAGAAGTTCTTGAATCAAGTGGAAACCAGGATCAAAGAAATGTTATAGAGGTAGAGCAAGGTGATGATGCACCTAATTGGTTGATTAGGGAAATGGATTCCCCAATGGAAGTAGAATTATTACCTCTAAATCTTAACAATTTTATATGGGAAGTAGATACTCCTAAGCCTAGGCGCAAAGCAAAAGCAAAACATGTCATGCAAATAAATGTAGATGGTGACAGAACCATCCACATAGCTACTCAGACAGCTAACAAAGACAGACATGAAATAACGCCTAAGGAGTATAAGATAACGAGTATTAATCTTGGACACTCATCTTGGAGGAAAGAGTTAGAAGAAATAAAAGTGAATTTGGATGCTACTGTTGCCAGACTATAGAAATATAAAAAGAAGAAAAGATAATTAAAAGAACAGATTTCTACCTTGGATCATTTTATAAAGTCACTAACCCTATCTAGTCAAGCACAAGTTGAATTTCCCCAACATCCAGTATTGATGTCGCAAGAATAGGTGGATGCGATCACAACAGTTCACCACAAAATGAATATATTTGAAGAATGGATTGAGTACTGGGTAAAGCAGGGAGAAGAATTCATTATAGATGCAATAGGGAAGTATCAAGAAGCATACCTTCGATCAAAGAAATCTAAAATATTTGAAAGTGAATGCAGATTTCGCCAGGAGCAAGTTATTGAAGAAAGGCAAAATATTGAAATTCTCATGCAAGTAGATATCCAAGAATTAATACAAGGAAAAGAAATCTTAGAACAAGAACTTCCATTTCCAAAAAAATGGAAGAAATAATTGAAATGGGAAGGTGACATGCTAATTAAATGCATTGAAGGATTTGAAAGGGTTACCATGGAATATAGAAAATTGATTGATGAAGATCGAGAGTTTATTGAAATGCTAGCACATCAAGGTTGTGATCCCCAAACATTAGGATAGGAGGGTAAAGAAGCTAAAGCTTTCAAGGAATGGATTGAAAGAATAAATAGAGATCTTATTCATCTATTAACATAGGAGGTCATTGATGAAATTATACAGTGCAAGAACACTATAGCTAAATATGAAGCAGATAAAGTGTAGAGGAATAGTATTATACTCAGGTATCTGAAGAATACACTAGGCTCAAACTCACTTTGAAGGTAGTACAAGGGATTTCAAAGGAACATATGTATCAAGTATTCAATGCTTTCTAAGAGTACCTGTTGAAGAAAGGTGAAGAAAAAATCCTGAAGCCTAAGCCCTGAGTGATGAGAGAAGAACCAGATATCGGACACCGAAGGTGTGGCAAAGGTTTTTGTTTTTTGTTTGCAATTTTGAGTTTACAAGTTGAACTCGATCCCGGTAGATATTCCCCATTCTGGTATTTTGAAAGAAGTTGATGGTCTCAATATATGCAAAGTATTGTGTGCTAGAGTATGAAGTGAAAAGTGTTGTTGCTAATGAAGTCAGAGCTTTGAATTTACCTAGAATATTCTAATGACAGTTGGCGTATGCCACGTGCTACATTTTAATTCGTTATTTTTTATTCTCTTGATAGACTTTAAGTTGAACTCTTGGGGCCTTGTTGCTATAAAGGTCATTTCCTGGTTTATTTTCATTTTAAGTTCAAAATTTGTGGATGTCGGAAGAGCATAATTTTTTTTCAAGTTTTGTTCTTTTTTCTTGTTTTATGAATCATTCCAATGTAAAACTTTGTATGCACATAGACATTGATTAATATTAGAGCCAATTAGATAGCTACCTATCTCATGAATCTTTTGTAGCTGGTTTTATTAGTTCAACCAAACAAGACTGTATGTTGCTTTGTTTTAGAGTGCATACATAACCTAATCGGTGTCCAGACTAAAACCCTCTCTCTTTAAAAGCTTGCACCATTTTATATGTAGCTGTGAAGCAATCTAGTGAAGTATAAAGCAATTTTCTCTATTTTAGTTGATTCGTTGGGGCATGCATGGAGAATAACCAGGAGAAAATTTTAATTTTCAGTATTTTTATGCTTTATTTTAGAATAGATATTTAAATCCTTGAAAATCTTCCAAATTAAATGAATGGATGAAATTTTATTGAAAATATTTTGTTTTCTATGAAATTGTTGAATGCTTAATGCTAAATCTACTTAAGTGATAGAAAAGAATTATTGATATTTATGAAATATTGTTTCAAATCTTTTGATTTCATGACATTATTTTATGAATGAAGTGGAAATTTTGTGTGAAATGCTTATGATTCTTAACAAAACTAGAAATAACCATAGTCCCTATGAGATTAACAGCAATATCACATCATACCCAAGAGTGACCCTAGTGCAATCATGACCTGGTTATCAGAGATTTGGGATTGAACTGAATCCAATATTTTCCTATTAAAGTAGAATCCCCTTTTAGATTTCCTTTGTTCCATATATTTCAAGAAGGATAGGCTCTTTGTAGTTTTTCTATGAAGAATTTATTCGCCCTATTTGTTGCGAGTAAAATTGTCATCAACAGTCACCATGTGATAAATCTTGATATGTGTGACAATACAACTAGCAAATACAAAATAATCAAGACAAAGCCAAAGACTACACAATGGGCTATGATGATACCACTTGAACAATGTTGGAAGAGGCCAACATTTTCAATGTATTTGTTTTGCTACAAAAATTGTAGTGGCACTTGCATGTACTAGACCAAGCCCATATGGAGATGTTTTTACTACCTCTTTTATTTACCTCGACTCAAAATCATTTATGAACAAAGATGTAATATACTCCAGTGAAACAAGTTTGACCTTTAAAGGAACATCATATCCTAACTCTACAACAGATAATGTAATAATCAAACCTTTGCTTGAGAGAGATTCAAATCTTTTATCGATACATAAGGTAGTTCCTTTTCCTCTTAGTATGATCTACCACTGGTCTTGCAATGAGATGAATCACTCCTTTTCATAGTAGTTACTACTGCAAGTGCTTGTTCACAACTTGGAATGTAGAAATCATTACCATTGTTGCTCTTCTAGTTAGATGGATTATGCCCATGGATTTTCATACATAATATATTGTTCACTGTCATTAGTTTAGTCCCCTACTTTCATGCAATCCCACTTCATTCTATCTAACAAGTCCTTTAAGGTCCAACTATATTCTACCCTTTTGACTGTGTTTATTGCAGACTTAAGATTTGTCCTCTAGATTTTAGATGATATGCCTGTAACATGCTAAAATTAAAACAAACCTTTGTCAAATAGCTCTTCTAAATAGATGTATCTAGTGGATGAGCAGGGGTCCCTTTGCTTTTTTGAGATAATAGTGAACATTCCAATAACTGGTGTTCTTTATTTTGATATCTTCAAGTATAGAACATCACTTTTACTATCCACTTTGTACACAATGCATCAACATTTTCAACTTTCCATTTATCTCTAGGAGGTTGAGTTAGGATCCATAATAACAATAGAAGAAAACTTTTCACAATTGTCATATACCATTTTAAAAACTTGAATAACAAGAAACCTCAGGTTTTTGGAATCTTAGGTAGTCAACAACAAACTTGATTTCTAGCCATAAGATCCTAGATGATGTAGCATCCAATGTCATTCAAGGTTACATAGTCCATACAAATCCATAGTCAAGGTTACATGCTACACATCCCATTACAAAATAGACTATCACTGCCACTTACAAAATCTACCTATTTTCAACTGTGGAATGGAAGTAATAATGTTTGGCCAAGACAATAGGTACTAGCCCCAAGGTTGGGTTGAACAGAAGCAAAACGAGCCACGCCAAAGATAGAAGTAGCCTATATTTGTATGAACAACATGTACAAGTTACCAAGTAATGGCTTCCTAGAGAAATGTTGAACTCTTCTTCCATAAGTTATAATCAACAATTAGTTACATACATTCTTCAAAAATCTTCATGACCATCCTCAACAAACTCTTCAAAGTCATCTACACTTGGCTATGCACTTTCATTTTCTTGCACTATCCTATTGTTCTACTCATAGTTTGGAAAGCCCACCCTCAAATAATGTTAGATCCTACAAGATAATGCCTAAAAGTGAGTGTAGATCATGTAATCCTATGATTGATATATCTAAGCCATTAATGGAAATTCTTCCATACACATGCTCAACCATCTACACTTTTTGGCTATGTATTTTCATTTTCATGGACTATCCTACTGTTCTACTCATAGTTTTGAAAGGTCACCCTCAAATAAAGTTAGATCCTGTAGGATAATTCCTAAAAGCAAGTGCAAATCATGTAAGCCTATGGTTGATATATCTAAGCCATTAATGGCATTTCTTCCATACACAGGTTCAACCATCTGAAATAGAGCTTGAATTGGAGTAGATTTTCCACTGCATGTCTATCCTACTGCCTACTTTGTCCCCCCAAGAAATGTGTAGGTTATACCATGAACCTTTGGGAGATTCTCCTTATATTTCACTTTGTATCCTCTATACATCTCTAAAGGCTTGCTTTATGACATGCTTAACTACAAGGGCACTATGAATGGAAGGCTACTATGAGTTTTTTCATTCCTCTTCATACCTTCCCATCAAAACTACTTATCATAACACATCTAGGTGTTCTTGCATTAGCACTATCCTCACATACCACTTCTTGAACCTCTAAAAACCATTCAAAATCTAAACCTAGATAGTGGGGAGGTAATTCTATGGAAATCACTTGGGCTTTAGGACATGGAATACGGACTTTAGCTTTAACACAGACTTCATCTTTTTCAGATGACTTATGTAGGTAGGACATTTAGATCAAGAAATTCCTTATGACAGTACTAGAGTTTCAATATAGAAGATAAACCCGTCTTGTTAACTAAACTCCATGTGCATTTCTTGCATTTAAAGATAAACTTTAACAACAACCCATCATTTACAAAAGAGACATATCTAACAGAAAATAAGGAAACATGCCCAAATATACTAGTGTAGGTGAAGAGAATGCATGACATGAATAACTAGCATTATGAGGAGCTTTTAACCACATATGGCAGGTGTAAATGAGTCCCTAGAAACTCTCTCACTTTCGAACAACATGCCATATCTCCTTTAACTCTTGTGTAGGTGAAGAGAATGCATGACACGAATAACTAGAATTATGAGGAGCTTTTAACCACATATGGTAGGTGTAAATGAGTCCCTAGAAACTCTCTCACTTCCGAACAACATGCCATATCTCCTTTAACTCTTCTAGCACCACCGTAGCAATGGAAAACATAGAGTGAACAACAAAACCCCAACCTTCATGCTACATGGGTCACATGAAGGCAAAACTAAAACTTCTTTTCACTTTTGGCACCTGGACTTAGTAAAACTCCTTTTTCTAATTTTTTAATTTCTCTTTATATTTAACAAGCACTTAAGCTTTTATGAACCCCTATACCTTTAAAAAATGACTGTTGACAAAAATAAAAGTCAATAGTAGGTCTGGCTAAAACTTTGTTGCTCTAATGATACAAAGGAATATCTAAATCTAAATCATGTCTTGACACTATAACTACAAGAGCATATACCTTAATATTTTCACTTCCATCAAGCCATTCAATTCCAGTAGCATCAAATAGCTCCATAATATCCTAAACAACATTCTTGCATGATCTCAACTTCACCTCTTTGGTTATATAGGTTCCTTTCACCTACTACACTATTTACTGGTTAGAAGTGGATGTGCTTGTGAATGTCAATAGAGATTATGATATACCTCATTCCAATTTACCGGTTACCTTTGCTAATGGATAATGCTTTCTTTTACTTGTTCTCTAGGTTAGGTTGTTATGAATAAATTCTCAAAAAAATCATTCACATCAATTGTTTGAGATCCTAAGAGGCTTGTGTTAATTTGAATATAGTTTATACTCATTTTCCGCACTTCAATTAATCTAAGAAACAAAAATATTGTCTCTTAAGTTGTAAAATAACCCCTATGATTCCTCCTTTATGTAAGAATCCAAATCACTTGACCTACAACATTTGTCATTGTTTGTTTTCACTTCTAACTAACTACGTGACTCTCTAAAGTTTAGAGGCAGAGTTAAAAAATGAGTGATCATCATGCTTTATTCATAAATTTAGTGTAATATCTAAGTAATTTAAATTATAAAAGTCACTAGAGAAATATTTTAGCCTTACATATTTTTTATTTAAATATTCTAAGATTAGATTCTTTTATTAACTTACATTTTATTTAGACACATGTTGTTGTGTATTTTCTATAGTTTACTTCATTGTATTTTATGCATATAAGATTTTTTGAATAAAATAAAAATAATAATCATTTCTTGCAAAATTATTTTTGAATTTTCTTTATGGTTGCTACAAATTGATTTAGAGTTGATATAGTGCTTAGTTTCTAGTACTATTCTTATAATTTTATATTTAAAGAAAATTTTGTTTTTATTTAGTCTCTTAAAAGTTGTAATCTAAAAACTAGAAGAATGGTCAACATGAATAACCTACTTTCATTAAGCTTCTAGTTTTTCAACTAGTACCCTTCAAGCCATGAGTATTAGCTTTCGCAATAAACATTTAAAGGAAATTAGATTTAGAAATAAGAGTAATGTCCCCTCCTATTATATGATTTTAAGTGCTTAAAATAAATTAATGCTTTGGGTTTATATGTTAGAAAATATGAAGTGTTAATTTATTTGTCCTAATAGGGGATATAAGGTATTTTTTTACGAAAAGTAAATATGTCTCATGAGGGGTGCGTCAAGGTGAGAAAAAATGTTATTTTTACCCTTGCTCTATATTGCTCTTTTTGGATTGAATAAATTTTTACCTCTCTTTTAGTTTTAAGGTGGGAAAAAATGTTTTTTTTTTTGGATTTTTCTTAAATAATGATTTCCCAAGAAGAGTTTCAGGAATCGACTGGAAGTTACTTTCGGCCACCAAGGTAAAGGGAGAAGAGTTTTGGTTTTTTAGGCATGCTAGAATTTTTTTGGTGAAAAGATATAGTAGTGTTGATACTGAACTTTATGGAGACGAGAACCTTTGTAGAGTATATTGCCTTTGGTGCTGAAAGATGTCCCCTAGGAAATCGTGACTTTCATATAATTGTTTGAACACGTTTTAGCATGGTCGATTCAATTCAGGAATAAAATTTATAATGAATCTGGAATTATTCGAAGTATTGAATTTGAACACCAAATAGGGAGGCTACGTTGTCTTTAATTGAAAACAAAAGATCAATTGTTTACTAGAAGGAAATACAAAGTCTACAGGTTGGACATTTCCATAACTATTCAAGGAAATGGCAATCAATATGTTTGTATATGGTGATTGTGATTGATGAACATGTTGGAAGGAAAAATTGTGATTCATACTCTTATAGCCATACTTTATGGGAATGTTAGTTTGGTTGAATAGTTTTGGGAACTAGTGTAGACTCAAGCCAATCAGAATTCCCTTTGAGTTGCACCAATTTCTTTCAATGTCTAGATGGAGCTTTTTTTTCTAATAACGAGACTGGTTGTATAGTGTTTTCTTGATGTGTGTAAGATTTGTATTGGGTTTTTGGTCGCCTACCCAATTGCGGTTGACGCTAATGGAGTTTATTGGGTGATTGCAATACACAGAAGAAATAAGGAGAATTGTGGCTCTTGAATGTTCAGCGATTAATTATATCAGGGACATTAGAATATTGCATGATACGAGAAAACCATCTGCAAGGTCGAGTGAAAGTTAATCAATGTTTATGCACAACCAAAGCTATTCTCTCACTCGATAAGGTGACAAGATGATTATTGTGCCAGTAATTGATCGTGAGTTCCTAGCAATGGGCTTGAAGGCGTTAAAACTCATCCTATAGCTACATATACGGTGAAATATTATCTATTCTCTAACTTGTGCGTGAATTCTGGGTTTGCTATTATATTCAACAAACATCTAGTGAATATTATTTAATTTTTTGAGCTTACAAACTGTTGGAGGATCGCAAGAAACAAAGGAGTAATAAACTCCAGGTCCATTATCACAGTAATTTTTGCACAATATATCAAGGCCAAATATTGTTACATCTCATTGTTAATTGTTGCTCAGCTAGAACTATTTGTGAACTATTTGTGAAATTCCAAAAATCTTATTTGCTATATCAAAATTTATTTTGTTTGCATTTGCTATTTGGTTATAAGCATGTCTAAACATTCATTTTTCAAAAAAAATATACACATATCCATATTCTTTCAAAAAAACTCATTATTGCATGCGTAAGAGTGGGAAAAGTTTGAGTCTACATTTGGGGTAGCTCATTTCACTAGTATCAGAGCAGTGTATCCTACCATCCTGGTGGGCCACATGATAGGAAACAATAGTCTTTGAGTGATGCATAGTCAACATTAGTATTATTTGAGGAGAAACAGGTCAAATCTGAACATTGAGGAAACTCCTATAATTCCTCTTGTTGGTGAAGTAAGAATAGAAACAAGTGTGGGTGATAGAGAAAGGGGTAACAATGAACCAAGCACCCGCGATATTCTTAATGATATGATGAGAGGGAAATGTGAGTTTCAGCAAGGGTTACAACATACTTTGGCACAAATGGCAGCCCTATTGGCACAACATTTGACAAGAAACAATAACAATAACAATGGAAACAATGGTGGGAATAATGGTAATGGTAGGAATGAGGGTAATGAAGATGGATCAATCAACAATAGGACTGTTAACTAGCATAATGTGGCCAGGATAGCAAACACTAGGCCTTTGATGCCTCATTTTCCTCCAAGAAATAACCCTTGGATTGAAGTGGAACCTCCACAAATGGAGCTCCTAGACCTAATATTATAGGATTGGAGAAATTCAGACATAAAATTCCAAGATGAGATGTCCTTCTGTGATTATATGGATGTTAGGATGAGACATAGACTACGCAGGGGTGGGAGAGCTCATAATCATGATTTGCAAAGAAAATTTGGCAATTTAGCCAATCCTTATGTTGATGGTTTAGGAAAAACTATAGCAAGGTCGTGGGTACAAAAACTTGACACACACTTTCAGCTCAACCCAATGCCTGACAATTAAACCATCAAGTATGCTACGATACATTTGGATGGGAGTGCCTGTGAGTGGTGGCACCACGAAATGGTGACTTTGGGCCATGATCAGATTGATTCTTATGTTGTTTTCATGGAGAGGTTAATTGGCAGGTTTGATTAGAAAGATCCCAAACTCCATTTTAAGGAGTTATCTTAGCTTAAGCAATGGGCTTCAATGGACACCTATATTGCAAATTTTCAAAGACTCTCAGTGTTAGTGACAAATATTTCAGAGAGGAGGTTGTGTTGTTCATGGATGGTTTAGCGAATCTATTAAGAGGTTGGATAAAGGCTCTTAGTCCACCCACATTGCAAGATGCAATTAAGAAAGCAAGGGACATGGAGTCATCTACTTCAAAGGATAAATTTCAATCCAAAGGGTTTGTATCTAGGAAGGACAAAGACAAAAGACATACTCTAAAGGATTCCAATTAGTCAAAAAACATGCCTCCAAGATTGGATAATGAGCAACTTAATGACCTCAAAAGGAAGAAATTGTTCTTCCATTGTAGGGAACCATGGGACCAAACACATAAGTGTGCTATAAAGGAAAAATGAAAACAAATAGAATACTTTTTAGCTCATGAATCAGTCTCAAAAAATTTAGACCAGTAAGTTGGTTCGAAGGGAAGTGATAGTGAAAGTTCATCCAATGAGTCCAAAAAGGAGCAAAGGGGCAATGGTGTGATAGCCCAACTACCTAGCTTGCAAAAAATTATTTTTGTTAGAGTTAGAGGAATGTTATGTGGGAAGCGTATAGTGACTCTAATTGATATAGGTGATACAACTTTATTGATGATGGAGCGGTTGCTAGAAGAGGTATCAAAATAGAAGATTGTGAGGGCTTTAAGGTAGGTAGCGAATGGTTTCACTCTTGTACCTGGAAAATATCTAATTTGAGTATCCAATCGGGTGAGTATGAGGTTAGGGATGATTTCTATGTGGTAAGCATAGGGGACATAGATATGGTTCTTGGTATACATTTTCTACGCTCCATTAGTGAGTTCACTATGAATCTACAAACTATGAAAATGAAGTTTGATTCAGAAGGTAAAAAGATTATAATTAGGGGTAATCTAATGGTGGACCACATATAGTCTCATTCAAAAGGATGGAGAGGCTTATTAGATAATCAAAGTTGAATGGGCAACAAAATGCATTATTATGCCTATAGATACTGAGTAGCCCAAGAGGGTCTATCATCATGATGTTGAGATTTTGATGACTAAGTATAATACAGTTTTTGGGAGCATACCTCCAGGGATACCTCCTAATAAGGGAATGGAGCATATAATAGAGCTTGAGGAGGGGAAAAAACCAATGATAACTACACCTTATAGACATCCTAAGTGCCACAAGGATGAAATAGAAAAGGCAATTAAGGAGTTGATTGAGATGGGGAATATTAGACCAAGTAAGAGTCGTTTTGCTTCTTCGGTGGTGTTGGTTAAAAAAAAAAGATGGTTTGATGCATATGTGTATTGACTATAGGGAATTGAACAAGAGAATTATAAAAAACAGGTATCTAATCCCTTGCATACACGAATTGATTGATGAATTGCATGGGGCTCACTATTTTTCTAAAATTGATTTGAGGTCAAGATACCACCATATATGGTGAGAGAGGAGGATGCAAAGAAGATGGCATTTAGATTCCATTATGGTCATTTTGAGTTTTTGGTGATGTCCTTTGGCCTAACCAACACTCCAGCTACTTTTCAGTCCTATATGAATAAGGTGTTTTGTAATCAACTTGGGAAGTATGTTCTTATATTTTTTATGACATCCTAATATACAACAAATCTTGGGATGAGCATATGAAGCAATTAAAGGAAATTTTGAGTATTTTGGAGAAGGATTCACTTTATGGTAAGGAAAGTAAATGTGAATTTGGGTTGACTAAGCTCCTTTATTTGGGTCACATTATTAGCTCCAATGGTGTTAGGGTTGATCCTGAAAAGATCAAAGAAATC
The DNA here is from genome assembly GCA_007258455.2 of Sequoia sempervirens. Taxonomy (NCBI): domain Eukaryota; kingdom Viridiplantae; phylum Streptophyta; class Pinopsida; order Cupressales; family Cupressaceae; genus Sequoia; species Sequoia sempervirens. The sequence goes on along the minus strand of VDFB02000015.1, from coordinate 608,500,586 downwards.
ATTGATTGGCCTCCACCCACAAATCTCTCTTAGCTTAAGGGATTATTTGGTTTATGTGGGTTCAACAGGAGATTCATCAAGGGCTTTTCACAAAAAGCATTACCTCTTACAGATTTGGCAAAGAAGGGGGCTTTCAATTGGTTGGATGCAACACAACAATGTTTTGATCAATTCAAACAAATTATGAGCACTTGTCTAGTTTTGGCCATTCTGGATTTTTCCCAACCTTTTGAGTTGGAATGTGATGCCTCAGGGGAAGGCTTTGGTGTTGTTTCGATGCAAAATACACATCCAATTTCTTTTGAAAGCAAGAAGTTAAGAGGGGATGAACGTAGCTATTTATGATAAAGAAATGTTTTCCACCATGCATGCTTTGGCCAAATTTAAACCTTACTTGGTAGGAGGGAAGTTTATAGTCAAAACAGATCATAATAACCTCAAATACTTCTTGAATCAAAGAGATCTTAATGATAAACACCAGAAATGGGTGAGCAGATTACATGCATACGATTTTGATATTGTATATGTCAAAGGTAAGAGAAACATTATTACTAATGCATTGTCTCGAAGACCTCATTTTTCCTCATCGGTTGAGATTGGTGATGATTGGAGGGAGTTAATTATAGCAGATTATGCTAAGGATTCTTGGGCCATAGGTATCATTGAAGGTACTACTCAGGATTATAGGTATTCAATATCCAATGAGTTGATTATGTATAAGGGAAGAATTTATTCAGTACCCAATTTAGGGCTTAAGGAAAAAGTTTTGAGGGCTTTTCATGATGTTCCTATGGCTGGTCGCTCGGGGTTCCTTTAAAACATATAGGCAGATCTGCGGAAGGTTTACATGGAAAGGACTTAAAAATGAAGTCCTTAAATATTTTAGGGAGTGTCCTATATGTCAACTGAACAAGGATGAACACTCTTATCTAGCTAGCTTGTTGCAACCTCTACCCATTCCTAATAAAAAATGGGAGTACATTTCTATGGATTTTATTACAAGGCTTCCAAAGGTTCAAGGTAAAGATTGTGTGTATGTGGTTGTTGATAGACTTGCAAAATTTTCTCATTTTCATGCTATTTCAATGACATATACAACAATGCAGGTGGTTGATCTATTTTTTAGAGAAATTTTTCAGACTCCATGGAATGCCTAGGAGCATTGTTAATCATAGGGACAACAAGTTACCGAGTCTTTTTGGAAGGAGCTCTTTCGATTGAGTGGGACAAAACTCACCCCTAGTACCAGTTTCCATCCACAAATGAATGGGCAACCAGAGATAGCTAACGAGTGGATGGAAGGGTTCCTCAAGAATTATATTTTAGGGCAACATAATGCATGGGCAAAATGGTTATACTTGAGTGAGTATTTTTATAATTCAACCTATCACATGTCAATCTAGATGTCACCATTCATGGAACTTTATGGTTACGAAGCTCCAAACTTTCTTGATTTACTTTTTGGGGATAGCATAGTACCTAAGGCTAGAGATTTATTATGGGAAAGTCAGGACATAATGAAGTCATTGAAATAGAATATACATCAGGCTCAAAATCAATAGAAATTGTATGTTGATCAGCATCGTTCAAAGCGGAGCTTTGAGATTGGTGACATGCTTTATCTAAGGTTGCAGCCCTACAAGAAATCTATGCTCAAAAATGTGGTTCAAAAAAACTTAAGCCATGATTTTATGGTCCCTTTTGAGTCACCAAAAGAGTTGGAGAGGTGGCCTATGAATTGGAGTTGCCAACAAACTGCAGAGTCCACAATGTTTTTCATGTTTCTTGCCTCAAGAAGGCGTTGGATCACAACATAGTTCCCTCTACTAATTTGCCACCTTTAGATGAAGAAGGGAAACTCATTCTTATACCAAAAGCTATAATTGATATCAAGGAGCACACTCTTAGGAATAGAGTCATCAAGGAATACCTTGTGAAATGGAAGAATCTTCCGATTGAAGATGCTACTTAGGAGAATTGAACAAATCTTGTAACATCATGAATTGAAATTGTTTGGGGACAAGCAATTTTGGGGAGGGAGGACTATAATGTCCCCTCTTATTATATGTTGTTAAGTGATTAAAATAAATTAATGCTTTGGGTTTATATGTTAGAAAATATGAAGTGTTAATTTATTTGTCCCAATAGGGGATATAAGGTGCTTTTTAGGAAAAGTAAATATCTCTCATGTGGGGTGGGCTAAGGTGGGAACAAATGTTATTTTTTTAGATTTTTCTTAAATAAGGATTTCCAAGAAGAGTTTCAAGAATCGGCTAGGAGTTACTTTCAGCCACTGAGGTAAAGGGAGAAGAGTTTTAGTTTTTCCGGCATGCTGAAATTTTTTTGGTGAAAAGATATTGCAATGTTGATACAAAACATTATGGAGAGAGAACATCTGTAGAGTATATTGCCTTTGGTGTTTAAATATGTCCCCTGGGAAATCGTGACTTTCATATAATTGTTTGAACAGGTTTTAGCATGGTCGAGTCAATTTAGGAAAGAAATTTATAATGAATCTGGCATTATTTGAAGTATTGAATTTATTTACCAAATGGAGAGGCTACATTGTCTTTAATTGAAAGTAGAAGATCGATTGTTTACTGGAAGGAAACACAAAGTCTAAAGGTTGGACCTTTCCGTAACAATTCAAGGAAATGGAAATCGATATGTTTGTATATGGTGAATGTGATTGATGAATAAGTTGGAGGGAAAAATTGCAATTCATACTCTCATAGCCATAATTTATGAGAATGTTAGTTTGGTTGAACAGTTTTGGGAATTAGTGTAGATTCAAACCAATTAGAATTCACTTTGAGTTGCGCCAATTTCTTTTAGCGTGTAACTAGAGCTTTGTTTTCTAAAATTGAGAGTGGTTGTATAGTGTTTGCTTGGTGTAAGTGTAAGATTTGTATCAAGTTTTTGGTTTCCTACCAAGTTGTGGTTGATGCTTTAATGGAGTTTATCAAGTGATTGCAATACATAGAAGAAATAAGGAGAATCGTGGCTCTTGAATGTTCAACGATTAATTCTATCAAGGACATTAGAATATTGCATGATACGGGAAAACCATCTGCAAGGTCTAGTGGAAGTTAGTTAATGTTTATGCACAACCAAAGCTATTCTCTAACTCGATAAGGTGACAAGCCGATTATTGTGCCAGTAATTGATCGTGAGTTCCTAGAAATGGGCTTGAAGCCGATAGCTGATAAATACGGTGAAATATTATCTATTCTCTAACCTGTGCGTGAATTCTTGGTTTGCTATTATATTCAACAAACATCTGGTGAATATTTAATTTTTTGAGCTTCCAAACTGCTGGAGGCTTGCAAGAAACAAAGGAGTAATAAACTCCAAAACTATCCATTATCATTCAATAATTTTTACATAATATATCATGGTCAAATATTGTTCCGTCTCATTGTTATTTGTTGCTCAGCTAGAACTATTTGTGCAATTCCCAAACTCTTATTTGCTATATCAAAATTTGTTTTGTTTGCATTTTGGTATTTGGTTATATGCATGTCTTAACATCCATTTTTCAAACAAACCATACACATATCCATATTCTTTCAAAAAACTCACTACTGCATGCATAAGAATGGGAAAAGTATGAGTCTACATTTGGGGTAGCTCATTTCAATAAGATGGTTCATTCCCGTTAGGGCTTAACAAGTTGCAAGTTAGTCAGTAGGTAGGTAAGGACAAAAGCTTGTGCAATAGGACCTATTTTTATGTGGCACACTACATTCTTAGATAGGAGACTCAATGGAGATCACGTAAGTGTTAAAGAGTGAACCAGTTAGATTGCAAGCATGCATGATGAATATATTGTTGACAACGCAAGTACACAATTTTATTTATTTTATTTTATTAATGAGACCAATCTTAAATATTGATATTATTAATGTGATGGTTAACCTTTTGAAGCATTTAACAATCTCTGAAGTGTTAAACACAATAAAAATAAATGAAATAAATGAATGAAAGATTAGTATTGAACATTTGGATGAATCAATTGTAATGCTTTTACATGACGTAAGTAGAATACTAGAGTTTGACATTGTGGATCCATGAGAAAATAAAACACTTGTATTGAAGGATGTGAGTATTTCTAAGCAAAAAATAAATAAAATCAACAATTATGTGAAATTTACTAATTCAAATAGGGTTGATAACATAACCACTGGTTCCAAAAAGAGATAGTTCATAACAAGTCCAAAAAATAGCATTTACTTCCAAATGTTTCACTTTTCAACTTCCTTGCTAACTTTCACCTTTTGTTCTAGCTTGGGAAAGCATAAATAAACATTGTTAGTGCTTCTTTGCACACAAATCATTTGATGAAGGGTTTGGGTTAACTCCAAGAGGATCATATTCCAAGTAGACTATATATAAGTGAAAAAAAATCATAGTGAGAGTTGTTAAAAGATATTTTAGATTGAACATTGTTGTTTCAAGTTTGTTGTGTAGTGCAGGAGCATGCAAGTGGACAGGCGATCGGCACCACCCAAAACTATTGTTGTTTTTTTTATGATTTTTGGTTTGTTTTTTGTTTCTCTTTGTAGTGCCTAAACCTCTTAAATTTTCAACTTCAGTATAGCACTCTTGAAGACAATGATGAGGTAGATATACTTCAAAGAAACATTCTCATGAAATGTGATAAAAATATCTTTTAATCAAATACAATTAGCTAGTGTTTTTAAAGCCAATATTCCACAATGTTATCAGCTTGCTTGGGATAGAAATTTTGTTCAATGTAGTTGCAATTGCATTGGTCGATTTGTATGCAAACATGGATGGAAAAATCAATACATATGACTGATTTAATCTTTCAATTGATTGTTTTTACAACTTCTAAGAAGACATGAATCGGTGGGATGAAAAGGTCAATATACTTGATAGAAGGCCAATAGCCAAGATAGCATTGGTCTGGGTAAAGGAAAAAAGACATCAAGCTGAAGTTTGAGAGGCACAACACATTTGGAGAGGCCGATAGGCAAGGTTGTGACAAATTGACCATGTGAAAAGAAAAAGATCAGTTCAAGACTTTGAAAGCAATCACGAAGGGGAAGAGAGTTGACCCCTAGAAGAAGGTCGATGGGCGTTGAAGATTTCTTGTTTAAAATGCAGCTTTAAAACAAGTTTAAGGGGGCGCACGAGCTTGAAAAAAAATAAAAAAATATAGGGTTGTGAAAGGGGTGTGTGGGGTGTTGCATAAGCAGAAGATTGGGGCTGCATAAAGATCAAGAGGAGAGGTTGCACCAAAATGTGTTCAATTGATGGGAGTTAAGAAACCATAAAGAAAGGTCCAAGGGTGGCGTGGGAAAGGTAATTCCAAGGAGTGTTGAACTTATAATGAATTAAAATATATGCAGAAGGAAGACAATCAAGGTTGTGTGGGGAACGACAAAAGAGTTGCACCAGAGTTTAGGAAGAGAGTAGATGTACGAATGTGGAAGGTTGAAGAGGTCAACATAAAAGAAGCTAACCAAGGAAACATGGCTTCAACTGTTTTATATAATGTTTGATGGAGAAAGATAGATGGGTGTACAATAAGGGAAAGAACAAAGCAAGGTGAATGTGTTGTGAGCCTTTCAATAAAAGGCTAAAAGACATTGCAGATTAGACAAGAGGTCGAGTCGCGATAGAAACAAGTGAGGCTCTGTTGAGCTAAGATGAAGAACATAGCAACTGAGCAGCAATGTACTAAGAAGGAGTAAATTAGATGTCCAAGAAGGATGAGACCATGAAGGGCTATGGATTGTAATTCGTAATTGAATGAAAAAAATTGATTTAGCTTCTAATTGTAATTGATTGAATTGTTGATTTGTTGCTATGAGATTTCGTCTTGTGTTTTGTGAATGGTTGTGAGAAAAAGGGGACCTCCCTCTTGCATCAATTGGTATTAGAGAGGGTAATCCTGAGTGTGGAGAGGATTTTCCAGGACCTGCAGGTGGAAGTGTGGACATATTGACAACCAGGAGGTAGTTCACACTTAGAAGAAAGTGTGTGAAGTGGTAGAGAAGAAGCTCATGAGGGTTGTTGTAGGTAGAGGAGTCATGAGCAGAAGAGAGCTTGAAACCACGATGGAATGTGTTTTATAGATTGAGAGTGATTGCAACAGGAAATATGGGTTGGGTCATGAGGAGACTTGTGTGGATATTATTTTGGGAGCAGTATTGGGAGAGAGTGGAGGACGAAATGTTTAAGGCGATAGGAAAGATCGAGGCGAGGCTTGAGAAGTTGGAGAAGAATGTTAGAATGAGAGGAAAGTGGTGAAAAGGAGTGAGAAAAAGGAAGAGGGCAGTGAAAAAGAGTTGCATCTTGAGTTGGATGAAGAAAGATGAAAGAGCAACCCCTATCAATGTAGGTGAAGAAGTTGCAACAGAGACATGTCATGAGGAAGGCATGAAGAGAGAAGAAGAAAGGACTAAGGTGAGCAATGAAGAGGTCACAACAAATGGCAAAGGTGGAGCAAATTTGTTCATACAAATGTTGGCAATTGAGGAGTGGATGTCAAAACTTGAATTTGTAGTGAAAGGAGAAAAGCGAGAAGTTACAACTGATAAGGAGGTGGAAGATGTCATAGTGAAATTTGATGTTGTAGTTGCAAGCGAAGATGAGGTAAAACAGTTCTATAAGGTTATTTCAGTTTCAAATGAGATGATAGAAAGTGAGATGGATAGAGGACAAGAGCACATAGTAGATGTTGTGTGGTTGTGTACAGAGATGGTTGAGGATGTTGCAAGATTTTGGTGGAGGTTGTCAGTTAAAGGTGGGTTTGAACCCACAGAGAAGAGAAGTGTGGAAAGAATTTGGTAGAGGAGGTCAGGCTTTTGTGGACATGAGTCCACAAGGGGGAAAGGGAGGAAGATGTAGTGTTACTGGAGGGAGGTGGTTTGTGTTCCAGAGAAGTGTTGGAAGAAGCAAAAAAATAGTTTCAGAGTACTTGCTACAACGATGGAGTTCATAGCAGATTGTTTACAATCTCAAAGAGTGATTCCATCACTCAACTCCATTATTGTGAACCTATGCTCACAACCTTTCTACTTGACGTGTTTGGTGCAGGAGCACGTGGGCGGACAAGCAATCGGCACCACCCAAAAATATTGTTGGTTTGTTTTTTATTTTCGGTTTGTTTTTTGTTTCTCTCTTTGCACTTCCTAAACCTCTTAAATTCTTCAACTTCACTATGGCACTCTTGAAGATGATGATGGCGTAGATATACTTCAAAGAAACATTGTCTCATGAAATGTGATAAAAAAATCTTTTAATCAAATACAATTGGCTAGTATTTTTAAAGCCAACATTCCAAAATGTTATCAACTTGCTTGGGATAGAAATTTTTTTTGATGTAGTTGCAAATGCATTGGCCGATTTGTATGCAAACGTGGAACGCCATGAAGAGGGTTGATGGGCGCTAAACATTTCTTGTTTAAAATGAAGCTTTAAAACAAGTGAGGGGGGTGCATGAGCTTGAAAAAAAAATTAAAAAATATAGGGTTGTGAAAGGGGTGTGTGGGGCAGTGCATAAGCAGAAGATTGGGGTTGTGTAAAGATCAAGAGGAGAGGTCATGCCAAAATGTGTCCAGCTGATGGGAGTTAAGAAACCATAAAGAAAGGTCCAGGGGTGGCATCAAAAAGGTAATGCCAAGGAGTGTTGAACTTATAATGATTTAAAATATATGTAGAAGGAAGAAAATGAAGGTTGCATGGGGAACAACAAAAGAGTTGTGCCAAAGTTTAGGGAGAGAGTAGATGTATGGGTGTGGAAGGTTGAAGAGGTCCGCATAAAAAAGATAACCAAGGCAACACGGCTTCAAGTATTTTATATAATGTTTGATGGAGAAAGATAGATGGGTGCATAGTAAGGGAAAGAATAGAGGAAGGTAAATGTGTTGTGAGCCTTTCAATAAAAGGTCGAAAGACATTGCAGATTGGACAAGAGGTCGAGTCACAATAGAAATAGGCGAGGTTGTGTTGAGCAAAGATGAAGAACAGAGCAACCGAGTAGCAATGTACTAAGGAGTGGATTAGATGTCCAAGAAGGATGAGGCCACGAAAGGCCATGGATTGTAATTCGTAATTGAATGAATAAAATCAATTTAGCTTGTAATTGTAATTGAATGAATTGTTGATTTGTTGTTGTGAGATTTCATCTTATGTTTTGTGAATGGTTGTGAGGAAGAGGGGACCTCCCTCTTGCATCATTGTGTGTTCAAGAGGCCCATGATTATAATTATCATTGGCAATAGTGGATAAATATTTTATTTGCCTCAATTTTGTTAGAATTTTTTCCCAAAGTTTGAGTTCTCTATAATAAAATCCTTTTCTTCAATTATTTTTATGTTTGTTCCATTTTCCTTTAATATTCAATTAATTTGATTTCCTAAAGAATACAATTCATATTTTTTTAATTTAGATTTTTACATTGATAACTATTATATGGTAATAGCCATCATAGTTTATAGATCAAGTTGGTATCAATGCAAGATCTTTCCTTCCGTGGAATTCTTTATGATTGATTTTATAGGTTAATGCCCACAATTCAAGTGGAAAGGAATTGATTCCTTTGCAAGAGACATTAAATCCCATAGTTGGAAGAAAGAACGAAGAAGCATGACAAAAGATGTAAAAATCTTTTACGGAGAAGGGAAATTCTTCAAGCCAAAAGTTGATGTAGAAAGTGTATCTCAATTAATGGAAAGTATGAAGGATATCATAGAGGCTCTCATGTAGAATTTGTGCTCATTGGAAGACACCAAAAGCAAGGGAAAATCCCACTTCATAGAAGAAGAACAATACCATGGTGAATCAAGTCTACAAACAACACCTTAGCTTAAGGTTGCATAAAAGATTGAGATTTTTCAATTCAAAAGAGATGTAGATGTAGATAAACTTCACTATTGGTTGGCACAAAAGGAGGTATATTTTAGTATGCATTCTCTTTAGTTTAGAACAAAAGGCTTTCTTTGCTAGATTGAGAATTCGAAAGTATGCTTAAACTTGGTTGGAAAATCTCTTATATTCTATGGCTTTAAGAAAACAAGATTTTTTTTGTTCTTAGGATCAAATTAAGAAACTATTTTACTCCATATGTCATTGAGAGGGAAATGTATGGAGTGGCAATCTTCAAAGAGAAAGGACAAAAGTGTGCGAGAATACACTAGTGAATTCCATAAAAATGGTTATCTAAATGAAAAAGTATGTACAAGATAAGGTTATAAAATACATCAAAGGATTTCATAGCTAGCATTTGAATGTTAGTATTGCTCTCTAAGCCAATGGAAATTGATGAATCATGTGTAGATGCTCACTACCTTGAAGTAGATACCTCATCCTCTCAAAAGAGAAAATGAGTCAAAAGGCAAGACAAAGAAGGCAAGTTGTAAAAGAACTAAAGCAAAGCCTAGAAAGCAATGGGACTAGTGGATGGTAATACAAATTAAACTTATGGGAAACTACATCCAAAAAATAGCCATATCACAAAGTTTAAATATTAAGAAAACTACTATGCCTACTATTCATGAGGCAAAAGTAGTTGAATTTAGTTCAAAGGTTGAATTAAAATTTTGTGCACTACAAAGAATGTTAGTTTTAATCTTATGACGCAAGAGGAAAAGTGGAAGTCAGATTTGTTTTGCATTGAGATTCAAGTCAAGAGCTTTGACATCGATGCACTTTTCAATTCTTGTTCCAAAGCTAACTTTAGTTCTCAAGAATTGGTTGAAAATTTTGGTTAAAACACTTATTGACACCCTAAGCCTTATGCTTTGGATTGGATTAAAGGGGGTGTTTATTTTCCCATTAATAGGAAATGTACATTGGAGTTTTCTCCTAACTAAAAACTTGCTACTAAAGTGGTTGTAGATGTTGCTCCTTTGGTGTATGGAGTTGTTTTTAACAATCTCTACATGTATGACAAGAAAGATGTTTATTATCGAATGGAAAACATGTATCACTTGGTCAATGGTAGTCAAAGCTTAATTTTGAATGCTTACAAGGGTAAAAACGAAGTTCCCAAATCTTCAAGCAAAGAGGATGTTTAAAGGAAGCACCAAGATCATTCCTCTTGAGTAGAGGAAAAAAGAGTGTTGGCAATATTTATTTGGCTAGTTCAATCCCTTCAACCATTCAAAAGCCTTTAGACGACTACAGACAATTTCTAAGCTCATGGTTGGAGTGGTGCAAAGTTCAATGACAACCAATGAGGGGATCATCCCTCATTTTCTAGTTCTTTATAGATGTTATGGGAATAAAACCTCCATACTGGGGAGGTGTTATATGTAAATGGATACAAAAAATGATTTAGATATTATGGATCCATGACAAAGTAAAGAACTTGAAAACAACTTTTGTTGAATGGGCATGTATTTTTTGGCAAAAAACAAAGGATTTTTTTAGTAGTAATGTGAAACCACCACATTGTAAGGGACAATTAGGTATCCACTAATCTCAAAAAGCAATGGTTTCATAGTTTTTAGGGTGATCATGTAACCATTAGTTAGCACCATGCAACGGTTTTTTATGCATCCACAAAATGACATGGCAATTCAAATTTTACACTTTTCAAATTCATAGAAACCTTTCACCTTATCTTTTGGCTCAAAAAGGCATAAATACACATTGCAAGTGCATTTCATATGTATAGAGTGTTTGCTAGACAATTTGGGGTGAATTGTAATAGAATTTATGTTTCAAGTATATTGTGTTTAGGTGAATAGAACTAATAGTGTTAGAGAGTAGTTGTAAAATATCTTAAGGACAAAAGCTTGTTGTTTTGGGATGGTTGTATGCTTATCCTAATTTTGTAATCGTTATTGGAGATACTGGGTATGAGGGTCATTTGCATCACTTTTACGAGAGTTTTCTCTTGAAAATTATGTTCTCTAGAGTATAATCCTTGTGTATTTAATTGTTCTATTATTTGCTCTCATTTTTCATTGTCCAAAGAATGTAGTTCATGTTTCGTTCATTTAGCCTTGTATGTTAATAACTATTATATAGTATTAACAATTGATTTGTGAATTAAGGCCACTTAGATTAAAGGTATAATGGTGAACCATTTAGAATTTTGATGATTTGATGTCTAGGATTTTGATAAAGTTGCAAAGGTTGTAAACTTGTACTAGATAAAGAGTGAAAACATAAAAGAAACTTGTAATGGCATCAACCAAATAGAGGGAAGTGTGAGCTTAACTTCACGATATTTAGTTTATCTAGCATGAACAAACAAGGATGAATTAAATTGTAGATTATTAAGCACGAGCTTATGACCTTTGAAGACACAACTCCTAATTATATACATAGTGACAGGAGTGGACCACTTAGGTGCAAGACTTTAAGGTTGACTAGATAAAAAAGTAAATATGAACAATTAATTAACAAGATAGGTGAAGGCTAAGCTCCATACTAGACATACCTATGGACATGACTAAGATATTTGTTTTACATGCCTACCAACATACAATCAACACTTTCTATTGCAATTTTCCAAGATATATTCAACACTTTTATCAATAGTTCAGAATAATGTGTTGAAAAACACTAAAGTTTTCAATATAAACTTGTTAGAGAAACAAGTGTGTTTTTCAAAACCATGATTATATAAACCATTGAGATTTGAACCCATGACCTATATTTTATTAGCACACACATCAACCATGCTACGTGGGAAAATGATGCTTCCAATATTAGTGACACATTTAAGAGACTCGCCCTTCTATAATAAGTGGGCCCCAACAATGTTGATTCATGATAGTAGTACGTTATATGAAAGAATCATTTTAATGATCCGATGGTAAAAGCATGCCCATAAATATGTCTAATATAGAGCTTAGCTTTCACCAATAAAAAAACAATCCAATAGCAACATTCTAATGGAGACTAAGTGACAACTACACAAAATTTGGACATAACACCAAACAAATGAGAAAGGAACCACTTGTCCGTTTATGGACTAAAGTAAATAGAGTCAAATGTCTTTAATATGCCTTTGGTTGCATTACAAAGGTGCTTGTTTTGATAGCATAACTTAGTAGGCTTACATGTGTCCTATGAAATTAAGGTAAATCCAAAGGCTAAAGGATATATAAGCAAAAATGTTTGATTCCATATATGATGAGTTTTCATTGAGAGATTGAATGTTTAAGTGTAAACCCCTATAGCTTGCAATAACACCAAGATGACATAAATGCTCAAGATGTGGAGGTTACAATTGTATAAGATGACCATCATTTTAATGACCAAAGAAAGGTCGAGCACTTCACCAACAGTTTAATTGCAACATGCAAGATATTAGTCAAACGTTAAAAAGTTGGTTTGGAATGGCATAAACGCCAAAAACTTGTCCATTCTAAGAACTTTGTTATTAAGTATTTAGATATTTGATCCCTTGATTACAAATTAATTAAAACCATTCTGTTAAAATCAGGAATTGTAAATAATAACAAATGTTCACAAGTTTTACTTGGTAGCAACTGTTGTAAGAATCATTAAAAATTTAGAACCAAAATTTTCTCATTCTTCACTTTTGAACAATGAAAATTCTTGTCAAATTCGATAGTCTTGAACCGCGCATGTTTTGTTGTTCTATTGGTCAATAGTACTACCATAATTCATTGTCAAAGAGATACCCTTTCTTGTAAATGGAATACCAATATGGATTTTGTTTATTTCTGAAAAAAAAGTTGATACTCTAAATTGGCCCTTAGCTGAAATCCACAAACATCTTCACTTATCATTTAGTGAATGCTCACCAACCCTAATATCTAAAGCATCCTTATATCTTTAAAAAGTAATGGTCTTATATATAAATAACAATAAATATTTAGGTAGATGAGCTTAATTGGATAAAGCATTGGGTTCTCATTGTAGAGATCCAAATTCAAATTCCCAAAGTGACATCTATTGTGGAATTCTATGTTGAATGTTGGTGTTCAATTGTTGGCTTCTATTGTGGATATGACTTATGAGATGGAATTCTAAAGTGTGACTCTTGGTCTTTCATTATTGATTTATAATGTTAATCTAATATCAATGCTTGAAAGAAATTAAATATTAATCTAATGTTAATGCTTGAAAGAAGCTATGTATTAGTCTCATGTTATTGTCCAAAAGAAATGCTCGTAAGAACCATATTTGTAAACTTTCTTTAATATAAAAATAAATATATAACCATAAATCAAAGGTCATCTATAAATATAAATTGAGAGTAGTTTCATATCAACTATATATTATAAACTATTAAAGAAACATTATTGTGTCATATAATGCCAACCTTTGCAAATGATGCCACAAAAATCATTTTTAATTAAACTTATCAATTCTTCAAAATGTCATTAAATACTTTCAGTTGCCGCTAACCTTTGTTTATACTCGCTACAAGATATTTGGAATTCTGAATACAAACACAATAACTATAGTAGAATTCAATAACCTAGATACCCAAGGACAAATGCACTTTAACAGTATCAACCAAAACTACCCCAACCAATCTTATTATCAAAAATACAATTGACTTGGCATTTGTAGATAGATTTCATCAGAATACCTTTTCTATTATGGAGTGCCTAAAGAGGAGTGGGAAAAAAGAATATCCTGATTTTGTGACAAGGTAGTGGTGGAGACAGAATGGCACTTCATTATGGAGTGCTCAACATATAAAGATATTTGGGTCAGTTATGAGGACATCTTAAAAGTTAGTGATCTAAGTACCTTGTTTGAGGAGGCAAGGTTCGACAAAACTGCAAAATACATCATCAAAGATCGCAAAGATTTTGAACAAAGATCGCAAACTTTTTAGGGTCTTTTTCTTCGCTGGTGGTCCCTGTGTTGTTCTTGGATCCCATAGGCTTTTGTGGCCTCATGGATGTTATTAAAATATTTCATTTCATTTCATTTCATTGTCTTTAAGTTCATAATGTATTTTTGAGCCTTGCGGTACTCTGCTTTCACATATACTATATATATAAATACCCATGAATACATATGCATAGCTGATGTGGTCATAGGTGAAGCAAAATTGCTTACTCGTCAATTCAACATGTGTTTCTGATATAATATTTTAAATATCTACTTGAAAGCTTTATGCATCTTTATATGCCTTCCCCTTGCCTCACTATACAAGTTTTTTCGGCTGAAGAATGCATAGTAGACCAATGCAAGAAGAGAGAACTGCAAAGAAGTATACTAGGCCAGATAGAAAAGAAGAATCAAGTTGGATAGAGAAATTTATAAAAATAAATTTGAACCCGAACACATATCATGTTTTTAGTCTTTAAAAATTGAATTGGTCGCATGGTACACCCACCGAGCAGCTCTAGGGTCACACCAATTCTTGTTAGCTTTCATTAGCTTACACATCGAAGCATCTCATGGGTTCCAAATCTCAATTTATTGCAACTACTACATTTTGGTGAAAGGAAACAAACCGCCAGTTATGTTATATTTCAACACAGTGCACATTACAAAAGCATTGCGGAACTGAGAGGGCCATCTTTTTAGATATCGACGCAAATGCCAACCCTTCATTATTGACATGATCTAAATAAAATAATGTTATCTGACTCTTCCAAAAGAGACCTGCTTTTATGACCTAGTTTAACTATATCATGAAAAGAGCATACTAGAATCTTTTATATTTCAACTCTAACCAATAGCCAAAATAGAAAGGTGATCCTACTAAGCATCAGCTTAATTGTTTATATATAACATTAAAAATACGTCAACTACAAAGACCATATGCTGTAAAGTATTACAACCTATTACTTTTACAAGAAGTAAAATCTTTTGCAAGTTTGATTCATTGAGAAAAACCATATACTCCTAATACTGCTTCGAGTCCAAATCCGTTTATCGCTTTCTGGAGGGTATCAAAATTAAAATGGGCATTTTTATTTCCACCTGAAAGCCAATTTACTTTGATTTTCTTTTTTCATTTGGTGGTTCATGGGTGTTAGCTTTCGCAATGAACTGTGGGCAACCAAAACTGAGGAAACAAAAACAAATTTCAGATATTGAATATATTTATAATTAGAAAAAACTCTGTATGACCACTACAATGGAAAGACCAATATGGGTATCAATTAATATCTGCAAGTCACTAAAACAAAATAGTCAAGCTTTACCTGTAAAACTGAAGATTCCTGCCCAACAAAGGGCTAATGCAATGTTACAATAAATCATTATGGCCGTTGTGGCTGCATGCACAAATTTGGTTCTCAAATGTAAATACACTTTGACATCATTAAAAACTCAATATACCTATCACATGGTGAGGTAAAAACTACAGTTTGTATATTTCCATTCTCATTTTCGTTACATCTATTATATAAAAATAAACGGTATCTTAAATACAAAGAAGCATAAAATTAGGTACAACCTAAGGAATATGCAAATGCTTTGTTTACCTGAATTACAGTAAAAAAATTTAAACATCAATCAGAAATCGCCAATATATTTGAAGATTGTTTGTATTCCATTTATTATGTATATTATCGACTAAATGAGTCTCTCTTTATAAGACGTGGATTAACGGGTTCAAGAGTTGAAATCCCTTTCATCAATAGTCAACACTGGGATATATAGGCAGAATTACAAGTGCTGTGACAACGCTACTGAGTAACAATAGTGAACACACAGTAATGCAAATGAAAATAAGGAGATGGAGATAGTTATAACAATTGATGTCCATATAGTCTTCATTTTTTAGGGGTAAAATGATATATTTTGGGCCCTCACCTATAAACAAAAAAAAAAAGTAAAAACAAATACAGTCAAGATACAAGCAACAATGCAAGTTGTGCACCACAAATCCCAAAAGGACTGAAAAGCTCAAAAGCTACCTACAAAAAGGAAACAGACTAACATTATGCCATACCAGAGAGCTAAGAAAGATCTTTACAAACTATACAAAATGGCCAAATATTGCAGAGCGCACCTGCTGACCACCAATCAAAAGAGAGCTTCTAAACAAGCAACTGACCTTCCCTAGCATTGCCACTTGCAGAGGCAGCAGCACCTACCACACACCACTCAGTATAGTACAGTCCCCACTACCAAGTTGCCTTCCAGTCTCCACTGCACACAATCCTGCCAAATTACCATATTGGTCAACAACTTTAACCCAAGGAACAATGAAGTGCTACCTCAAGCTCTATCATGAGCCTTCTCATAGCTCCTCGAAGCACTTACTTCGACAATATTGGCAATGCAACTGAGTTTGTAACCCCTTTAACACCTGTCCCAGTGAACAACACTCAAACCTTCCACATACTCTGAAAAATCTCTACAAAACTGCTCCAAGTCCATCGCCTTGTTCTGCAGTCAAAGCATCTCCTTACCAGCACCTGCAGGATATATGCTTTTTCTCCACTCAAATCATTCTTCTACGAGGCACCCAATTCTGCAACTTCCATTTCCTCATTATCCTCCTCTGAAGAGGAATCTGCCTCTTCCCTCAACAAGGTCTGAAGGAGTGATTCATGCATTGTTCCATCTCAAATAAAAGCCTCCAGCTTTATTTGGAAATCCCTAGCAACAAAGGCTCTTGTCCTTCATTCACCAGTATTTCACACACCTACTCCCAACACTGTCCACGCCATTTCAAGGGTAGGAGAATCAATGACAAATATATTCTTCAACCTCCAATCAAAGATGCCGCCATAAGGGGTCTTGCAAGTCAAAAAAATTCCTCTTCCCTGTCATCTCATCTGCTCCAAAAAACCCCAATCAGCCAGCTATGTAATGCAGGAGCATCCACGGTCATCAATAATCTTGCATCAACCAAAAATATTTCCTTGCTTTGTTTTGAATTTTCAATAAGGGCTAATGTGAAGGGAATTAATTATTTTAATTTCCAAATATTGTAATTTTCCCCTATGGTAATTTGTAATTGTAATTTTGGAGGTGAATTTACTTCGGTAAATGTTTCTAGAGCAACCTAGAGAAATATTCCATCCTAGGCGTCCATTTCTAGGTGGGGACCACTCACCAATGTGTGTCCTTGCATGTTGATTTGTATGATTTGCATGCTCTTGCATGTTGGGGTGCCCAAGTTTGCATGTCGGTGCATGTTCTTTTATGGAGCTGTTGGAGCCGCCGAAGAATAATGTAGTACACCGGATTGACCAAATTTGATTGGCCGTTGTTTAGGTGCCCATGTGAAGGCCATGTGAGCATTGAGTAATTTTTATTATTTTCTAATTTATTCTCCAAATGGGGTGTGGGTTTTCCAAGGAGGTGTTTTGCTTGTGGTTTTGGAAAACAATAGTAGCTTTTCTCATTCACAAACTTCTATATATTGATGCCTTGTCATTGTGAGAAGTTGGCTTTGGGGAGTTGCAGATTTACATAACAGATGTTGCCGGAATGGATACAGACTTGAAGACTCCAACACTTGCAGATTTATGCATATAGAAAGCCCATGTGTGAAGGGAGCTTGTGAACTTCCATGTTTGTAATCCATTTTAATTTGAGATAATATGATATGTATTGTTGTCTTCTTGCAATTTGTTATGTGGTTGTTTGTTTCAGATTTGGGGGCGTAGTTCTTAGAGAATGGGACCAAGACTCTATGTTTTTGCAGGTTCGAAGGTGTTTGGACAGCAGCAAACAATTTGGTGAATCCATGGTTTATTGCAGCAGTGGTTTCCAGTTGAAGGTTGCAAGTGATAGGAGCTAGAAGCTTGGGAAAGAAGCTAGATTGAGGGAGACCATTTGTATTTTGAATGTTGCTATTATATTTCAGTCATATTTCAGATTTGTAATGTTTATTATCAGCCCATATGGCTGCACAACCATTTAATTTCAGTTATGCTATGTAATTCTTGAATTTCCAAGAGATTTTGAATGAACAAAGAAGAACACTTCTTGCAGATCTTTGTTGTTGCAAACAATTACAGAGTGCATCTTATGTTGTTGGGAGTTTGTGTATATGAGGGTCGGTTTCCTTGTACATCACTATGAGAACAACAAAGAACAAGGAATGTGGCTATCTGTTCTAATGTCCCCTTTTGGGATTGGCCTAAATCTTGCCCTAGAATCACAAGCTTAATGTAGTTAGGCCTATAACTTACCACTTACTTTCTTAAAGCAAGATAAACCTTGGTTTAGGTCCTCTAATCATGTTAGAGATCCATCACTCAAATAGCCTAACAATTAGTACTCCATATTGAACATTAGAATAAAACATGAGTAACTCCATTTTAAATGATGTCTTTAACCTTAGCAACTTCATAATGAGCTAACTAGTCCTACTTTGTGTTTGCTCAACTATGGATCGTACAAAAAGAGGATGATGATAGGATGTCTCGGTCTCTCCCCTCTTCATGAGGCGCATGCCATTCATATGACCTGGTGAGATTATTAATATCCTTGTTATCATCCTTGTATCATCTCCCATAAACGGCCTTTCCCCCTTGTTACACCATGGTAGAGAGGTAAGATTACAATGGTTAATCCCGTAATTGAACTAGACCCAGAGGCAGAATCCCTCTGGCCCACGGGGGCTCATTACATCCCCCACCCGGGTAGCGTATCTAGTGGAGATCAATCCTACACCCAAAGGCAGAACCCCCTTGGCCCACAGGGGCTCATTACATCCCCCACTCGGGCGGCGTATCCAGGAGACTCCATTGCTAAATCCCCCTTTGTAATCCCTCATGGACATCGTAATACAAACAATCTACTAACTACAGAAATACATATGAACAAATATACAAACATATAAATTTCTGAACCTATCATAAGTAGAAATAAACAATAATAAGCACACTTATTGATTCTACTCTATAGATTTCTGAATATATTATAATGGAGACAAACAGTAGTAAACACATCTATTTATCCTACTCTAAAAATTCTGTACATATTATAATTGGAAACAAGTAATAATAAATACATCTATGGATCCTACTCTATAAATTCTGAACATATTATAATTTTAAACAAACAGTAATAAGCATGTCTATCCTCTAACCTACTTTATGCCTTTAGCAGATCACAACTCATAATATCAGAATATTCACCCTAAGGTATGCAGCCTGTGTTTTATACCTTATATTCCTGTCCTCTATCCATGCCTTTTTGGATTGACATTGATCTTCTTCTTATTGCCGATCAATGCCTTGACTTGGGTCATGTCTTTTGGAATCGGTTCTTTTGACTGCTTTATTAACTATCGTTTGTTATGTTAACGCTCAGTTTGGGAGTCGGCCTTTATAGCATTTATTCCTTTTATTTTGTATAGTATATTTTGTATTTGTTTTATTTAGTATTTGTTTCTTCTATAGAGTATAGGTTATTATATTAATGATATTTATAATTTTCACATATTTTGTTATAATCAGTTTCATTATTATAATATTGGTTATTCTATAATATTTACATTGTAATTATAACACTTGATTAATGGTTAAGTTATTATTAATATTATATTTATATTTATAATTATAATATTATCTATGATAATCATAATTATTTTTAAATTGCAATTACTCATATTTACACCTTGATACTTATTTGAATGGTGCTACAATTTCGGGGGACATGAAATCTGCTGACTTCGAAGACACCTTGCTATGACAGATCTCCCAAAATATAGTTTGCATGAGTTTTCCACAATCTATGTAGAATTTGAAAGATTGCTTCTGGAACAACTATGTGTGTTTTTCTATAATTGACCATGTTTCATATTACACTCAGTGATCTATCATCAGGAAGAGGAGAGTGAAGAATGGGATTGCAGAAATAGTCTTAAAAAGGAGCAAGGGAGAAGACATGAGGACTGGAGTGTGAGGGAAAAAGGAGAGGAAGAGGGGGTGAAGAAGAAGAAAGAAATTAAGGAAAAAGAATGAGTTATAACAACAAGAATAAAAGAGAGTAATTAAAAACTTAATAAAATAAAACCAATGAATAAAAATGTGAGAATATTTGAGAGAGTAAATATAAGCTAATCATACAAAGTTGATTCCAAAAGCAACCTTTTAAACTCCCAAAGCATGCCAACTCATTAATGTTAGTTACACTCCCAAAAGAGAATTAAAAATTTTCCATGATTATTCCACCTGCCAACCTTCTCTCCCACACACTTCACCAAGAAAATTATTATTGTCTAATAATAAAAGTTCCAGGAACGACCAAAACTTCACAGGTAATCCTTCAAAGTGCAATCATTGACAAGGAGCTCCTTCAGTCTTAGCCACGGGGACAAATCTGTGTTGATCCCCACAAAAAAAGGGGAACTGTTCAATGCCCACATTGGCCAGACAAATTGCTGTCATTGGCTTCCGTATAGCAATAATCAAAATCTGTTTTCTGAAAAGACTCCTTCAGCACCATGGCTTCTTTGATTAAGCAACAGTCTCCAGTTTTCTATGCATTTATATGCATACCTCAAATAACCATCATGTAATCTCCTTCCACCAACAAGTGTTATATCTGCACTTTCTTGGCTGATCTAAGGCCCTTGAGCAAAACCAAACTTCAGCTTCATTATTAGATCCCTTGGGTAAGAGAAAAGATCCCCTCAACACCAGGGGCCCCTGAACATCTCTTATCACACATCTACCACCAGCATAGCCCAAATTCCATCTAGAGGCCCCAGAAAAATTAGAATTAGAGTTTTTATTCTTATCTCATTAACGGAGGTGGTATATATGATATGCACTAGGTAGGTAATAGATTTATAAGGATAAGCACTAGCTGGATAAGGCCAAGCACATGCAAACTGCTCCAAAACTGGGCATGCAAACATACCTCAGTTAGTCTAGCTTGTAGTTGAGAATATCATAGTGCAATAGGCCAAGTATACAGGTGGGATTTCCAATGATGAAGATAATTAAAAAGAGGAGATGATCTTCAAATTAGGAGGGGAAGCTCCCTCATATGTTGAAAATGCTTGGAAAAGTAAAGTAATCTAATTCTTATCTTTTTGTTCTTAGCTGGAAGAGGCACAAGGTTAAGAAAACCTACGAACGTTGCAACTAAGGAAATGGAGCAGGGATAATTATACGATAAACTTCATATACAGATTCACAACATGAAGGCAAGGTGGGCACAACTATTTGCTCAGCTGGGAAGAAGTTTATTGGAAACAACAAATATACGATAAACCGGGTACAGCTTTACAACATGAAGGCAAGGTGGGCACAACTATTTGCTTGACTAAATAATTAACACACACATCAAACGATAAGCTTTAGGTACAGATTTGTAACATGAGGGCAAGGTGGGCACAATGATTCACTCATCTGAATAGGCTTATTAGAAACAAACAAAGAATAGCCAGCTAGGACAGCAAATTGCATAGGCGAAACACACATACAATAAACGATCAACTAGCCACTATATTTAACTAAGATAAGCAGTCACCATAACAATAACATGAAGGCAAGGTGGCACAACAATTCATCATTATAGTAAAAACTTGTGAATAGATACAAAATCAACAATATTACAGGCAAAGTGGGCATAGCATATATTACTATCTCGTGCAAAAGTTAATTACAAATGAGCAGAAAGCTCTTATTTGTAGACATCAAAAGGTGTAGGGAACCCTAAATTCACCTTGAGTCAACTATAGTCTTGCAAGCATGCAAGATTTTATTGCTAAACCCTAATAAAGGAAACTATACAGTTAACTGGAAAGCTACCATCAGTTAACCGAAATAGGACTCAATTGAACTGGACATGTGCAACATGCAAGTCCTTATTGAAATAAAAATAACTGATAACTAACATCAGTTAACTACTCCTAACTGAAAGTCTAAACTCCTGCGAAGATAATTCCAAGGAAGAGGTGTGCGTGCATGAAATCAGCAATAAGAACTCAAGACTGAATGTTGAGTTAACTGCTGCTCTTGACTCTATCCTTAAAAATAACTGCAAGTCCAAACTAGTGGATCATTCCAGATCATCACGGTCTAACACCTCGTCCAGGAACTGGTCGATTGCCTCATCTTCTAGTACTTTGACGCTGTCCACGATGATAATCTGCCTACTCAATTTTTGTCACCATCTCTTATTGCCCTCTGACATTCTCTGACCTCTTCAGTTGCCCTTTTGAAACTAGTTGTCATCACTGAGATGTGATCCAACTTGGACGCCACAGGATCTCCATCAATACTGTCACAAACCAACCCCTCAAACTCAGCTTGTATAGCCTCGAGATCAGCATACGTACCATCTTCACGAAGATAATGGCACGGGATCTGAGTGACTTTGGCAGCTCCGTAAATGGAGTGATGACCTATGTTCCTTCTGTAGCTTAACGCTTCTGATGCTTTTCTTGATTCTTCTCAATGAAAGAGTGTTGCATGATGAAACCACGAAGCTTGACCGCAAACACTCTAGTTGCGAGAAATACACATGAACTTGCTGCACACGCAGAATTCCAACGGTGTCCAACCCTCTAAAGGACTCAGTTAACCGAAATAGGACTCAATTGAACTGGACATGTGCAACATGCAAGTCCTTATTGAAATAAAAATAACTGATAACTACCATCAGTTAACTACTCCTAACTAAAAGTCTAAACTCCTGCGAAGATAATTCCAAGGAAGAGGTGTGCGTGCATGAAATCAGCAATAAGAACTCAAGACTGAATGTTGAGTTAACTGCTGCTCTTGACTCTATCCTTAAAAATAACTGCAAGTCCAAACTAGTGGATCATTCCATCATCACGGTCTAACACCTCGTCCAGGAACTGGTCGATTGCCTCATCTTTAGTACTTTACTGTATGTCATTCTTGACTTCCCTTTTGAAACTAGAATGTGATCCAACTTGGACGCCACAGGATCTCCATCAATTCCTCAAACCCAGGTATAGCCTCGAGATCAGCATACGTACCATCTTCACGAAGATAATGGCACGGGATCTGAGTGACTTTGGCAGCTCCGTAAATGGAGTGATGACCTATGTTCCTTCTGTAGCTTAACGCTTCTGATGCTTTTCTTGATTCTTCTCAATGAAAGAGTGTTGCATGATGAAACCACGAAGCTTGACCGCAAACACTCTAGTTGCGAGAAATACACATGAACTTGCTGCACACGCAGAATTCCAACGGTGTCCAACCCTCTAAACTGGCCTTTAAAGGCTATCAGCTATACAAGGTATGAAACCATGTGAACCTTGGGTGACTATGCCAATCAAAATGTCTAAATCAACCCTCCAAATGCACTTCATGCAAATTTGTGTTAGTCATTTTGACGAAATCATGAATTAAGACCAATTTGGTCTTGAATTTAGTCTATTTGAACTGCATTCTGAAAAACTTGCCTATTGACTATGAACACGGCTATATTCTGACAACTTTTCCGAAAAAGGTTGAAAAAGCTCTAGATGAGGCTAAAAATAGCTAGTTGCGGGAAAAAAAAATTGGAATTTTTTTGAAATATGGGTTTTGTAGAAAATTGAATTCTAAGAAAACCCAAATCAACAAAAATTCAAAAAAGTGAGTTTTATCTAGGCATGCGGAGGTTTTTCAGTCAAGAAAAGCAAGGGTTCTAGAGCTCACTCGGGGCAATTTTTCCTGAGAAAATATGGAACATGGGTTTTGTAGGCAATGGAATTCTAAGGCAACCCAGATCAGTCGATTTCGAAAAAGATGTGTTTATGACCCACATGCAAAGGAATTCTCAGAAAAAAGCATAGAGCTTTAGAATAAAAGCTACGAAGCAATTTTCTCGAAAAAATCTAAGACATGGGTTTTGATGCTGTCGCTGAAGTATGTGAACCCAGATGATCAAACTCTAAATATTTTGTCGTTTTCATTTGACATGTGAAGAATACCTAAGACAAAAATAGAAGAAATTAGACAAAAGATAGAAGTTTGTTTTTTTTTGTTTTTTTTTACTTTTGTAGAAAATCACCCCTATGCTTGATTGAGACTCGATGAAACCTGCATGCACTGAAAAATCTAAACTCTGGAAAATTAATCTTCTGAACAATTTGGACCCAGCACTGAAAAACTGAACTCAAAGCACCTTCGAATCTTCAATTGCTCAAGAAATTCACCTTTCACTGAACTCTGATATGAGAATTAATGGCAACTTTGAAGACTTAAATAAATAAATTCAAGCTTAAAATTGTCCATCCTCATGCAATAAGGCGCCACCTCTAAAAATATTAAATTTAATTCTGATTGGGCCTCAAAATACATGACCTCATCTAATTGGGGCTTTAAAAAAGGTAACTGAATGTTAAATTTACCCTAAAAAGGATGCCACCTTTAACTTATTCAGTTAACCTTGGCATGCAATTCAGTTAACTGAACATGCATGCATAAAATCGTCCATTTTAAGCAATTAAAATATTCCCCTTTAAGTCGAATATTTAAATATTAAAATAATATTTAAAAATCAACCTTTAATGCGCACAAGTCATCTTTAATTCAAAAAGTCAACCTTTGACTTTAGGTGTTTTTCCAAACTTGGTCATTTTTAATGAAAATTTGGATTTTGAAACCTCTTTGAAGCTCCTATTCAATCACTGACTCTAATTGACAGACACGCCCAATTGATTGGCTAACAGTTGCGTTGCAAAGCAAGACCAATTCGAACCAAATCACTCCTTGAGACTGCAATCCAGAAAACTAAGATTTGAGGCCTCAAAAATTCAAGCACCCTTTGCAAAAGTTGCACTTTTCCTCAGACTTAACCATATTTTCATCAACTTCATCCCTTACAAAGGTAAACTTGACTCCCTCGTAACTTTTGCTCAGCAAAGTTTCATGACTGGATAACTGGCTCACTACGGAGCTAGCTCCATTCCGCACAACTACTTCAAGACAACACTTCATCAAATTCCAACATTTGATGTCTCAAAATCAAGGGCGCCCCTGGCCTCCAGGGGCACTTTTTGTTCCAGAGATAGCCATTTTTCTAGCTGGCTAAAATACCACTAAATCTCCAGCTACAGGCTAACTACTCGTCTTTTGATCTGACGGAGAGCATGCAACGGAAAGTTGGATGTAACACGGACAGGATGAACATCTGAGATCACCAAAAAGAATACATTCAAGGCTCCAAAACCTTGGGCACCCCTGGCCTCCAAGGGTGCTTTTTGCCTTTTCCTTATCTTTCTGACCAAGATTTAACCTCATGTTTGACCTCTGAACCTGACAATTCAGCAACTCAGATTCACCCACTGACGGATGCATTGCGAAGCCTGATCAAATGTGAGACAAACATCCTAGGTGTCGTTTGGTCAAAAACCTTCATCTGATCCTTCAAAAAGATGGGCGCCCTTTGCAAAAGCTGCGCTTTTCCCTCCAGTATCAAGTGCTAGACATATCTTTCAAACTAGCTGGATAGCTCATCGTGAAGCTAACAGTATTCTTGACAAGTCTTCTTGGAAGTGACAAACCTCAAAACTGAAATATGGGCCTTCAAAGGCACCCCTGGCTAAGAGGGGCTCTGGTACTCCAGAGTTTGAAAAATTTTGATGATTTTCATCCCGACGAAAAACTCCTCTGAGATGAAGCATTATTTTGCACTTATCTTGCCACAGATTCTCCATTTGAGCATTTTAGGCTTAGATTTCAACATCTGGTCTCTAGCCATCTGCCATTGACAACCTCAGAAATCCTAACTTTTCATCTGAAAAAGTGAAAATTACCCACCAGACTTAAACTAAGTTTTAACTGAAACTGACTTCACCACTATGATTGGGAAGCAAAATAAGCCAATCAAAACAATTTTTAATCAATTCTAACAAGTTTCAATTTTTAGGGTTTTGGGGCCTGAAACAAGGGTGGAGAAAACCCTAATTTTCAATTTTTTCAAATTTCACCAGTATCTTTCATACATCAAACTAACACAAAGTCCATACTTGTTTTGCCCAAAAACAGTGTTTTGACATCATTTTAACAAGGTTTAGACTCTTTCAAGCAAAATGCCTTAATGAAGCAAAAAAATTGATTTGGGTACAACACAAACAAAACTAGTCAACAAATGTTTGGAAACATACCTCTAATGTTTTGCCTTCAAGCAACAACATTGGGTCAAGTGACTACCTCTAGCATGGTGGTGGTGTAACACCTCATATCACACAGCCACAAATGAAGCAAATAATGGACATAAGCCATCATCTCTTCTCCCTTACATTCCAAGCAGTTCTCAAATACACACAATTGACACTACCATCAACACACATGAAAATGTTCTTCAAAATTTTTGGGAAAATTTCTACATGGCCCAAAACCACATGAAACAAAAGGCATATCAGCACTATTCCAAACAAGTTTTTCAACTAGGTGATATGGTTTTCCTCTAGTGACAACCTTATTAACAATCTTCCTTGAAGATGAAACATTGTCGAAAGCATACTCCTAAGTTCAATGGCCCTTAAAAAGTTCTTCAACAAAATGGTCTAATAGCATACAAACTAGAACCTCCACCTTCCTCTTGCGTTCATCCTATTTTCCATGTATCCTATTTGAAGAAAGTTCTTGACCAACTGGACATCACTCAAACAATACTTCCTAAGCTTGATATCAAAGGATCCCTCATTCTCTAGCTAGGAGCAATCTTGGATAAGCACTTCTACCCACTTTGCAACCACACCATCATAAAGGTCGTAATCCATGCCACCTAGAAGCCCCTTCACCATATTCAATACCCTTCAATTTCAAGGACAAGACATTTCAAGGGGTTCGGGATGTTAAGACCCCCTTGTTCTAATTCTTTCTTTACAATCTTTATTGTAATAAAGACTTTGGATACATATGCTTTGTAAGCCATCCCTTGAGCTATTAAGAATAATCCCACATGCATGGGAAATAGTAGTTAGCTTGAATATAACTAGAATAAATATGATGTATAGACTAGTGTAAAGGTACCACAAATTTCATTGTATTGAGCTTGCTCAAAGGAGATTGCCCCCTCAACTAGGCCCAAGATATGTAATTTTGATCTCTTAATGCAATACAATTATTTTCTCTTGGTTTTTGCATGCATAATTTATTCATATTTTGCATTAGATTAACTTGTTGCAAAAGGGTATATAACATTGAGTGTGTTGTCACTCAAGCACATCTATGCCCCAAATCAATAGTAGTAAAGTTATCTTTCTTCATAGCATGTCCTAGTGATTTTGGAGTTACTCACCTAAATCCTTCTATGAATTTTGTATGCCCATTGACAACAGTTATGAGTACAAGAAGTTTGATCTTGAAACTCATAAGCCTTCACCTTACCTTACCAAAATCAACAAACGGTAGACATGTTGACTTCAAAAATATTTCAAAAGATGATAGAGAACATTTTGCAGCAACAAAGGGGTGATTTGGAGCAACGCTAAACACAGGAAAGAGTCAAGATCATTGATCACTTCATGCAATTTTGCAGCATGTTTAATCCTCTTCAAACGCATTGACTTCATCAACAAACAAACAATTTGGAGGCCAAAGACCATACTAAGTACAAGTTGATTCGGTATCCCTATTTTTGAAGGTAAAATAGATGTTAATGGTTTAAATAACTGGATTAATCTCATTTGTTCCTATTAGACAATCAATCAATTCCTAATGAAGAAATGATTGCTTTATTACTTCTAAGGGTTTCCTTGTTTGTTAAATAAGGATAGAAAATCTCTTGCAATACTCATGAGGATGACATTACACCTATAGACACCTTGAATGGTTTTGATGAAGCCTTGAAAGAAACATTTTACACTATGGTGACTAGTATATCAAGTATTCATAACTTCATCAAGGTTAAAAATAATCTGTTAAGAGAGTATTAACAATATATTCCATACCTTAACTTCTAAGTTAAACATTCAAGATTCCAAACAAAATCTCATTTTGAAGAATTGTTCGGACTTGAGACCAATATGGACTTCATAATTATTCCTTATGAGAAGCATACAGGTATGCTTGTAAATTTAACAGTAGATCTGTCATAACATAGTGCTTCCCTAGACTCAACTAATTTAAAACTCTTGCTATAGAAGCAATATCCTACTTACTCTTCCCTGAACTAGAATCTTATTCACTAGGTAAGTCAAGGTTTAGTAGTCCCAATAGAAGACTTGCTCTAAAGTACCAACTACTTCTAGAGGACAAGCTCAGCAAACTTTCACCAAAGGACCACTTTCATTTAGAGGATAGAATTTAATCTAGGATAACGACTTCCTCTAGATGACAAACTTGCCCCAAATGACTAACTTCATTGTTAGCACTTTTGTTCTCAAAGCATGGCATGGCAAATTAGTCATTGGTCAAGTTTATCTTCACATTGCTACTAGGTTTATATTTGAAGCTTTTATGGTGTTTCTATTAGGAAATGAGGGAACCTATTGTACATATGCTCATATTGTTCATACAACCATATAAAAAATTTGATGGTATATATGTAATGTCCCCATTTTAGCCATACGCTCTTTTGTGTCTGATAGCCTATTTCCGAAAACCTGTAGGCCAGTCGGAAGCTGAAATTAGGGTTTCCACTTTCAGAGGAGGTTTTGAAGGCTTGCATGCGAGAGTTTCTGATGCATGTCTGGTGGAGCTTTCTGGGTTTTTTAAAGAGCTTCGGGATGTGGTAACATGCATGACGAGATAGTGACTTGCATTTTTGGTTGTTTCCTTGGCAGTTTTGGAGGCTTGCATATTGCGATTTTACAGTTCTAATTCTGGATTCCTTTTGGGTTTTTAGAGAGCTTCATGATGGTGTGACATGCTACTGAATTAGAGAACTTTTTCGGACTTAATATTTTTAGTAAGTTGCAACGGCTGCCCGGTTTGTGCTCAAAATGAGTTTGGAACAACTTACTATTTTTAGCAGTATGCTATTTTTAGTAAGTACTATTTTTTGGCAGTGCTATTTTTAGCAGCAGTTCAGTGCAATGGCTATTTCTGGTAGGCTAGCTTGAGCAATTGGTCATTCCAACATTCTAGGAGTTATTTTTGGCAGGTTTGATATTTGGTGAAAAATAACTTTTTTAAGTGAAATATTTGGCTAAGGCATGGAGGACGACTTTGGAGAATATAATTACATTTTTATAATGTTTTTATAAGTGAAATATTGCTGAGGTGGTGGACGCCTAGATGAAGAAAAAAAGGTGAAATAAAATAAAGTTTGGAGATTATTTAAAAGTGAAAGTGAATTTGAGTTTGGTGTCCAAGTTGGAGGGAGTTTAAAATTTGAATTTGGAGACAAAAGGCTATAAATAAGAGTGTTGGGCTCTTTATCATCCATGAAGAAATTATACTGATATGTTGTTGAAATGATGAGTGGTTTGCTTCGAGGAATGCATACCTTCTAGCTTGGACTTGGTTTCTTGCTTGAAAGATAGCAACTAGCTGAGTTAGAGACTGTTCTTTATACTGAAGAGCAGATTGAGCTTATTGCAATGGAGTCTTTTGAAATTTCTGATGTCTTTTGGTGTGTTTTGTTAGTTTATAGGTTGTTGGTTTGGGTGTGGTTGAAGTAGGTTTTTACTCATAGCTCTCTTGGCGAATTTTGTTTGGTTCTGGGCAGTTAAAATATCTCTTCCTTGGCTCTAGGCACCCCTTTGTGCAAGTTTTGGGATTTTATTGTTGAGTCTTTGATTTTATCTTGCAAGTCGACCCTCTCTCCAAGCCGTACTTTGCTTGGGAAGTCTTGGAAAGTTTTAGAAAAATAAATATCATCAGTTTGCAGCTATTTCTCAGTCCTATCTTGGTCGCCATCTCTCTAGGGGTCTTGTGCATTTTGTTTCATGTCATTTTGAGTAGTTTTGAGTGAGTTATGAGCATTTTAGTGAGTTTTCTAGTTTGTAATGTCCCCATTCTTTCGCGAGCATCAGAGTCTTGGATTAGCCTATTATGTCGATCCTCGTAGGCTAATGGGTCTGGATAGAGGATCACTTGAACGGGCACTTGGTCAGTTAAGGGCAATATTGGTATCCAGAGTCGGTGACGTGGTGAATTTGCGCGTTGGGCGTGTAGTTGGAGCTTAAAATATTGTTCATCACCATTTATTTCACTTACTTAGGTTTGGGGACCATGTGTCTATTTGTTAAAGGGGGTCACTTTCTATTTTTCAGTTACTATTCATGGCTAAAGTGAAAAAAAGAAATAACTTAAGTGAATAGTGCCATTTTAATGAATAGTGTTCTCAATGAGAAATTATAAAAGCAAGAAGGAAAGTTTGACCCATTCATGCTTGGATATATTTTGTTGAATGAAACTTGGAAGTGTGGAGTTGTGGAAGAGAGAAACTAGGGTTTCTTGATTTCAGCAGTGGGTAAGCCTGGTTTGGGGCTTGTAGTTAGGATTTTGGCTTCTTGATGGTGTGAAATACCACCCTAAAGTTGCTGGTCAGTTTCTTGTTGATCCATTTGGAGCTTTATTTTGCCAATTACAAGTTGTTGAAGCCATCCTTTGGAAAGGGGTTTGCTGCTAGAGTCTCCATTTGCCATCCAGAAGGAGTTGCTTGCATTTTACGAAGATTTTGGAGCTGTTTATAAGCATCTACAGCCAGCCGCCTTGTTTGAGGGTTTATGACAGCAAAAGAAAGAAAAACGCCTTTCCTTATTGGCTGCTTTCACACCAAAAAGGGGCGCCTTTACCATTAGAAGATATTCCATCCAGATTACAGTGGGAGAAGTTTGTATTTTGGATTGTATGAGCAATCTATTGGGCGCGGGTACTGTAGCACGTCACTATTCACAGTGATGTTTGGCTGTAAGTTAAATTAACTCATAAGATGTATTGTCTTTCGAATTTGGTGCGAGTTTTCTACTACATGTAAGCTCTTCTATCATGAAGAATGCATCTTGACTATCATTTTAAATCTTGCTCGAGTATCTCTTGAAATGAATGTAAGCTGTCCACTTATGTACTCCCTCTTATGCAATGAAGAAAGTCTCTTAACTATGAAATTGAGTCATTGCTTGAGTATCATTGAAGCTTAGTCTATTTTGAGTTCATATTACATGCATAAGCTTGTTAAATTCATGTGTCTCATTGGCATTAATTCCCAAACACGAGAAACACAAAAAGAAGAATCAAACACACAAAACATAAATCAGACATACAAAGAAGAGAATTTCAAGAATTAAATTTGGGGTTTTGAGTCAAGTCCAGTTTGGCTCATCACAGTGGTATCAGAGCAGTTTCCTGCCATCCTGTTGGGTAGGTTTTAACTACAGTTCGGAGGTTTCAGTGAACATGGCCACTTCCCAAAAGCAGTGGGACAGGAATATGGAGAAGCTAAAACAAAGTTTGAAAAAGTTGGATGAAAATCAGAAAAGGTTAAATGAATGGATTTCCGATCCTGCGAAACTTGATAGAGTAGTGCGGTATTTGACTTCCAATTCTAAGAGGTCCACGTCACGAAATGAGAAGAAGAAGGAACATGAGGACACTACAATGGCGAGAAGCCTTCATGATGAACTCTCAGCAGTTAATGACCAGCGTACAGCTGATCCATTGGTGAGCGAAAATCAGACCTTAGAAGATCTACCCGTAGATGATGGAGTTGAAATTTCTAAGGCAGCGGTAGAGGAAAAGCACTTGAGTCCTCTTGAAAAAGAAGAAGAGTCAGAACACGAGGGTCAGGGTCTTGAACAAGATGTTGTAAGGTTACAGGATGATCAGGTTGAGAGAGATGCACATGAAGAAAGGGGTCCATATGAAACCAATGAGGGTTTTGAGCTCCCTACATCTTGTGTATCAGCAATTGCTGACGAAATTTTCGATCATTTTGAAGATACCAATTCAGAGTATGTGCAAGAATTGTCAATTCATGATTCACGCAGGCCAGATTTACAGGATCCTTTGGCGGAGAAGGATGATAAAATTGATCAACCATTGACACGAGTGGACTCTACATCGTCTTGTGAGACATCCTATGAGACATATAGCAGCAGTGCTTTAGATGATGATGTGTGCGTTGATGATAGCATACATGATGTTGTTGATCATGATGTGAATGAGGTAGACTCAACCTCGTACGATAGTGCAGATTGGGATGAAGAGCAGGAGGCGGATCAGGAGATGGAGTGTGAGATGATCGACAATCCATTGTTCGAGATAGATGCTTCTTGGACATATGATAACCCACTCTTCGAGATAGATGATGTTCACCCTCTTGAACCGAGTCTTGAGATGAGCACTGATTGTGGATCGGGACTTCAGACAGGGTCCACAGTGGAATTTACTGAGGCGAGCATTGTGAGGAGTGTTCAACACTTCTCTTCTAGTCCACATACAGAGGATTTGTTGACGTGTCAGTGTGGATTGGTGCAAGACGTATACCATCCCTTCTTGGATGGAGAGTTACCATCTTCAGTAGATGGAACCAGTGGTTGCAGATACCTGACTCAGTTGTTGGCGGGTGAGTGCTTGCAGGATCAGTATTTATTCTTCCATCAGGCTAATGTGTATCCAACAAGGTTTGTTGCTTCGTCGTCTCAGAGACTACCGATGGACATAGGGTTACAGATGGATTATAATGCCAGCAGGCTTGATGGCACAGGTGGATATCACATCCACGAGAGTTTAGCGGAGGTTATGGAGAGATGTCGCGTAGCAAATGCTTCCAGATATCCTTACCTCCTCAGGATGGATGGACATGAGTTCGGTTTATACTGGGATCCAGGTGGAGACAAAGTTAGCACTGCAGTTTGGATGGGTTCCGGTGCATTACTTCACCACTTCCGGTATGGTGGAGTTAGGATCGGTGTTGAGAGAATCTTGAATGATATTCACATCATTCAAGAAGTTGTTACCAGCAGTGATAACAGTCTTGATCTTCATGACAGCAATGATGAAATTTGGCATCAGCATGAGAGGAAAGTGATTACATCGGGAAATGATGTTTCTACAGAGTTGTCATGCGTTGGTTCTCGATATTTGAGCACTAATTATGCAATTCATGATGACGGGTCAGGCCACAGTGAGTCTGATTTTTCATATCAGACCGTAGGAGATCAATCGGAAAAGCTAACCATGGGCAATGAATCCCGAGATCGTGAGTTAGGTGGATGTGTAGATACCTTGGAGGAAGAAGTGTGCGAGGACACTGGCAAAACGACAGCTTCAACAATATCTGTTGAGCCATCCCACATGGTACATAGCAGCAGTACCCTGTCGAAATTGTGTGTGAAGTTGATAGCACACACGAGGCTGCTTATCAGTTAGGGAGCGACGATGATTTAACTTCATATCATAGTGCAGCTTCTAAATTAGAGAATATGTATGGGAGTGATGAGTTCCAGGGTCCTCATGGTGTGATAGGACAGCTTAAGGCTAATGATAGTATGATTGCCACAGCCAGAGAGCATTTTGATGCTACTTGTCAGATGTTGGCTACGTTGGATGGGAACACTCCTATGTCAGATGGGCACAATGATAGTAGTCTCTCCTTTGCAGAGTTGCACGCACTTCGAGAGGCAGTTGGAATTATGAAACAACATTACCTAAAGCTTCTTGCGGATAGAGATTTCCTTCTCGAGTGGGGTTGCATCTGTCACAAAGCGTTGAAGGGGAAGGGAGAGGAGTTTGATGAGCTCACTTATGAGCTTGAGATGACTATGGATTCTTTGAAGAGCACTCAGTTGGCCCTTCAAGAGTCACAGTCACGGGTCGAGGAGCTCACCGTGGTATCGGGATTGGCACAGTCTTCACCAGCTTCCGATACAGTTCAGGTTTCCATGGCAGTAGTTGGTGAAAAACATATGTCCACGGATGGTGGTTGTGAGCAAGTCAAGGATGTGGATACTACATCCATCACAATTTCAGGTGTAGTGGATACAGATGGGATGAGAGCATTGGTTGAGAGTTGCGGAGAACCATGTGTTGCGCCTGGTTCCCTTGAGTTTAGTCCCATGACAGGTGATGTGAAACATGTTAACGATAGCTCTTGTGACTTGGCGGTTGACTCACCAGGGAGTTATATGTCAACTCACGATAGTACTACATCCACTTCACAAGAGTTACGCATAGCAGCATCTAGTTGGGAGATTGGTTCTTATGCCGATTTGTTTCCCTCTCCTAGAAGCAAATCAGTCTTTCCATCCCACACAGTTGATTTTGGCTGGCAGCTTGATGAGCCTATTCAGGAGCACAATTCCAGGGACTCGGAGTTGGACGGTTCAGACCAGCATGGAATGATTGTGCAGTTTGTGAATAAGCCCTTATTTGAGTTTGGTGGGGGTTTGACCTGTGAAAATCCACTCTTCAAGTTAGAAGCCAATCATACTCCTGATATTCGTTCCAGGTTGGGTGATAGTCGCAGAGTTTTGGATCGTCCTCGTGCATCGGGGTTCCAAACAGGGCTCACAAAGGAGTTTAATAGTGTGTACACGGTGAGGAGTGCTTACAGTTTCGATTTTGATCCACTTGTACATGATTTGTATTCGATGCACTATTCTTGGGCGCAGGGTGATTCTCTTGGTGCGATCAAAGGGAGTAACTCCTTATTATGCCCAGAGTTACCATCTTCAAAAGATGGGACTAAAGGCTGCCAGTACACGATTCAGCTGCCTACAAGGATTTACTGGCAGGGACAACGGTCCTTTATCCATCATGCTGATAGGTATCCAACAGCGTTTGTTACTTTAATGTCACAGGGATTTCACTCAGATACATGGTACAAGGTGATTACGGTGTCAGCGGACATGACGGTTTGATTGGTTATCACTTCCAGGGGTGTTTTGGAGAGACTGTAGAGGGATTTTGTGTTGCGGATGTTTCTGGATATTTTTATCTCTTCATGATAGATGGAGGTGACTTCAGGTTGTTTCGGAATCTGGGTGGTGACAGTTCTGGCACCGCAATTTGGTTGGGTTCCAACAAGTTGCTTCACCATTTTCAGCGTGGTGAAGTTGTGATCAGAGTTGCACAGCGGAAGTCAGAGGTTATCAGACATGGCAGACTTCCATTCCGGGTTTGGGACCCAGGGACTTTTTGCGTAGGTGCGTTTATGCTGGCGTGTCAAGAGGCAGTTGACGATGCATGGGACATTCCACAGTTCTTCTTTCAGGCCTTCCGAGGAGTGAGGTTTCTTCGCAGTAATAATTGCTTGGGGTCAAGCAATTTCAGGGAGGGCGGACTGTATTGTCCCCATTCTTTCGCGAGCATCAGAGTCTTGGATTAGCCTATTATGTCGATCCTCGTAGGCTAATGGGTCTGTGTTGGCGTAACAACTAACACCTCTGGAGTAGAAGTTGTTATGAACAGCCTATGTACACTACGCAATGAGTGCTCTTCAAATTATGGAGGGGAAGCTCCCTCGTTGTGCTTTGACAAATATACTTGCAAAGGAAAATAAGCTAAAACTATGTCCTGTCTTTTTGTTTCAGCTGCTAGAGGCACAAGGCTTTCTTGAAAGAACCTATACGTTGCAGCTGAGTTTTCTCTGGTTTTGCAGATCTACTAACTACAACTTATATCTATCCAATCTCCTCAAGAAAACAGAGCAAGAGGAAACGGAGCAAGGTTTGACTATCGGACGATAAGCGTGTTTAGACTCTCTACTTGAAGGCAAGGTGGCGCAACTATCATCTCAATCTAAACAAGCTTATTGGGCACAAAACAGATTTAAGACTTTACCAAGACAATTTTATGGAACCCTATGTGGCATAACACTCGATTGAAAAAGTAAAGTCTTCACAAACAGCCTTTATCACCACAATCTCACGAAACCCTATGTGGCATAACCTTTAATTATAATGATAAAGATTCACAAAACAGATTTATCACCATAACTTCTCGAAACCCTATGTGGCATAACGATTGATCACAATGGTAAATTAACACAAAACAGATTTATCATCTCAATTTCTTGGAACCCTATGTGGCATAACAATTGACTTCAATGATAAAGATGTTCAAACAGATATATCTAAACTATGGAAAGAATTCAGCATTACAATCTTTCGAAACCCTATGTGGCATAACAATCAATTGCAATAGTGAAGACACATGAACAAATACCAAAAAGAGCAATATTGAGGGCAAGGTAGGCGCAGCATATATTTCTCTCTCAAGCAAAAGTTATTTACAAATGAGCAAAAGCTCTTATTTATATACATCAAGGTGTAGGGAACCCTAAAATCACCTTGTGTCATCTACGCTTGCAATGCATGCAAGCAATGCGCCAAACCCTAATTAAGTAAACTATACAATCAACTGAAACTACCCTCATTTAACTGAAACATCTAATCTAAAAATGGACAATTGTGCGAGCATGCACGTCCTTATTGAAAGCAAGTTAACTGGAAGACTAACATCAGTTAACGTAAAACCCTAAAAGAAACTCCAAGTGTGAAGGGCGAATCTCAAAATAGATATGCATGTGATGACAACATCCAGTTAACTTGAAAGGGTAACACCAAGTTCAACTCGTGTGTGTAATGTCTATCCTGAGAGGTGGGAACTGAAGTTTACTATGCGTGATCTCGAGCAACCAATCCCTCAACGAGATTGTTAACTGCATCACTATCTGAAGCTATGAGACTCTAACGAAGAACACTATGTCGACGTAGCATATCCTCACCAGCTGTGATCTGAGATTGAAGTTCCCCTCTGCTTCTCGTTGCCTCATCAAACAATGCTGACATGACTGTAAGCTGAGTAACCTTACAGCCAACGGTCTCCCCACTGAAAATGGTATGAATGAGTGCCTGAAGCTCTGACTGAACGTCTGTAAGCTCCACATAGGCACCACCCTCGATCTGATAACGGCACGGTAAGCGAGATACAAAAGTCCTCACAAACCGGAGTGCACTAGTGACGTGCTCTCTACTCTCAGCCAACTCTGATGCCAAACTATCCTCTATCTTTACCCTGAAAACCAACTGTGTCTTCCAAGAGTAGATAGCCTCTCTGTCCTCTGCATCCGTGGCTGCATCATATGCCACACTCAGGTGAGCAATCAAAATTTCATCCCTGGGTTTATTTATTGCCATATCCCTTTCTTCATCCTGAAGACGAATACGGAGTTCTCGTGCATTGTACCACAACTGATATAACTCTGTAAGCATAGCACGGCCTCTAGCGACGAAATCTTCCTCCCATTCCTCCAAACGCTTGCCATATGCAACTAAATGATTGAGCTGACTTTGCTCTGCTGGAGGCTCAAGCATCGGTGGAAGGGTGTTAATGGCATCGGGTCTATGTACAAGGCTAGAAATATACTGACGAAGCTGTCTGATTTCAGCCTTGAGGGCTGCCTTGTCTTCTCCGTCCTTCAGTATTCTATCTCTGGCACTGTCCATAGCAACTTGTAGAAGATCAACCTGAGTCTGGCGTGTGCTACGACCAAGGTTGACGGTGATAACTTCAAAATCCTGAGATTCTAATTCAGCCAAGTTCTTCCCCTGTGGAGGTATGGCAGTCTCAATGACAATCTCCATGTCAGTGTTTCTCTCTACATGAACCATGTTCTTGACTCTCTTATCTGGCGCATCTTGGTAAATGTCATCAAAATCGGAATGATTGAGAATATAAGATGGCTGCCTCCTCTTCCTTCCTAGCTGAGCTTCGATCCAAGATTGGTCTCGACTAATGCTACTAGAAGGGTCTGCACTAGCGACAGGAGGTACTAATGAGAGTGAGTGTGTAGAAGACCCACTGCAAGGTGGAGAGTCTAAGTCCAATTCAATGTGAATTGGGGTTGGTGACGGCTCTGGAACTGATATAGGAACTTGAGGCTGACCCTCAGGTACTGGCGGGCTCTGAACTGACCTCTGGACTGGCTCTGGAAGCGGCTGTCTGTCAGGCTCGGTATGTGAAACAGTGGCAAGCGCCTTGCCCTTTGAATTGTTTGGCGCTTGTACTTTCTTAGGAGGATTACTCCTCTTCTTTTGTTAGGTTTTGACGAAGAAGGTAGCGAAGGATTCACCACTACTGGCGGCTCTGCTCTGGGAACACTTACTCTTCTTGTCTTCTTGCTGTTGAGGTAAAGTATACTGTTCTGAATAACTCTACTTGACCTCTCCTTGACCGTTGCATATTCTTTGGCGTACCAATCAACTGCTGGCAACGGTTGTGTATCGACCTGCTCTCTGAAAAACTAAGGAAGAACCTCTCCCTCATCATCTGATAAGCCTTCCACATCTTCTGACAAGAAAACCGAAATCTGTGAGAGAGAGAAGTGACCGTAACTGCGTCTGCGAACCTCGAAGTCATCTGTGCAATTTGCCCAGTAATCCTCCATAGAAGGCTCGTGATATGTGCCTCCAGCGAGGCGAGCTATATAATGACCTGAAAGGTCATAGGCACGTGCCTTGACAAGATACTTAAGATGATATCTCTCAAGCTCTTGTCCTGCGATCTTGGCATCAATTGCCGACTTGCACCAATACATTCCAAATTGAAAAGGAAAGTTAATTGATGGTCTGTGCCTGCGGCGTAGAAGACGATGAACATCATGCATCTGTCTAAGGAACTCCTGAAAAACTGTCTTATGCGAAGGATAAAGTGGAAGCATAGCTGGATTTCCTGTGAAACCGTATACTCGGATGTAGGTGTATGTTGGGAACTGAATAAACCAATCTGCCCATCCATCCATCGCTGCCCTAGCAACTGCCGAGATACGAACGTGCAATTCCCGGTCCAAATTTTTCACTGTAAGTCAAAAAGCCTCATGAACACGCTTGAAATGACGTTCAGCTCTAGTGAACTCAAGTTGATCATAATCTGATAACCTTCGAACACTGAGAATGCCCACGGTGTTAAATCCCCAAACTGACCCTGATAAGCGATCAAGTACACGAGATAAGAACACATGTGAAACTCATGGGCAACTAGAAAACCGGTAATCTGCGTGTGGAGAATGTCGCTGATGAAGGATGCCCAGTCATAATGCTCCTGCCCAGAAATGATGCGACCAATAATGTAATACATCCAAGGCTGGAAAACATTTGCATGTGCTTGACCTGAGACACGATTCAAGAGTGTGATTAGAATCGCGTACTCATCCTTGTACTCACCACGACCCACATTATTTGGCAATCTGCTCTTTGCTTGTTTTAACCATCTTTCTACCATCTTCTTCTAACATTTGTCCATATTAGCATCAAACGCTTGTGCACACTGCTCCATAGAAACAACTAGGCTGTTCGGATGTTGAGGAATGCCAAAACTCCTTTCGATGTCCAAAGGCTTGAGACTGCAAATGACCCGTCCGTCAACTGACGCTATCTCACGAGTAGTAGGATTGTAATGCTTAATGCAAGCCATCACAAACTCAACGCAGTGAACGGAGATAGGTATGAAAGCAGCCTCTAGTAAACCAGACTGCTCAATATTCTGAATGATCGAACTTCTGATCTTAACTGGGTCTAGTACTGCTTCTAGCAATACTTTGTGAAGGTCTGTCTCAACCAACCTGTGGAAATCATGGGTAAGGACGGTTTTGGTCCTGTATTCGAGCTGAGTGAACTGCATTTTGGAAAATTAGCCTGTTGACTGTGAACTCGACTATATTCTGAAAAAATTTCTGGAATCTTAAAAATAGCCTGCGAGAGTTAAAAATAGCCTTTCGAAGAATTATTTTCAGCGAAAAATCCGAAATATGGGTTTTGTCTAGAAAAGGATTCTAAGACAACCCAGAAAGTCAGATTTGCGAAAATTCAACTTCTACTCGATTGTACAAAGATTTTCACTTGAGAAAATTAGCAATTCGAGAACGAATGTTCTGAAGCTAAAATTCGTGAAAAATCAAATGCACAATTTCAACTCGAGGAAATTATATGAAAATGATCCAAATACTGAGACTTGCCAAATTCGCCAATTTCAGGAACATGCACAATGTATTTTGTGAGAAATCTGAGATCTGAAGGATGCAAAAGACGTTTTTATTATGTCTTCTCTTGTGAAAATCGCCCAAGATTTCTTTGAATAACTGATATTTGTGAACTTTGATCTGTAAAAAGATATGTTAGGTAAAATCGCCTCTGTGAATTGATGTAGATTTTGCCTTTAATTGGAGGAATTCGCCTTGTTTGGAAAAACCACGAATTTTCCTTTCTTGAAATTTGCGCCTTTTTAATTATGAATGAAATTCGAATTTCCCTGAAGAAAATACGAACTTGTATGAATTTGAGGATTCGCCTTTTGAAATGAAATCCGCCTTTGAATCTTTGAAGGATTGCGAATTTTATTGATAATTGCGATATGCCTTTGAGAATTTGAAATACGCCTTTGAGAATCAAGGAATTGCGAATTGCTTTGAACTTTGAATTTGCTTTGAAGATATGCGCCCTTCTCTTCTGAAGAAATACGAATTTATTTGAATTTGCTTTGAAATTAATAAACTTCGATTTTCCCCTTGAAGATAATGAATTTGCCTTAGAAAAATCACGAATTTCTCTTGAGATTAAATTTGCTCTTGAGAAATATGAATTTCCTTTGAAAGCTTTGTGAACAATAATGAAGATTGCGCCAAGTTAAATAAGAAGAAATTCGCACTGAATTGTGACTGCAAGAATTCATAAACCCTAACCAGAATAGAAATCTTCTGATTGGTTGCCTTTCAGTTCGACTGCCACTGACTGGAAGTTCAAATTTGAAAATAATAATAAAATATTTATTATCATGCAATGGCGCTAAAAATAGAAAATCGTCACCTCTGAATAAGCCTATTTTGAACTTCAGTTGACAAACTGGTTGAAGCTCTGAGATTCATCGTTTGACTTTACTGATTCCAAAAACTCATCTCTTGAGCACATAGGCGTCCATTTGCTCAAGATACTTCATTTTTAATTAACTCCCTATTTTATAGCTGACAGCACTGTCACGACTGGCCAACTTCGACACTGATTTCCGGATGACCGGGTGATGCTGAGACTGTTCTGAGATATTCATCGGAAAGCCTACTGAACAAGGAAGAAATGTCTGCTAGGAGACACAACTGCAAAATCCATCGTTTAACCCCTTGAAAAATTAGGCGCACCTGATTAAATTAACTGGGTTCGGACTTGTATTCCCTAAGCATATCGACACTTCAAGCAATTTGCCCGATGGTAAGCGATGAACCACCTTTGATATGAAATGAAACTCCTTGCATGGCGAGATATTACGCATCCGCGACTATATGCATAGCGGTAGAAACGTATTTAAGGCGCAAAACCGCATACAGCTCCTTGGTTGCACTTTTGTCATTTACCGAAATCAGTTTCACCAAATACCCTACTTTGACGTCGATATGCGGGTTAGGATGACTGGGTCGAGCATTACTCTGTTTTAACGGACGACGAAGGGCCTACAGAGAAGTCTCTGGAGGTGACGAAGCAAGAAAACTGCTTCTAAGACCTCAAAAACTCCAGTGCGTATTTTAAATAAAATTACCGCTCCCAGACTTGGCCATTTTCCGAACATCATCACTTTGCAGTATTACACTAAAGACCTCGCACGCACGAGCGACTGCCAAATGCTGAAGGCTGACGGCTGTGCTCGTTGGAAAGATAAAATGATAACGCTCAATAGTCGTGAAGACTTCGAACGCGAACGGGCTCATCTGACAGGCCTAAAGGCTAGGCGCATCTAGGCGTAATCTGCTGAAATTCATTTTGTTGGTCACTTAGTAAAATTACGGTGCTTGGTAGAATCTCGCCACGACCACACGAAGCGTCGGATCGATAGCGAATAGTGCGTTGAGCCTAGCTAAAATACTCGATGTTAAAAGACTACATACGCAAATTTTATCTGGAGGTCGCTGGGCCAGCCACGGCACATGCTTACCATGAACAAGCGGAAGCTTCCGGTAAACTCCATTTAAGGCGTCTTTGAATGACTACCGCTTTGTATTACGAGTCGGATGACTATGCTTGATATCTCGTCGGATAAGCAGACTAGTTGTGAACGAATTGACTGCATCTGGCATCAAAACTGTCGAGATTTATCCCCTCCTTGAGATGGGCGCCCTCAGGCTAGAGGCGCGCTTTTGCCTGAAAAGAGCAAAATTCTCGCATCTGGAACTTCAAGAGTTTCGACTTAAAATCTTGATAAGCTGGTCGTCTCGGAATGCTTATTTGGATAGCTGAAGCGGATAGCCAGGAATGATTAGAAAGATTGTTGGTTTCTTGAACATTTAACGATCTTGACCTTGAATAAGCTGGGCGCCCCTGGGCTATACTTGCACTTTTGTGCTTTTTCCTTTGAAATCTTCATATTTTGATCATTGAAAACTCTGTTTCGATCATTGAAATGACCGTTTGCAATATGAAATATCGTCGTGAGATGCTCCTCCATCGTGAAGATCTTCATTTTGAGTCTCTGCTTCAGTTTTGACCAATATAACTGACTTTGACTGACAAAATATTGACAAAAACTCCATGCTTGACATTGCCCAAAACTGTGTTTTACAACATTTTAGCAAGATTTAGACTTTAAAATGCAAAATGCCTTGATGAAGCAAAAAAAATTTGGTTTGGGTACAACAGTCTGGATAGAGGATCACTTGAACGGGCACTTGGTCAGTTAAGGGCAATATTGGTATCCAGAGTCGGTGACGTGGTGAATTTGCGCGTTGGGCGTGTAATTGGAGCTTAAAATATTGTTCATCACCATTTATTTCACTTACTCAGGTTTGGGGACCATGTGTCTATTTGTTAAAGGGGGTCACTTTCTATTTTTCAGTTACTATTCATGGCTAAAGTGAAAAAAAGAAATAACTTAAGTGAATAGTGCCATTTTAATGAATAGTGTTCTCAATGAGAAATTATAAAAGCAAGAAGGAAAGTTCGACCCATTCATGCTTGGATATATTTTGTTGAATGAAACTTGGAAGTGTGTAGTTGTGGAAGAGAGAAACTAGGGTTTCTTGATTTCAGCAGTGGGTAAGCCTGGTTTGGGGCTTGTAGTTAGGATTTTGGCTTCTTGATGGTGTGAAATACCACCCTAAAGTTGCTGGTCAGTTTCTTGTTGATCCATTTGGAGCTTTATTTTGCCGATTACAAGTTGTTGAAGCCATCCTTTGGAAAGGGGTTTGCTGCTAGAGTCTCCATTTGCCATCCAGAAGGAGTTGCTTGCATTTTACGAAGATTTTGGAGCTGTTTATAAGCATCTACAGCCAGCCGCCTTGTTTGAGGGTTTATGACAGCAAAAGAAAGAAAAACGCCTTTCCTTATTGGCTGCTTTCACACCAAAAAGGGGCGCCTTTACCATTAGAAGATATTCCATCCAGATTACAGTGGGAGAAGTTTGTATTTTGGATTGTATGAGCAATCTATTGGGCGCGGGTACTGTAGCACGTCACTATTCACAGTGATGTTTGGCTGTAAGTTAAATTAACTCATAGATGTATTGTCTTTCGAATTTGGTGCGAGTTTTCTACTACATGTAAGCTCTTCTATCATGAAGAATGCATCTTGACTATCATTTTAATTCTTGCTCGAGTATCTCTTGAAATGAATGTAAGCTGTCCACTTATGTACTCCCTCTTATGCAATGAAGAAAGTCTCTTAACTATGAAATTGAGTCATTGCTTGAGTATCATTGAAGCTTAGTCTATTTTGAGTTCATATTACATGCATAAGCTTGTTAAATTCATGTGTCTCATTGGCATTAATTCCCAAACACGAGAAACACAAAAAGAAGAATCAAACACACAAAACATATATCAGACATACAAAGAAGAGAATTTCAAGAATTAAATTTGGGGTTTTGAGTCAAGTCCAGTTTGGCTCATCACATAGTTGCTGGTCTATAGTTTCGGTTTGCTGGTCTAATATTTCAGCTTGTAGAAGTTGGAGTTTTTGGGGTGGGTTTTCATATTTAGTGAGTCTTTGAAGGTTGGAGATCAAATATTATTATATTAATATTTCAGTTTCTTGGACAGCTTAACCATTGGCTTCTTGCATGATTGATTCCAACTGTAAAGTTGTTTCAATAGTACTGATTA
Source organism: Sequoia sempervirens (assembly GCA_007258455.2). Taxonomy (NCBI): domain Eukaryota; kingdom Viridiplantae; phylum Streptophyta; class Pinopsida; order Cupressales; family Cupressaceae; genus Sequoia; species Sequoia sempervirens. The sequence goes on along the minus strand of VDFB02000015.1, from coordinate 608,456,750 downwards.
GCTCACATTTACATTCTGCTATTTTCTATTGTACTTCCACTCTTAGTGGAAGAGGCTGGCCTTGCCGCCTTGTTTACTTTTGTTTAAGCATTATCATTCCCACCATTGGTGGAAGAGACAGGCCTCGTCGTCTTGCATATTGTACTAGGGTCGGCTTGCCGCCCTTCTTTACTTTTAGTATTCATATTGCTGATCGGCTGAGCCGTCCATTTAGTTTCTCTACTTGCATTCATATTGCTGATCGGTTGTGCCGTCAAATCACTCCCACTGAAATACGCAGTCGAGTTGCATAAACTTTACTTTCCAGCATTGTATTTCATTCAGTTTGGAGACAAACGATCCCCGGCACTATATGCTCACACCTTGCCCAACATTGGGATCCTGGTGTACATTCTTGGTGTAGGGTTACTTTCAGCAGTTGATTTGATTTTGGCTAACGCTGATGGGTGACATTGTTGAAGTGTGTTGCAAAAAATTGAAATAATTATAAGGGGGTCATTACAATATACACTAAAAATTTATGAAAATGTATTGCTTCCATTGTAAGATGCCAAGTAATAGGTTCCACACAGCAAACAATAATTTATGGCAAAGAAGAATACTTGCACTCAGAACTAGTTAGGTTTCCAATATAAACAATCCACAATGACAATGGTTGCTTACACAGATTAAGAATTAGAAGATGCCAACTTGGATTCACAACATTAAGGAACACATAATGAAATCAATAAATGCTAGATTTTGAATGTTATAGCAACAAAAATGATGATATGGAAGTTTACATGCTCAAATCTAAAGTTTTCCAAATACCAGAGAGGTAGATTGAGAGTGACGCACAATATGATGTGCTCTGTTATAACCCGAAACCGAAATTAGTCAATTCATGGCAATGAACAACGATTTAGGGATGTGAGGAAACTTCGTCCCAAAGTATGGCAGCAGTAAATGTCGAACTATCCCAGTTGCAATGTACTTGCACTCAGATCAAAATGAATACGTGCCAGTAGCTAATTGAGCAAAATATATCGCCAACAGGGGGGTCTCTATAGATGCGATGACCAAGTCCACGTGCCTAATCTAAAGGGGGTCGATTGATGCTATGTTCAACGCCCTTAAAAGTGGTGCCTCCATGCCCAATGCAAATCGCAATGAGTCTCCTGAGCTTTGCATGTGAAAGGTCCACTTCCCACACCTTGGACGGAGGTTGGATTTATGATGAGAGCTCAAAGTAAATGCAGGTGGCACGAGAGGTAGGCTCCGCCAACAAATCGACTAATCGCCTATCCCAATCACTCCCAATATTCCTTCCACCTAGTCCGTTAGCACCAATTACCCATTGATGGCCTTTGATTATTCCCAATTTCATCCAATCGCCAATATGAGGGAGCTATGGAATGTTTAGAGCAATGTAATGAGCAATGGCTTCCTTGAATTGATGCCACGAATGATTGGAATGAGTGACCCTGTGGATTGGCATGAGCCATAGGCTCTACCAATATATCGTTTATACTGTCCTTCAATGTTCCTTTACTCACACCTAACATTGCAAGACATGAGAATTAGAATTCACAATAGATATGGAGAGAGGATGGGGCAAACAACCACAAGGTGAGGTTTTCGTCCAACTTTGGTCTGGAATTGCGGAGGTTTTTGTCTTCCAAGCTTCCAATGATCGTTTGTCCAATCCCATCATAATAATCAACTTCAAGCACACAAGCATAAATACCAACATATGATGCCTTCCCAAATGAGTCGGCCAGATCCTTTTATAATAATTATTATATTATTTAATAATATTTTAAATATATTAAATTCACATGTAGTGTTGAGAAACACTATTTCCTACCAAGATTCAAATTTAGGGTTGAGCTAAGTTGGGGACATGACAATCCTCCCTTCTCTGAATTGCTTACCCTCAAGCAATTGCAAGCCTATGTCCATGCGTGCTAGGTCCATCAACAAGTGGTGAAATATATGATCCCTGAGGCATGTCCACTTGTACCAAGTCTTCCGTTGTTCCACTCTGATATAGACAATATCAAACCAATACTTGTAAGGCAACTCATCATGATCCCAATGAGATAATGTATCGAACATACCAATACCAAGATTCCAAATCATCACACTATCACATCCTACAAATATGAGGAGATAGATGTATCTTAGTGGGCTATCAGCACCAACCAACTTCCCGACTTGGAATGATCTCCCATGGATGTGCAAAACACCCATCATAGGTGCATGAAAAAGCATATCAGCCTATTCTAGGCTGCTGATGTGGGTCAGCACAGCACCCCTAAATCTGAAAATCAGGTCTATGATGACGCAAGAAGTGCCTCTAATGCCATATGATGATAGTGTCTCATCGTTATGCCAACCTCTAATGATAAAGAGATGATCCATGTCCCTCCAAATCACCCCAACAGCTATTGTCCTCCCAATACTCCCAAGAGAATCCATGTATAACATAGTAGAACAGTCATCTCTCATCAAGACATGAAGTAGAGACCCTTGAATTGGGGCATCAATGTCCTCATGCTCACATTCATAAAATGCACCATAATCCAGCTGAAACGTGAACTCCAAGCTAAGTATTATAACAATATCTCCATACCTAGGTTCATAGATCAGTTGAAACTTCATCCCTCCCAATGTGTACCCATCAAAAGCAAATGCATCCATGATGTGTACCATACACCCTGAAAGTGGGACAGCCTCATGCTTCACCAAAGAGTTATCAATATGATGGGATTGCATCTCATCACAAGTAGACTTCTCAAATTCTCCATTAATGACCAAAGACTCAACCAGATCTGAATCACAGCTCTCTCCATCTTTGTATGAAGGCATAATACTAGTGGCTGCTCCACTAAGTGTGTGCCCCATCATGCCATCCAAATGTATGTTGTGAGCCTTAAAATGGCTTCCAAAAGAGCTAACAGTACACCCTCATGAAGCAAGCTATGCAAATACTCAAGGCATTCCAAATCATACCTCAAACCTGATTGCTCCATTTGCTTAGCCACCATACAAGGCTCATTCCTCATGTGCCACATGCTTTGAATCTTCTTCGCCTCTTTGCTTAGTCCCTCATGTTTGACCCCCAATGGAGTGCCAATAGTAGGAGAATTATTCCCACTTTCATTCTCATGTGTAAGGGCTACCAACATCTGATTATTCAAAAATGAGGGACTGCTGTTCCAGATCAGAAAATCAGGACTGCTGACATACCTTTTTATAGTGCCTTAAATCACCACAAACTTCTCCTTCCACATTGCTTCATGCTCTCCAACAAGTGTTGATCCAACACAAGTTTCTCCATGAGAATTATAAGCCTTAAGGCTGATCCTCTTGGCTGTCATAACATTATAATGTGAAGAAAACGGTCTGCTGTCATACCTCAGAAAATCAATCCTTACCTCATGCTCTCATGTGAGGTCCTCCTCAATCTCAATCATCTCTGCTTCCATGAGTGGATGGTTATCAACAACTACTCATCCATGAGGCATCTCCAAGTGCAAACCATGTGTCACAAACTCTGTCCCATGGCTGCTAACAATGTCTTCATCATAGAGTCCTTCAAGATCTTTTGCCATGTTGCCATGTTTTTCGTTGGGTGTGGTTGCCTTAGAAGTTTGAATTTTTGTTGGGTGTGATGAAGTGTGTGCCATGCTCAACTCCCATCCAAGCTCATCCACATGCTCTTCCGATTCTCAAGTGCACTTCAAGGAATCCCCGGTGTCCTTAAGCTCAAGGGTGAGCTTATCCACTTCATCTTCCTTCCTTCTCAAGGCATCAACATAAATCTCATCAAGTGTGAGGAGATGATCTATATCTTCAAGTAAGTGTAGGTAGTTTGACTTCGCTACCACCAAAGCCCACTGAAGTTTGTGCAAGTCATCAAGAGATATTCCTTCTCCGAGTCCTTCATTTTCACTTAATGCCTTCCCACACAAATCTGCCATTATCTTGTGAATATCATCAAAGTGAGTTAGGGCTGCCACAATCTGACTTATCATTCACCTTCAATTGCCCTCCCAAGTGGTATGACTTATGAATCCCAAAATCTTCATGCAACATTTCTGATTTGTCTTCAACACCGTTTTCATTAATCTGATCAATCATCACTGATTTGGCACCTCCTGTGACAGCAAGCCCTTCTTCCTTGTGGCACATATGAAGACACATGCACTCCTTATTACAATGTAAGAAGTGGATCCTCATCTGGCTGAAGGCATGTGAGAATAACTTCATCTTCTTTGAGTATCGCTTTCTTATCACTAGCTCTCGACATCATTGGTTCATCCTTGCATGTGAGTCCCATAGTTTCAGACCAACTACAAGGTGTACTATCCATGACAAACCATATATTGTCACACTATAGGATCTTCTTACTAGGCCATCCATTAGTCTTTATAACTAAGTTACTGGTTCAGGTTTGGGGACGGGTGCGGGTACGAGAACCAGGTACGTGGGTACGTGAAAAAAAAATTTAGGGGTTTGGGTACGTATGGGTACGTGTGTGTATATGTATATATATATACACAAAAAAAAAAAAGAAGAGAAATATACAGAATTGTAAAACTAAATCATTTCATAGTATGATACTTGATCATTGATCAATGCCAAATGCCAAAAATGAATATTCACAATCATTGATCATTGATCGAGCAAGATTCATCATACATTTACCCTGGCAAACACATTCCCAGGTCTGAGATATTTATAAACTCATTGTATTACTTGTAACTGCTGTTCATTCTATTATCTGGTGTTATAAATCAATGTATTTGCTGCTACAAATAGACTGTGAGAAGTTGTAAAAGATTATAACCTTGTCTCAGATTGAGTACAGACTTTCTTCTATCTGCTGTTAATTTTCTGAGGATTAACTTCATACATCAGCTCTAAACAGAACACAGGAAGTTCTTGCAATAAGTCTGAATATGTATTTCTGAATATGCTTGGTAAACTCAGTCCAATATTGAGTAGTATGTTTCAGATTTGGGTTATCAGATTTACTGTTAGTATCTATGGAGTGGATAGTAATGTTGTAATGCTGATTATCTGTTGTACTATTATCTACTGCAAATTTTTGAGGTTGCTGTCAATTCTGGTCGTTGTATGTAATGTATCTGCTGCAAATATAAGCTCAGTTTGTATTGCTGTGGTCTGGCATAGTTTTGGAATACTGTGATCTGCTCTTTGTTGGTTATTCTGAGTATGTACAGGTCTGATATTAATTTTTGAGTAGGTATCTATTGTGTATCAATCATATTTGAAAGTTGGAATGGCTTAGTATTGATTCCCAGATTTGCCTCTGCATTACACATTGAATTATCACAATGGAAATCATCACTATGAAATGATCAATGATCAAGTATCATACTATGAAATGATCAATGCTGTTTTAGGGTTAGGAGGAAAAAAAATTATGTTTTTTAATCAAGTTTGGGCCCTTTTTTTTAACTTGGCCCATGGGTTCTTTGGGTTCATGCTGGGTACGCACAAGGTGCGCGCCCACTGTGGGTTTGCCAGGGTTTGGGGTGCGCGAACTTGCGCCACACAAACCCTAGCGAACCCACAAACTGGGCGCGCACCTGTGCGTACGCACCACATACCCCAGACGAACCCAAACCGGGTGCGTACCGGAACCGGGTTCAGGGCCTGCGGGTACGAACCCTGCAACATAATCAGCTCTTCAACAAAATGTCTCTCATACCACTCCAATAGATAGTCATTAAATGTGATCATGTGCATGAAACAAGGACTATTTAACTCACTAGGGAATGACATACCTTGTATGTAGCTTTGTCCCATGAACAACCTCTTGTGCATACCTCATTGACTGTTCCATAAGCTGTATCATCCATCTCATAACTGAAATCAGCATTTTCATGTGACTGATTACAGGGAAGCAGTTCTTCTTTTATCACTTGGTCAATTCTAACATGTTTTTCTTCAATGGCTGTCCTAAAACCTATAGGCTGATCAATGACTGCTAATTTACCATTCTTCACAATAGCATAACCCTTATCAAACTTTTCCAAATATTGCAGGTCATCATCATAGGTTTTGATTACTTCCATACCTTCTATACCTGAATGGGACTCTCCCTTTTGTGCTTTGACATGGAGATTTGTCATCTCTTTGTTGGACACATTTTTCCTGCTCTTGCTCGATGATTGGTTCCTCATGCTTCCTGATTTCTTCACCAGCATTTCCTTGTGATTTTGATTCTTCCTTCCTCAATTCTTTCTTTACTTTTCTTCCATTTTTTGTGAATACCTTCAAGTACTCTTCATAGGTGACAACGGATTTATAAGCAGCAGATTCTTGCAAATATTGACAGAAGGCAATAAGCTTGCACTCATCTCTTTCCAGCTGACCCTCTACTGCCCTTCGAACGGGATCATCTTGTGGTGTTTTGCAGAATATATTCCGAGTTCTAAGGCTGCTACAATATTGCTCCAGGAACTGTTGTTTAAGATCCGTGTCTTTCTTCTTGAGTAAAAACTTAGGTCATCAATCGATCTTCTTTCTCCAAGGTTCCCTTTCACTCATGTGTCCGTTGTATATCTACATTCATACAATCAGATCCACAAGCTAACAGGATTGAGGCTCCAATACCAATGTAAGATGCCAAGTAATGGGTTCCACACAGCAAACAATAATTTGTGGCAAAGAAGAATACTTGCGCTTAGAACTGGTTAGGTTTCCAATATAAACAATTCACAATGACAATGGCTACTTACACAGATTAATAATTAGAAGATACCAACTTGGATTCAATAATTAGAAGATGCCAACTTGGATTCCAATGTAGATTGAGAGTGACGCACAATATGATGTGCTCTGTTATAACCTATGGCCGAAATTAGTCAATTCACAGAAATGAACAGCAATTCAAGGATGTAAAGATACCCTGTCCCAAAGTATGGCAGCAGTAAATGTCGAACTGTCCCAGTTGCAATGTACTTGCACTCAAATCAGAATGAATCCATCCCAGTAGACAATTGTGCAAGATTTATCACCAGCAGGGAGGTCTTTGTAGATGCGATGACAAGTCCATGCTCCCAACCTGAAAGGGGTCGATTGATACTATGTCCAGCGCCCTTAAAAGTGGTGCCTCCACACCTAATGCAAATCGCAATGAGTCTCCTAAGTTTTGCATGTGAGAGGTCCACTTCCCATACCTTGGACGGAGGCTGGAATTACAAGGAGAGCTTAGAGTAAATGCAGATGGCGCGAGCGGTAGGCTCAACCAACAAATTGACTAATCGCCTATCCCAATTGCTCCCGATATTCCTTCCACCTAGTCCATTAGCACCAATTACCCGTCAATGGCCTTTGATTATTCCCGATTTCATCCAATTGCTAATATGAGGGAGCTGTGGAATGTTTAGAGTAGCGTAACGAGCGATGGCTTCCTCAAATTGATGCCGCAAATGATTGGAATGAGTGACCCTGTGGATTGGCGCGAACCACAGGCCCCGCCAATATATCGTTTAAATCATCCTACAATGTTCCTTTATTCACACCTGTAATTGCAGGACATGAGAATTAGAATTCGCAATGGATATGAAGAGAGGACGGGGCAAACAACCACAAGGTAAGGTTTTCGTCCCACCTTCGTCTGGGACTCTGGAGGTTTTCGTCTCCCAAGCTTCCAATAATCGTTTGTCCAATCCCCTCATAATAATCAGCTTCAAGCGCACGAGTATAAATACTAACATATGATGCCTTCCCAAATGGGTCAGCCAGATCCTTTTATAATAATTATTATTATTATATTATTTAATAATATTTTAAATATATTAAATTCAGATGTAGTGTTAAGAAACACAATTTCCTGCCAAGATTCAAATTTAGGGCCGAACTAAGTTGGGGACATCCATACATATTTCTGCCCATTGGCCTACAATACTCTCTTCAGGTAGAATAGTACAGCACATGTCCTTGTTGGAACTATCCTATTAACTACAGTGGCTTGATCACCCCTAACTCCACTACCAAATCCTGGGCAACATGCACAACCTTCAACCTTCTATTCATGGACTTCACATCTCATCAATTTTTGGGCTAACTTTTATGTATTGCAATGTTTGGTAATCGGATGTTAAAAACAACAAATATTATAACATCATCATAAATGTAAAATTACACCATGCAAAATGCACTTTTGACTTACCAAAAAAATAAAATTAAGAGTTTATTAAAGGTTTTGAGGGAAAAACACAACAGAGAAAACAAGATTAAAGAACAATTACAAGGCTCCGCAGAAAGGAATTGCCTTTCAGATGATAAGTTCACTAGGTAAGAAGTAAGAACACATTCTGCTCGTTGACAAACAAGAAGCCAGGAAGAATATGTTTCCCAATTTATAGTATCCTTATAAATAAGGTTAGGATTCTGAAAAAGATTCAGATACCACAATTTTGCAAAACAAAGTTAAATGCTATCCCAGTTTTTAAATCAACCCAACAATCACAGGAAACCAGAGAAAAACCCATGTTCTTGGACTAAGGTTGTGTAGATCGTTCAGCAAACTTATAGATTATATCACCAAATAAGCCAATACTGGTAGATTTTGCATCTCTGTCATATAAAAAGATGGTGATGATACAACTTAAATTCTCCCATAGTCAAATGAAGGGAAGTAGAAAGGAAAATGTGATGGAGCAAACTTACCTAATTTTGCAATAAGAACAAGAATCTGGTGAAAGAAAGGAAATTTCTGAAGACCCCACTTATTGCTAGATATCCTCAGAATGTCCCAAAGTGCAAACACTGAAATCAAACCCAACAACGCCACTGGCATCTTGTACCTGATTAAAAATAAAAATAAGTTTCTCTTGGATTTTCAAAGTGCGAAGAGCATTCAAATATCTAATAAACTTTGAAAGTAGAACCATATATAAGCAAGGAAAGACTTCTACTGGAAATGAAGTGCATATTCAGCATTTTCTAATTTTACAGTGGAACTTGGAGTTCAAGTGCTCATTTGCACTTCAATAAGAGTGTAAAGCGTTTACCCCCTTCATGTAAAAGATTTAAAATATGATTTTGACTTGCACTTCGAAAACTTTACTAACCACAAGGGATAAGAAAAGAAAAACAAATATAACTTTCTAAAGACTCATATGAAATTATTCCATGTGTCATCTGACATGGTATAAAGATATGCCACAAAAGAAATGATTGATTCCTTCAACAACATATCAAAAGAACTCTAGTATCACACATTAACCGATTCTATTTATGTATAATCCTCAATGATGGGACTGTTAAAAAATTTAATGCAATGGCAAATGGTTCCCTCCATATCACAGTGGAAGTTGAACATTGATGGATCCTCTAGAAGCAATCCAGGACCTACTGGAGCAGGAAAATTTTAATTTTGTTTAAGAATGGCATGGGAACACAGTCAAACAACTTGATTGAGATGACCAGCATAATAGCTATTTAACAAGACCTCACGACGGAATTGGCTCAATCATGAATAATACAAACTCCTATATCCTGGCTTTTAAACTCAAACAGATCTTTCAAAGCCTTCTCATGAACTGGAGGCTTTAACATGTAGTCATAAGGATGTGGGATATTCTGAAATAATTCAAAAACTCAAGAGTCTTCCACAGTCCTACAGAATTTGTGAAGCTTGGGACATGATGTTGACATAGTAGCATTACACTCAAAAAAACCCGAGATTGGTTCCAAATAATCTCACAACCCACCACATTTGTCATGCTGTTTCCCAAGTTTTTCAAAACACGGGGTTTTGATTTTTTGATGTATATCATTTTTAGCTCATGTTTACAAAGAGACAGAAAATACAGAGGAAATGCAGAACAAAAATTTTGGTGTCCATTTCTCAAAATTTTCACAAGTTTTTCAAGAACTAGACTTGATTTTTTGATTTTTTTTTTGGCTCATCTTTACATTTAGAGACAGAAAAATTCAGAACAAAGGTGGACTGAAATTTTTTTTTAGGGTTAGCATTTAAAGTATTTTAAATTTTCTTTAAGTTTTACTTGAAAAAATTTCTTTTAGAAGTTCAATTATAAACCAAAATGAGAGTTTTTCTTCTAATCTCTACACTAATGAGGGTTTAGGTAGACAACATATGGTTGCTCCTAAAATAGTAGGCCATGCTTCATGAGCAACCCACTATTTTAGGGCCACCCATTTGTCTTTTATATAAACCCTTTTAGGTGAAAATAAAAATAAAAATAATTTAAGCTCTATGCAATTTTTGTTATACTAGCATTTTTATAGCTATTAATGTTTGACATCTATTTTATTTATACAAACCATGTTTGACATTGAAATGACATTTTTTATTTAATTTCTATGTTCCACAAGGACACAACCCCATACAACATCGTGTTTCTGAGATGGCAAGACAATGGGGATCATCCACTGGCTATCTCAATTTTAATCTTTTTCAAAAAATCCATAACATCCTAGAAACGGCTCAAAATAGAAGGAAACATCTACAATATAATATGGGACATCTAAACGTATAGGCATCTTGGAGCGAAAAGGACAAATTTGCATACTTTAAAAAAAAATACTTCCATTTATGAAGAAAAAGAATTTTAAAAGAGAAATGGGGGTCCCAGAATCTCTCCCATGCCCCATATCCAACCCTAAAATGCCTAAAAAGCAAAATGAAATATACCGAGCCAAATTTTTTCAATTTTTCAATTGCAAATTACAAAGAACAAGCACCCGTTAAGGTTAGGTCATAAACCAAAACGATGCTGAAAGTAACTCTAACCAGAATGTACACCAAGATCTCGATGTGGGCAAGGTGTGAGCATTGGTCAAAGGATCTTAAAGGAAATGCTGAAACAAGAACTCTAACCAAGAATGCATCGGCGAACGACGGGCATATGGTCAGAGGATCCCTATCTATTGCAATACTGGAAATTAACTCAACACCAAGTATGTGCTACTCAATCCATGATGGATAAGAGGCGACCATATGGCGGAGACTTATGAAATTACAAAACAAAGCAAGTAAATAGGCGGCAAGCCAGCCTCTTCCACTTATTCAGTGGGCTGTTACAAACATAGATTAACAAAAAATAAGATAGATGCTAACAGTACTACTGTTCAGCTTACAATAATAGAGTTTCAGCAGTTAAGCACAAGATAAGAGTCTTCTCACAGTTGCAACAATGTATAAAGTTATTCTTAATGCTCTCAATGCCTTTCCTCTCAAGATCTAGCTCAAATGAGGGGCTTCAATACAAGCTGTTATGACAGACCCAAGACTGAAAACTGTTATCAGCAATATAGTAACCCAATGAAATGCTCACAAAACACTCACCACTCACCCAAGATGCATGAAAATTGATGCAAACTACTCCTATGATGAAGGCGCCAATGATGAAGACACAAAACAAACCCCAAAAGCTGCTATTTATTTTCTGCACAAATCCCAAGGCAGCTAGGAAGGTACGGCTCTATGAGAGGGGCGATTTTCTTCCCAAAATTCAAGTTCTTCAAAGAAAAATCTGGAAATTGGAGCAAGGGGGCGCCCAACCTAGACAAGAAGAAAGGAACAATAACCAAAATGATATCTTTTTGTATTTTTGAAATATGAGTGAAAATTACAATCAGCTATGAACTCAGCAACTACAGAAAATCACATTAAAATGCATATAACTGGACTACAATTGCAACTAACTCACTACAAAGCAATCCTCACTACAAAATGCACTCAAAACAAGTAAATCTCTCCACTAGGTGCTGTCTCACAAGCACGAAGTTGAGCCAAGCTAGGAGGCATTCATTCCTCGAAGCAATCCTCTCACCATTTCAGCAGCATAACGTTACTCAAGAAGTTGGATGATGAAAATGAAGACCAACACCTCCTTTTAAAGACTTGTGATGACTGTACAGAAGCTTCTAGAAACCCAGCTTTTCAAATTTTGAGTATCTCCTTTTCCCTCCAAAAGTGGCGTCCCTTTTGTCTTAAGCAATTTTGACTTTTTAATTTAAAATAACCTCCAAGATGGGTGTCCCTCTCAGCATTGATTTTTTGAGCTTTAGAAAAATATAAAATAACCTCATGAGGCGCCACCCCTTCAAAGACCACTTTTAAAAACAACTTAAGTTCAATCACTAGGCTAAGGGGGGGTCAACAACAAAATATAACATTAAACATGACTTTATAAAAAAATAATTCAACTTATCTCTCCAAACGAGCCCCAAAGCCAAAGTTGAGCAAATCCAACTAAACATACTGAAGTAGAAGGTTAATCGAGCCGAAACCAACAGGACTACTACCAGAAATAGAATTTACTAAAAATAGTAAATTCGTGAAAGTGCCCAGAATGCCAAGAAGAACACATCACCGAAAAGCTCACGAAAAACCCAAAAGGAATCCGCAATTCAAACGCCAATCTGTGAGCACAAGAAACCACCAACCAAGAAACCCTAATTTCACCACCGAGAAGCCTACGGGTCTCCAGAATAGGCCAACGGTCAATCAAAAGAAGTCATGTTCAGAAGGGGACATTACACAAAACATAAACATTTGTATTCTTTTGTGTCAGCCACTAATGAGGTTTCAACTTTCTGTTTTTCTCATTCTCAGCATCACACATTCATATTTCTGATTTCAGCAGCAATCATGTGGCATTTTAAAAGAAGATGGAAGGGCCTACAAGTTGCAAGACATTTCCAACCATTAAGGTAGGTTCTACACTACTACATTCAGTTTTTTTTATTTTTTTTCTCATAAAACTCGGGAGTTTGTTTATGTTTTTCTTTCTATTTGCTCTCACACAAAACCACAGTTCTACAGTACTAGCAGCCTATGAAACATTTCTTTGATTTTTCACCTTTGATAGTGAAAATAAGCAATAGTGATGACAATGAAATAGATACTGAAGAAATAAACACAAGGGAAGTTGGAAGGAAGTTGTAGGGTTCCCATTCTTCTGAAAATCCAAACACATGTTGTTGCAACACCAACAAACCATTTTGCATGTCCTTCACTCTCTTTCGAAGTTTGCAAAAGCCTCTTTCAACTCAAAAAATCCCTTGCTACAATATTCCACCATTTTGAGCAATAATAAGGTTAAAATATAGGGAGAAACAAACATTGGTTGTGCCATATTTGTAAAATTAATTTTCATGGGAGCTATAGCAGGGGAGAGTGGGGAATAAACTACTAGTACTACTAAAGAACATGCATCTGCACCATTGCCATCTATTGACCAATATTCAAATATATCAACTATAGAGGGTTGCAATAGACAGAAGGACATTTCTATTGCAAATAGGAAAAATACAATGACAAAATTGTTAAATTGGCAACAATGTGAACGAGCCAATGATTTAGTGGCCAAAAAAATTTATGTCCATGCTGTCCACTTTCATATGGCAAGGTCTCCGTAATACAAAGAGATTGTTGAGAAAAACAATTGTAGTTGGAGGCTTCTACGTAGCCCTTGGAGAACACAAAATGCATACCTCCCTCCTTAACAAACAATATTCAAAGGTGAACATATTGATGGAGAAGATGAGACAAACATGGGTTAGGAATGATTGTTCCATTGTCATAGATTGGTGGACTAATATTTGATATTGGCTACTCATTAATGTTAATGTTCCATGTCTGGTTGGTTCATACTTTCTTAGATTTGTTGATTGTTCTAAGAAATGTAAGGATGTTGATTATCAATTTGGCCTTTTAAGGGAGGCTAAAGAGGAGGTTGGGCCTTCTAATGTTGTGCAGGTTGTAATAGATTCAATCCATTTGTAATTTAGCTAATTTGATGGTCGAAAGCACTTACAAACTCATTTTTTGGACTCCAAGTTGTGTACATGCTTTGAACAATGTTTTGAAAGACGTCAGAAAAACAGATTGGGTGAAGACAATAATGACCAATGTGAGAGGCATACTGTAATATCCTGTTTTATTCCTAAATGTTTGCAGCCTATGTTTCAAAAGAAATCAATGAAGATAATTAATATTAAACCAAACTGGCATTAAATAAAAATTAAGTTGTTAAGAATGGTCAACCAACATACGAGGAGTTGTGTCCCTTGAGCAAGATAAGGCATATAAGGAAGGTAGATCTAGAAGGAAAGGAAAAAAGGGAAAAGAATTATTATGACTGATTACAAGTAATAGACAGCAGCACTAGCAAATTAAATTATTATTCTCCAAATGCAGCGATGAAGGGTTGTAACTCTTGAGGTGGAGAGGTGTGACTCCCTCAAACTTGAGATAGAAAAGGGAGAGCATTTCATTTGAGAAAGACATCCATAGCATCATTCAATCAATCAATTAAGAATAAATATTGTTGTACCCAAAACCAAAATTTTTGCTTCACTAAGGCATTTTGCTTAATTGAGTCTAAATCTTGTTAAAGTGTTGTCAAATGGTCGTTTTTGGGGTTTTCAAATATGGAGTTGGTGTCAGTGTCATATCAGTCTGTTATTGAAGAGATTTAAGAAAAGTGAAAATCTGAACGAAAAACATCAAAATTTTATATCTACGGAGAGGAGCACATTCTAAATAAGTAGCCCTATCTTTTAAAGGCGAATCCATTTTTAGGTTGTCACCTCCAGCCAGACATTTATGCAGCATCCGCGTCGGCTTCCTTGATGAAGCTGTCAAACTGTCAAGCGGACTGTTTTGAGCAAATTCTGGAGATTCGGTGCAAATCAAGCAAGGGTGGCTAACAAGGAAAAGCATGACTTTTAAACGCCATCTTTTGGTGCAGGATGTAGGTTTTTTAGTGAATGCCCCCAGATATTTATCTGCGTTTGTTCAAGCTTAAACACATACATCGTTAATTGAATACGAGTTCTTTGAAGCATCAGACGAAGGTCAACGTTAGGTCAAATCTTAGTCAAAATATCGAGGAAAAACAAAAAGGCATTTTGAGAAAAGCGCCCAAGCTTTCGGGCCTTTAATGTTTCTTTGATGATTTCGGATGTTTTAGTGTGTCGTGTTATGTTCATTTTAGATTACTGTCTCAAGTGATTCGAGGAAAACGTCGTGGCGACTTCTGATTGAGGATTTTATATTATTTTACAGCCGTTCCAGTGGCTAAATGCGGAATGAAAAGAGCAACTTTGAAAGAGTAGCTCTTGTTTTCACCCTTGAGATAGTGATTTCTCAAAATGTGCCTTCTTGATCATAAATGGAATGAGGTTAGCTTGGCGGTGACACGAGATCAGGTCCTGAAAGTTTTCTAAGTCGAGTTATGAAGATTATTTTTCCCTTGGATTAGAAATCTGATCAAAGTTGACTAAGTCAGTAAAAGCGACTTTGAAAAGCTTGGATTTTGAGCCTTGGTTAATTTGGTAAGTGGTCAGATATACTGATGGTTTTCCTTAACTCTTGCAATGCACTGTCGGCTAATATTGAATCAGTCAATCAGTGTCAAAGGATAAACAAAGGTCCCGGCAGAGGTTTTAGCTTAAATTTTCATGAAATTTTGCTAAGTCTGGAATTCGCCCAAGAGCTCAAATTTGAATTTTCGAAAGAGAGTTGGATGGACGCCTTAACTGGAGTTCTGGCTGCAGTTAGATTGAACGATTTCTGGGTTGTCATCTTCAGTTCGTATATTGGCATGTGGAGTGATCTTCTAGTTCGCATGTCTAGTTAACTAGTTTGCATGTTCAGTTAGCTATTTTTAGCATATTGATTGCATGTTAAGTTTAACTGAAGATTACCACTAAAAGTCAACTGAAGTTTACATGCATGGCGATTTTGGTTGAAATTGTGAGATTTTAGTGAAGATGGCGCTTCATCGAGTGTCAACTGAAGTTCTAAAAAGGGACGAATTGAAGGATGAAGCATAAATTTGTGAAGTATGGCGAATGTGAATGTTAACTGAACTTGTCAAAAGGGTCGCCATATTTAGGTTTTAAATGATGAAGCATTAAGTTAGTGAAGCTACGCACTTTCTAAGGAATGTCAACTGAAGTTCCAAAAGGGGCGCTATTTTTAGATATTTTTAGTGAAGCATGAAGGTGAAGTTGGCGCTTCATGAAGGCCAACAGAAGTTCCAAAAGGCTAGCTATTTTTAGCATTATTATTGCATGAAGATGGCGAATTTCTGTTTGCAATCAACATTGTTAACTAAAGTTATCAAAAGGCACGCCTTAGGTTAAATTTGATGAATCTAAAGCAAATTTGAAGGTGGTGGACTTGATAAAGATGGTTAACTGAAGCTAAAATCGCATGGTTGAGTTGAACTGAAGACTTGAAAGGAAAACCCTAATGCATGACCATTTATTTAGCATATTTGAGTTTCAGTTAACTAAGATGGGGTCCAATAAGAAGCCAAGCGCCATTTTTCAAGGATTTCATGCTTTGTACGAATTTCATTAATAAAAGTCTATTCATTTCAGCAATGGCGTCCATTATTTCATCATCTTTTGCTCTGAAGCTCATATTCTTCTTGAGCGACCAGCAAGCTGAAGGTGCTACAGGTGTCCGATTTCAGCGTTCTTCGAAGCAACGAGTTCAGATTGTTCAGAGGAAGTCGATTCTAGATTTTATTTTCACTTTGCATGCAGGTTTTATCAAGTTTCAAAGAAGAGATTTGCAGATTTTTCAGAAGCAGACAAGCAAAACTTTCTATCTTCTGTCTTATTTCTTCTATTTCTCGTCTTAGGTACTTTCTTCGCATGTCAAAGAAATCCAGCGTATATTCAGTATTTGATCATCTGGGTTCACATATTTCAGCATCAGCAGCAAAACCCATGTCTTAGATTTTTTCGAGAAAATTGCCCCGTAGCCTTCATTTTGAAGCTCTGTGCTTTTTTTCGAAGATTTCTTTGCATGTGGGCCAAAATCACATCTTTTTGAAAATCTCATCATCTGGGTTTGTTTAGAATTCCGTTGTGCATAAAACCCATGTTCCAGATTTTCTCATGAAAAATTGCCCCGAGAAGCTCTAAAAACCCCTACAATTCTCGACTGAAAAATCTTTGCATGTTAGGCTAAAAGGCGTTTTTTCACAATTTTGACGTTATGGGTTGTCTTAGAATCATTTTCCGAACAAAACCCATGTCTCAGAATTTTTGGTAAAAATTATTCTCCGACAGGCTATTTTTAGCCTCACCGAGCTTTTTCAGCCTCTTCAGAAAGTTGTCAGAATATAGTCATGTTCACAGTCAACGGGCAAGTTTTTCAGAAGGCAGTTCAACTAGACTGAATTCAAGACCAAATTGGTCTTAATTTAGGTTTTCATCAGAGCAGCTGACAATGAAGCGTTACGCTGCAGAAGGAACAAAGATTACTTCATTTACGAAGCCGCCAAAGTCACTCAAATCCCGTACCATTATCTTCGTGAAGATGATACCTTCGCTGATCTCGAGGTTGTACAAACTGAGTTTCAGAAGCATGTTTGATATATCTTGATGGAGGTTCTGATCACATTTTCAGAAATTTCAGCTAGTTTCAAGAAGGCGACTGAAAATGTTAAAGAATGTATGCATACAGTCAAGGAAAGTGACAGAGAACTAAAGAAACAGATTGTTATTTTTAGCAGCATCAAAGTGCCAGATGACAAAGAGATTGATGAGTTCTTGGTCGAAGTGTTAGACCGAGTTGACATGGAGTGATCTGTCAGTTATAACGTGCAGTTAATTTCTAGGGTTGAGTCCAGAGCAGCAGTTAACTTGACTTCCAATCTTCAGTTCACTTGCTGACTTAACACATGTATCATCCTTGGAATTATCAACCACCAGAGTTAGGGTTAGGGTTTCGATTAGCCGGGTGGTAGCGGTTAACTTTGCTTTAAATAAGGACGTGCATGCTTGCAGATTGTCCAATTAGGTTATTTGTACCAGTTACATTGAGGGTAGTTGCCCAGTTAACTGTATAGTTTACTTCATTAGGGTTAGGCGCATTGCTTGCATGCATTGCCGGAACTATAGATAACACAAGGTGATTTTAGGGTTCCCTACACCTTGATGTATATAAATAAGAGCTTATGCTCATTTGTAAATAACTTTTGTGAGAGAAAATATATCTGCACTTCGCACCCCTCAATATTGCTCTTTTGGTGTTGTTCATGTGTCTTGTGCAGTTAAGTGTTGTACAGGGTTTAATGCAATTGTAATGGTGGTTCTTTATGTCTGTGAATCTTTATCATTTCAATCAAGGTATTTATTTACCAAGGTTCGTGAGGTTGTGATGAAATCGTTTTCTTCAATCTTTATTACTTTCAATCAAGTGTTATACCCTGGGTTCATAAAGATTGGTAGTGAATTCCTCCCATAGTTGAATCTTGTTTGAACATATTTCATTGGTCAATTGTTATACCCATAGGGTTCGAGATTGAGATGATAAATCTGTTTGTGTTAATTTACCATTGATCAATCGTTGCTGCCACATAGGAGTTTAGAGTGGTGATGTTTTGTGAATCTTTATCATTATGAGTCAAAGGGGTTTATGCCACATAGGGTTTGATTTGTAATGATAAAGGTGTTTTGTGAAGACTTTACTATTTCGATCAAGTGTTATACTACGAGGGGTTTATAAGTTCTCTTGGTAAATTCTTAAATCTGTTTTGTACCCAATAAACATTTAGATTGAGGATGATAGTTCTTGCCTTCAGTAGAATCTAGTTTATCGTCCAATGATCATCCACCTCCATTTCACTCATGCTCATTTTTCTTGAGAGCTGGATAGATTTAAAGTAGTTAGCTTAGTTTGTAGTTAATGATCGCGAAACGGAAAATCCTTAGCGCAACGTTCTTGGTTTTCTTAACCTTGTGCCTCTTCAATTTGAGAACAAAAGATAGGACTTAGATTGCTTTTCTTTACCATGCATTCCGGCCCTGGCAGGGCTTCCCCTCCTAATTTGAAGAGCACTCATTGCGTAGTGTACATAGCTATTCGTACAAACTTGCACTCCAGAGGTGTTAGATTTTATGCCAATAGTTTTTTGGTGCCCACCGTGGGGCACGAGGCAAGAAAACTTCAAGAAAAGCTTTACACTTTTATTTCACAGGAATGATACTCTGGCATCCGATTGCATGATCCACACAGAAGCAATGGATGATAACAACAACAATGTTGACAGGTGACGTCCACCCCCATTACCTTGGGGTAATAACATTGGACCTTTGGCTTTTGAGGTAAATCATGAGTTACCTAAAGGGTCAAGGAAGTGTTTTCCTCGGTTTCATGGCAATGGAACTCAACACCCGGAGGACCATTTTTCTGCGTTCACAACAGCTTGCGCTGTCTTGCACGTGGAGCATGAAGACATCGCGGTGTGTCTCTTTGTCGAGACTCTTGTGGGAAATGCTTCTGACTGGTTCAATCACCTGGCACCGGGCAGTATCACAAGTTGGGAAACTATGAGCGAGAAGTTTTTGGCGAGATTCAAGCCCGTTGAAGACAATCATATGTTGTTTGCCCAGCTCACAAATTCAAAGATGGAGCACAAAGAACACATGAGGGATTTTGTAGCAAGATTTAATCGTCTTGTTACAAGAATTTCTTCTACATTCGGTCCATCACCGGAGATTCTGATAAGCTGTTTCATAAATGCTCTTCCATCAGAGATAGCTTTCTTCCTCAAGACAGCCAAAGCAACAAAGTTGAAGAGTGCACAAGAACACGCCATTGAGTTGGAGGATAATATGATCACTTCTGGCTTAATGAAAATAGATTCTATCAGATCTCCAGTTCAGCAACCGTACCAGCCAAAGAGAGACAATCTTCAGCCACGGTTGCCGATATCTCCACCAAGATCAATGGTTGAGGCTGCACACAGTGCAGTATTTTGTCCTTTCCATGATTCTTATGAACATACCGGATCCACATGTCCAGAGAACCTGAGAATGATCCAAATCATGGGATACACTGACGCTGCTCCTAGTTCTAGTTTTGTACCAACACCAAGTTCGAAGGTTGTTTTATCACAGACGGACAACTTCGATGGCGACTCCGCAGCAGGATACTTTGATGAAGAACCCGTAAATCAAGAAGAAGAAGAATACCGTCAGTACACTCCTCCTGTGTTTACACGTGATCAACACTTCAAAGCACAGAAAGAAGAAGAAAGGCGGAAATCAAACGAAGAGGGTGAAGAAGTGCCATTTACTTCAAAACCCAAACCTTCACACGTGATTACTATGCCAGTTGCTCAAGAGACGTCTTCAGCAAATTTTGACATTGTAGCTTCCATGATGAAGACCAAGGTACAAATCTCGCAACTGGAATATCTTCAAAACCATCCGGAAGAACTAGATCAAATTATCAAGGTTGCAAAGAAGCAGGATATGTTCAAGTCATTTGTTCCAACAAAAGCAAAGCCTGAAACGGGTCCCGGTAATTGTGTAACTCTGTCAGAGATAAAAGTTGAAGACCAGAACATTTCTTGTTCTGAAAAGAGACTGACAGAGGATGTGAAGTTATGGACAATACAGTTCAATGGAGATTGTTCAACAACATTTTTAGAAGCAGGGGAATTGATCATATTCCCTAAAGAACAGTTGAACCCAGTTGCACATTTCCAGCAATTGGAATTAACTGAAGTTGAAAAAGAGGTGCTTTTGCAAGGCCTCAAAGATGCCAAAGACATGGGAATCAAACTCCTATGTGTTAAAGGTGATGTAGAGCTTATCAATGGGCCAGTCAAAGGATATTATCAGGTCAGAAAAGATCACCTTCGGCATTACAGAAATCGAGTTTGGAACTCGATCGATTGGTTTGAAGAATTTGACATCCCAAGGATGGACAACAACATAACTAATGCCTTTGAGGTATTAAATTTCTCATTTGCATCATGTTCTGACTTTTGTCAGAGTACCTTTGCATGGATATGTGAATACTTAAGAATCTTCATTCCAGAAGGATTGCCTCCTATAATTCCCAGAAGAAGAGAAGTCAAGCCTTTTAGGCAGAAACGACATTGGTGGGAGGCTCTTCCTGCTGCCATGCAGCGGACAATTTCCAAATCACTTCATCTCTTCGGGGGTGGAGTTAGTATTTTGTAAGTATTTTTATGTTTTATCGTTATGTCGTATTGTATTTCCCCGTTTTGTGATGTTTTGTCGTGTTTTAGGTGATTTAGGTAGTCTTGTTTTAGGTGATTTATAGGTTAAGTTTTTAGGAACTTTAATGTTTAGGTGATTAGGGAAGTCCTGACTCCATATACCCAACTTATAAAGTCACTGGTCTACGAAACACCGAGATTCTAGGGATCTCCTATGCCGTAAGTATCCGACATGGTCACCAGACGGAGCCTAATGTTGTACCCAAAACCAAAATTTTTGCTTCACTAAGGCATTTTGCTTAATTGAGTCTAAATCTTGTTAAAGTGTTGTCAAATGGTCGTTTTTGGGGTTTTCAAATATGGAGTTGGTGTCAGTGTCATATCAGTCTGTTATTGAAGAGATTTAAGAAAAGTGAAAATCTGAACGAAAAACATCAAAATTTTCTATCTCTGGAGAAGGGAGCACATTCTCAAATAGGCGCCCTATCTTTTAGGGGCCCAGATCCTGTTTTTAGGGTTTGTCACCTCCAGCAGACATTTGTCTGGCATCACGTCAGCTTCGCAGTGAGCTATCAAGCCTGTCAAACGGACCTGTTTTGAGCAAGTTACGGAAGTTACAGTGCAAATCAAGGCGAAAGCAAGAATTGGCTAACACTGGAGAAAAGCGCAGCTTTTCAGAAAGGCGCCCATCTTTTTGAGGTGCCAGATGTAGGTTTTTGACTGAATGCCCCCAAGATGTTTATCTCACGTTTGTTCAAGCTTCGCGACGCATCCGTCACTGGGTGAATCTGAGTTGCTGAAGCATCTGAACCAGAGGTCAAACGTTGGGTCAAATCTTGATCAAAATATGGAGGAAAAGCAAAGGCACATTTTGAGAAAGCGCCCAAGCTTTTGAGGCCTTTAATATTTTCTTCGATGATTTCGGATGTTTAATTATTATACATGTTGCTTATTTCCGTTGCTGTCTCGATGATTCGGAAGGCGTCAGTAAGCGACTTACGATTGAAGTTTTATTATTTTTGCCGTTTTCGAAATGGCTAAATGCGGAATGAAAGAGCAACTTGCAGAAAGGGCAACTCTTGTTTTCACCCTTCGATGAATGATTTCTGGAAATGTGCCTTTCACGGTCATCGTCACGAGAATGAGTTAACCAGCAGTGACACACGAATCCAGTCCTGAAAGTTTCTAAGTCAGAAGTTATGAAGAATTTATTTTTCCCTTCGTTCGAGATGCAGAAGTCAAAATTTGACTAAGTCTGGTAAAAAGCGCAGCTTTTGAAAAAGGCGCTTGGATTTTTGAGCCTTCAGATGTTAATTTTATGGCGTGTAGTCTCAAGATATCTTTTGATCAGTTTTTACTTAGCTCTGCAATGCACCTGTCAGCTAGCCAATCGGAGAAGTCAGTCAATCAGTGTCAAAGGATAAACAAAGGTCCCGGCAGAGGTTTTAGCTTAAATTTTCATGAAATTTGGCTAAGTCTGGAATTCGCCCAAGAGCTCAAATTTGAATTTTCGAAAGAGAGTTGGATGGACGCCTTAACTGGAGTTCTGGCTGCAGTTAGATTGAACGATTTCTGGGTTGTCATCTTCAGTTCGTATATTGGCATGTGGAGTGATCTTCTAGTTCGCATGTCTAGTTAACTAGTTTGCATGTTCAGTTAGCTATTTTTAGCATATTGATTGCATGTTAAGTTTAACTGAAGATTACCACTAAAAGTCAACTGAAGTTTACATGCATGGCGATTTTGGTTGAAATTGTGAGATTTTAGTGAAGATGGCGCTTCATCGAGTGTCAACTGAAGTTCTAAAAAGGGACGAATTGAAGGATGAAGCATAAATTTGTGAAGTATGGCGAATGTGAATGTTAACTGAACTTGTCAAAAGGGTCGCCATATTTAGGTTTTAAATGATGAAGCATTAAGTTAGTGAAGCTACGCACTTTCTAAGGAATGTCAACTGAAGTTCCAAAAGGGGCGCTATTTTTAGATATTTTTAGTGAAGCATGAAGGTGAAGTTGGCGCTTCATGAAGGCCAACAGAAGTTCCAAAAGGCTAGCTATTTTTAGCATTATTATTGCATGAAGATGGCGAATTTCTCTTTGCAATGAATCTTGTTAACTAAAGTTATCAAAAGGCACGCCTTAGGTTAAATTTGATGAATCTAAAGCAAATTTGAAGGTGGCGGACTTGATAAAGATGGTTAACTGAAGCTAAAATCGCATGGTTGAGTTGAACTGAAGACTTGAAAGGAAAACCCTAATGCATGACCATTTATTTAGCATATTTGAGTTTCAGTTAACTAAGATGGGGTCCAATAAGAAGCCAAGCGCCATTTTTCAAGGATTTCATGCTTTGTACGAATTTCATTAATAAAAGTCTATTCATTTCAGCAATGGCGTCCATTATTTCATCATCTTTTGCTCTGAAGCTCATATTCTTCTTGAGCGACCAGCAAGCTGAAGGTGCTACAGGTGTCCGATTTCAGCGTTCTTCGAAGCAACGAGTTCAGATTGTTCAGAGGAAGTCGATTCTAGATTTTATTTTCACTTTGCATGCAGGTTTTATCAAGTTTCAAAGAAGAGATTTGCAGATTTTCGGAAATGAACAAGCAAAACTTTCTATCTTACATCTTATTTCTTCTCGTCTTAGGTGCTTTCTTCGCATCGAAAAATCCAGTATATATTCGATGTTGATCATCACAGGTTCACATATTTCAACATCGGTGACAAACCCATGTCTTAGATTTTTCCGAAGGTGCCCGTGGCCTTCATTTTGAAGCTCGTGCTTTTTTGAAGATTTCTTTGCATGTTGGCCAAAATCACATCTTTTTGAAAATCTCATCATCTGGGTTTGTTTAGAATTCCGTTGTGCATAAAACCCATGTTCCAGATTTTCTCATGAAAAATTGCCCCGAGAAGCTCTAAAAACCCCTACAATTCTCGACTGAAAAATCTTTGCATGTTAGGCTAAAAGGCGTTTTTTCACAATTTTGACGTTATGGGTTGTCTTAGAATCATTTTCCGAACAAAACCCATGTCTCAGAATTTTTGGTAAAAATTATTCTCCGACAGGCTATTTTTAGCCTCACCGAGCTTTTTCAGCCTCTTCAGAAAGTTGTCAGAATATAGTCATGTTCACAGTCAACGGGCAAGTTTTTCAGAAGGCAGTTCAACTAGACTGAATTCAAGACCAAATTGGTCTTAATTTAGGTTTTCATCAGAGCAGCTGACAATGAAGCGTTACGCTGCAGAAGGAACAGAGATCACTTCATTTACGCAGCCGCCAAAGTCACTCAAATCCCGTACCATTATCTTCGTGAAGATGATACCTTCGCTGATCTCGAGGTTGTACAAACTGAGTTTCAGAAGCATGTTTGATATATCTTGATGGAGGTTCTGATCACATTTTCAGAAATTTCAGCTAGTTTCAAGAAGGCGACTGAAAATGTTAAAGAATGTATGCATACAGTCAAGGAAAGTGACAGAGAACTAAAGAAACAGATTGTTATTTTTAGCAGCATCAAAGTGCCAGATGACAAAGAGATTGATGAGTTCTTGGTCGAAGTGTTAGACCGAGTTGACATGGAGTGATCTGTCAGTTATAACGTGCAGTTAATTTCTAGGGTTGAGTCCAGAGCAGCAGTTAACTTGACTTCCAATCTTCAGTTCACTTGCTGACTTAACACATATATCTCATCCTTGGAATTATCAACATAAATTGAAAGTTGAGTTTCCGATTAGCTGAGAGTGATGTGATTCTTTGCTTTAAATAAGGAGACGTGCGTAGCACGTGTCAGATGGAGTTATTTGTACCGATTACATTGAGGTAGTTGCCGATTAAGCGTATAGTTTTACTTCATTAGGGTTAGGGGGCGCATTTGCTTGCATGCGTGCGAGAACTATAGATAACACAAAGTGATTTTTAGGGTTCCCTACACCTTGATGTATATAAATAGAGCTTATGCTCATTTGTAAATAACTTTTGCTTGAGAGAGAAATATATCTGCGCCTACCTTGCCCTCAATATTGCTCTTTTGGTATTTGTTCATGTGTCTTCGCTATTATGATTAAGTGTTATGCCACATAGGGTTTCATGCAATTGTAATGGTGGATTCTTTATGTCTTGTGAATGTTTTATCATTTCAATCAAGTGTTATGCCACATAGGGTTTCGTGAGGTTGTGATGATAAAATCGTTTTGTGAAGTCTTTATTACTTTCAATCAAGTGTTATGCCACATAGGGTTCCATAAGATTGGCGTGGTAAATTCCTCCCATAGTTAGATCTGTTTGAACATATTTACCATTGAGGTCAATTGTTATGCCACATAGGGTTTCGAGAGATTGAGATGATAAATCTGTTTTGTGTTAATTTACCATTGTGATCAATCGTTATGCCACATAGGGTTTCGAGAAATTACGGTGATAAATCTGTTTTGTGAATCTTTATCATTATAGTCAAAGGTTATGCCACATAGGGTTTCGTGAGGTTGTAATGATAAAGGCTGTTTTGTGAAGACTTTACTATTTTGATCAAGTGTTATGCCACACAGGGTTCCATAAGGTTGTCTTGGTAAATTCTTAAATCTGTTTTGTGCCCAATAAGCTTGTTTAGATTGAGATGATAGTTGCACCACCTTGCCTTCAAGTAGAGAATCTAAACACGTTTATCGTCTATAATCATCCCTGCTCCATTTCCTCATGCTCTGTTTTCTTGAGAAAGCTGGATGAATTTAGTAGTTAGCTTAGTTGTAGTTAATGATCTGCGAAACCAGAAAATCCTTAGCTGCAACGTTCTTGGTTTTCTTAACCTTGTGCCTCTTCCAGCTGAGAACAAAAAGATAGGACTTAGATTACTTTTCTTTTCCATGCATTCCAGCACAACGAGGGAGCTTCCCCTCCTAATTTGAAGAGCACTCATTGCGTAGTGTACATAGCTGTCCGTACAAACCTGCACTCCAGAGGTGTTAGATTTGACGCCAACAGTTTTCTGGCGCCCACCGTGGGGCACGAGGCAAGAAAACTTCAAGAAAAGCTAAACGCTTTTATTTCACGGGATAGATACTCTGGCATCCGATTGCATGATCCACACAGAAGCAATGGACGATAACAACAACAATGCTGACAGGCGACGTCCACCCCCATTACCTTGGGGTAATAACATTGGACCTTTGGCTTTTGAAGTAAATCATGAGTTACCTAAAGGATCAAGGAAGCGTTTTCCTCGGTTTCAAGGCAATGGAACTCAACACCCGGAGGACCATTTTTCTGCATTCACAACGGCTTGCGCCGTCTTGCACGTAGAACATGAAGACATCGCGGTGCGTCTCTTTGTCGAGACTCTTGTGGGAAATGCTGCCGACTGGTTCAATCACTTGGCACCAGGCAGTATCACAAGTTGGGAAACTATGAGCAAGAAGTTTTTGGCGAGATTCAAACCCGTTGAAGACAATCATATGTTGTTTGCCCAACTCACAAATTCAAAGATGGAGCACAAAGAACACATGAGGGATTTTGTGGCAAGATTTAATCGTCTTGTTACAAGAGTTTCTTCTACATTCGATCCATCACCGGAGATTCTGATAAGCTGTTTCATAAATGCTCTTCCATCAGAGATAGCTTTCTTCCTCAAGACAGCCAAAGCAACAAAGTTGAAGAGTGCACAAGAACACGCCATTGAGTTGGAGGATAATATGATCACTTCTGGCTTAATGAAAATAGATTCTATCAGATCTCCAGTTCAGCACCCGTACCAGCCAAAGAGAGACAATCTTCAGCCACGGTTGCCGATATCTCCACCAAGATCAATGGTTGAGGCTGCACACAGTGCAGTATTTTGTCCTTTCCATGATTCTTATGAACATACCGGATCCACATGTCCAGAGAACCTGAGAATGATCCAAATCATGGGATACACTGACGCTGCTCCTAGTTCTAGTTTTGTACCAACACCAAGTTCGAAGGTTGTTTTATCACAGACGGACAACTTCGATGGCGACTCCGCAGCAGGATACTTTGATGAAGAACCCGTAAATCAAGAAGAAGAAGAAGAATACCGTCAGTACACTCCTCCTGTGTTTACACGTGATCAACACTTCAAAGCACAGAAAGAAGAAGAAAGGCGGAAATCAAACGAAGAGGGTGAAGAAGTGCCATTTACTTCAAAACCCAAACCTTCACACGTGATTACTATGCCAGTTGCTCAAGAGACGTCTTCAGCAAATTTTGACATTGTAGCTTCCATGATGAAGACCAAGGTACAAATCTCGCAACTGGAATATCTTCAAAACCATCCGGAAGAACTAGATCAAATTATCAAGGTTGCAAAGAAGCAGGATATGTTCAAGTCATTTGTTCCAACAAAAGCAAAGCCTGAAACGGGTCCCG